>JANSMC010000008.1:0-345736 GCA_029299015.1 Ophiostoma montium | reverse complement strand
GGGGTTGTCATTTTAACCGTATTTGGTAAGGTGGATGCAATGGGACGCAGTCGAGGTACCTGGTTGAGGGGGGAAAACATATGCCTCGTACCTCCGTACGAGTACAGGAAAGGCTACTTTGAAAGCACGGAGGAGTACAGAGTAGCGTGTGAGAGGTGACCCACCGCGAATGACCGTCGTCAGGGTGCATCCAATTCTCGCATATGACTCAGCTTCGGATAGATAATAAACATCCCAAACGCATCGCTTGCTTTCACAATGGCCATACAGTTTGACAAGCATTCAGGTACGTCCCTACCCTACATCGTCGTCGCATTGCTTCATCGCCCCTTGCTCTTTCTTCATGTGCTGCTGACGCGGGGGAGGTTTCCACTTCACCAAGACCCTCCACAGGGACACGTACCCGGCCATTGACCCCAGCAAGCGCGACCTGTCGGGCCGCTATGTCTTTATCACCGGCGCGTCCAAGGGCATCGGCCGCGCGACCGCCCTGTCGTACGCCAGCGCCGGTGCGGCCGGCATCGGGATCGGCGCCCGCTCCGACCTGGACAGCCTGAAGACGGAAATAGCCGAAGCGGCGGCGGCGGCCGGCAAGCCTGCGCCCCAGGTCGTTGCTGTGGCGCTCGACGTGGCGGATGAGGCGAGCGTGGGCGCGGCGGCGGCCGTTGTCGCCGCGGCGTTTCCGCGCCTCGACATTCTCATCAACAACGCCGGCTACCTGGAGACGCGCCGCAAGATTGCCGACTCGGACCCGGGCGAGTGGTGGAAGACGTTTACCGTCAACGTCAAGGGGCCCTACCTGGTGACGCGGGCGTTTTTGCCCCAGATGCTAAAAAGCGGCAGCAGCAGTCAAAAAACGATTGTCAACCTCAGCAGCACGGCGGCGCACACCATCTCGCCCGGCGCATCGGCCTACGGGACCAGCAAGCTGGGCGTGCAGCGCTTCACCGAGTTTGTCGACGCCGACTACCGCGACGAGGGCGTGCTGGCGTTTGGCCTGCACCCGGGCGGCGTGCTGACGGACCTGGGCAAGCGCCTGCCGGCGTCGTGGCACGGCGTGCTGACCGAGACGCCCAAGCTGGCGGCCGACACCCTCGTGTACCTGACGGAGACGCGGCGCGACTGGCTGGCGGGCCGGTACGTGGCGGCCACGTGGGACGTCGACGAGTTTCTGGCCAGGGAGCAGGAGATTGTCGAAGGCGGCAAGCTCAAGGTGCGCATGATTGTGTAGTCTGTAGACAACAGAAGCAGGCGACTGCAACGGTTGCCTCGTCTAGTGAGTGACCTCCGACCACCGATTCCGGCTTGTCTGAGTATGCAGCCTGTCTCTGCCTGCGGGAATTGGCAGCTCAAACAGGAAGTCATCTGAGAAGAATGGTCTTGCCAGTCATCGTACTACATAGCGGTCACGTGCAAGCAAAGGGAGACAGCTCAACCACACATGGCCTGCACGTGGGCTTTGTCCTTTGCGTACAGAGTACTTTGTAGGGAATGCTATTTGAATAGCCCGCTACCATTATCGTGTCTCGCAGCCTCCCTGCTGCGTATCATAACCGTGTCAGCTGTGATTCACTTGGCTGAGAGAATCGCAACCGACGTGCATCACATGCTCGTTGCATTATGCAAGGGGAAGAAAGACAAGAGCGACTACAGCTAGGGCTGGAAAGTACTCAGCACGCGTGGGATTGATTGCCATTGGCGTGATTGCGCCGGGATGTGGCACAAGAGCTGAAGCGAGGCATATATTTACATCAGACACAATTGGAATCAAGTGGCTCAAGTGGCTGCAAGTAAAATTGAACTCTCAGACCGCCAGCGACTTGGATGTGAGTGGGATGTGATTTGATAGCTGAGAGAGAGCATTGACCAATATGCTGAGACATTTTTGAGTGTAATCAAACTTATCACAGATCGAGGGGTGGTGAGTGGTGTTGGCGCGATAGCTAAGATTACTTGTGCAAGGTGCGACAGACAGCCGTTGTGGAAAGGGGGGATAGCCGCGAGGCGTGCGGTAGCGTTGCGGTAGCGTTGAGATGGGATGAACGAGGGATTGTTGTGATTTGATTTGGCGATTGCGTGCGGTGGAGGAGCAACTGGGCGAGAAAGTGAGAGAAGGAGGAAAAAAAAGAGGAAACTCATTTAACTTGGGCTCCATTTACTGGTCTGCACGGATCAAGATAACGACATAGTGGGCTAGCGGGCAGGCACTTTCAAGACGACGCTGGGTAAATTCTGGGATGATTTCGGCGGTAAACAAGGATGTCACGTTGAACCTTGTAGGGAAAGAGAACTAACAAGTGGGAGCAAAACAGGAGGGGAAGAAAATAGAGAAAGAAAAAAAAGTCGAAACATGGGAAACTGGAAAACTAGAAAAACAGAAAAAAGAGAAAGAGAAAAAGAAAGAACGGAAAAGATGGAAATAGGAAAAGAGGAAAATAGGAAAAGAGAAAAAGAACTCGGAGAGAATTCGGAGTACTCCTTAAGACTGATTCCAGAAAACAGCAAGGCAACACAATGCTACGTTATTCCTGCTTCCAAGAACGCCGTCTGCGCGAATTAGCCATAATTCGCAGGGAGTCGGTATCAAAAAGAAGAGAAAGAAAAGAAAAGAAGGAATATTTTTCATTCTGCAAATTGTGAGATGCACTACCCGGTACTCGTAGAAGAATGCGAAAAGGAGCAGGCAAGCAATACGCATCATAAATATGGATAAACCCAGAGAGAGATAAGGCCGAATGTGGCGGCTGCGCGTGGCTGTCCTTGGACAAGACCAACTGGTGCCCTGTTCTCATGATGATCGCTCCGAGGTCACATCAGGCCCAGCCTCTCGTATCTGCCCCGTCGAGGTTGGTACTCAGTATCGTATGGAGTACGGAGTACTCGTACAATCGCCGCGATGACGAAAACGGCTACGGCGTAATGGTAGAGGAGAAAAGTGTCATTGGAACGGCGTGATTCTTTTTTCGTATGGCTGCTGATGGTCACCGTATGAAAAAAAAAAAACATCGTATTTTGCTAGTCACGAGCTCGTATCAGTACATTGAATCGGATCTGGCGACACATGGCGTGCAGCTTTGGTGGTTGCATCGCATCGTATTGGGCTTGAATAAGGCTGGTACGAGTAAGACGGGTATGCAGCTTTACGAGGGTGCTAGTCGTGAGCAGGCCAGCATGTGTGGACGGATACGAGTACTCTCGTACAATCGTACAAGTGCAGCACTCGTAAGATGTGCCCATTGCCATTCTTCGTTGTTGCCGTCCAGCATGCGCTTTCTCTTCTAACCTCTTTTTGCCTTTTTTTTTCTACATGTCACCGACGGCTGCCGGAGTGGTGGACGCACTCCGTCGGCTCTACTCGTATTCTGCAGAGATCATCTGTGATCCTCCAGAGTGAAGTGGTGTGCTCGCATCCTCGCATCCTGCCATTCTGCAGTCATTCCTCGTCCAACTGAGTGGTTGTTCCTGCTGATCTGTCCGTACGAGTACTCGTATTGTGCTCTGTACTCTGTACTCTGTACTCTGTACTCGTACTATATTCATAATCAAGAGAGATGGCACTGCTGTGGCAGTGTCCCCCGCCACACCTGATATAGTGGTGGCAAACGTTTTCTAGCGTGCCAATAAGAGGGTCCTGTAACGGCAGCCCGGCGCTCAACAGGCAAGGCCCGGCGCTACGAGTGCTAAAAAAGTACTGTCAACGCAAGTGTTAGTGAGGCTGCCTGAAGAGGCAAACTCTGGCAGACGTCACAGTGCAGCGAGGCAGCCAAGGCGACAGCGTCACGCGGCGAGTCCGTATTGGTGAGCACGATACTCGTGGTCGTACTCATTTTGGCGACGACCGATACAGTTACTCCGTACTTTGCAAGTGCATAACAATCAAAGAACAGTCGCAGTCGCAGTCGCAGTCATCTCTCTTATCAGCATGCAACAAGACATGACCGTAAGAGAATGAGACAGCAGGCAGAAAGGAACCAACGCTGGTACTGTTGACTCGTACTCGTAAATGACCGAGATGAAGGGACGACCAGCATGAATCAGGGGAGACGAAATGAGCTGCAAGTGGCTGTCAGAACCTGCATCGTTTGACTGGGATGTCCGAAGCCAACAGGGCAGGGAATTGGTGACCGAGAGAGAAGAGAAAGAGAGAGAGAGCACGAGGACGAGTGATAGCGCTAGTGGTGGGTGGACAGCGACTGCGACGTAGCGTCCGCGGGTGGGGTGCGCGCGAGATGGAAAAGGAAAGAGCGCGCAAGGGTCTTCCCACGCACCCGCCCGATTAGGCAGTATCGGCATTTATTGAATTTACTGAATATTTGTTTTTTCTGATAATGTGATATTCGAATTTCCACTTGGCGTTGTCTTCCCTGTCTGATAAGCAGGAAACAGGAAAAGAGAGAAAAAAAGAAGAGAGAAAAGAGAGAAAAGAGAGAAAAGAGAAGAGAAAGGAAAATTAGCAAGAGACTCATCAAACTGCCACACCTCGTTGCTCGCATATAAAGACGTGCTGTCCGACCTCTGCTTGATCGTTTTCTTTTCCTTTCTCTCCATCCACATTCGCTTCCAGCTTCACAGTCATTCGTTCACTGCAGCATCTTCATTCTCACATCTTCTCATCTTCACCTCTTCCACTTTCAAAATACTTTCCTCAAGTTAATTCTTTGACCACCTCACCCCCACCGCCACAATGAAGTTCACTCAGACCCTCTTCACCATTGCCGCTGCCGTCGGCGCTGCCCAGGCCGGCTGGAACGCCACCACCACTGCCATCATCACTGATGTCACCACCGTTCCCTGCACCACCTCGACCTCTGTCGGCAGTGCTCCCTCGGCCTCGGGCACCGGCTTCGTCACGGTCCCCGGCAACGGCACTTCTTACACGGTGCCCGCCCCCTCGACCGGCGTCACCTACCCGGCTGGCTCGACCGGCACTGGCTCCGTCATCGTCCCGACTGTCGTCCCTACCAGCCCCGTCACTGCCGGTGCCGGTGCCCTGGACGCCCGCGTCTTTGTCGGTGCTGCCGCTGCCGTGGCCGCCATTGCCTTCACTCTGTAAATTCCCTCCTCCTCTCTTTTAGACGGGGACAGGGAAGCGCCTCTGAACTTGGCTGTTCAGAGGCGTATGAGTGATGATAATGAGCATGTTCAATGGCGCACTCGTTGTGCCTGAGCATGTAACGCGACAAAAAGAACAAGGACCACCACCAAGAAATTGGATACCCGGGGTCAAAGGCCGCCTTTTCTTCTCTTCAGGCCGGCGACAGCAACCCACCTGTTTTACTACTTCTTCTCGGCTTCATAGATGGTTGGAGTTTTATTTTTTTCACATTTTATACCTGATGTCCGTGTACATCAATGTTTCTTCGCATGGGCACGAGCCACATGGCCGTGCATTTATCCAATGTTAATCTTAATTTTTCTATCTATGTGATCTTGTGTGATATGCAAAAGAGCTGTTTATATGATTGTCTAATCTAATAGGCGAAATGCTTCCAAGATGGTGGCCAGTGAGCCCGACGAGGTCGCCGGGATTGGCTGTCCGCTCGCCAAGACCCCCTCCCGCACTTCGGCCTCGGTCGCCCACACATAGGCCTGGTGCTCGTCCGGGTCCAGCGTCACGGCGCTGCAGCTAGCCACCTCGGCCTGGAACGTGAACCGCACCATTGTCTTGGTGCCCGTCCGGTTCGTAAAGACGTACCCGGGGTGGTCGGGAAAGAGCGGCGCCGGGCTTTCCGTGGCACCGGCACCCTCGTTCGGTGCCGCGACCGGCTGCGGCACAAGCCGTGCAAAGCGCGTGCACACCAGCCCGGCCTCCTCCCACAGCTCGCGTGCGGCCCCGCGCAGCAGTGTGTCGCCGGACTGGTCGGCCGCGCCGCCCGGCACCTCCCACAGGTTGGGCATCGAGTCGTGCGCGGCACGCTGCACCAGCAGCACGCGGCGCTGTGCGTCAAAGACGACAGTCGCGACGGCCAGGCCGTCAAAGTGTTTGTTGTTCTTGTTGCTGTAGGCGGCGAGCCATGTGGCCGGTGCAACGTCAAACGGCGCAAGCGACGGATCAAAGGTAAAGGCAAACACGGCCGGCGGCGGAGTCCTTGGCGGCATTTTTTTCTGTCTGATGCTGTTTGACGATCCAAGAAAAAGGCTTTGATTGATAGGCGGTCGGCGCTACGAGTATCTCATCACGTGAGGTCATTCTCCATACGATCTCCCCATGACATATCGGCCATGACAAGCTGACTAGGAAGGGCATGGGCAAAGGATGGCTTGCCACAAGAACGCATGAACAGACATGTCCAGGAAGTGCCAGCTTGACTTGCTTGCGTCGAGTCTGAGTGCTTGCTCTACGCCCCTCTACAGCCTGACTCCTGCGGGGCCGTGCCGTGCTCTGACCCGGCCCGAGTACAGGCCGACATCTTGCCGTCGCCGTTGACATGCCGCTACAGCATGGCATGTGGGACATACCCGAGACGCGGGACATGTCCGAGGCACAGCTGCAGGTCGGGCGACCGCAACCGGCTGATGACAACCGGCTGATGATAACTGGCTACTGATAACCAACCAGCATGACAAGCTTTCACGAGACCTGCCACTTTGGCCCGGGCGAGACGGCATCCTGGGCAACACGCCGGCGTCGAGATGCTGCGGCTTCACAGTGACCTGACAGTGAGACTGAGTATCCTGTTGGCGTCGTCAACTGGAATAATCGACCCTGTCTCTGTCTCTCAATCTCTCAAACTACGACCAACGTCGCAGCAAGAGCGCCCAACCGTCCAAGAGCACATTCTCGTCGGGCGTGGTGGACCGGCAACATTGCGCTCAAAGACGCCCGCAGCATGCGCGAGGTAGAGGTCGGCCCGGCAGCACCAACTCGGTGTCCAGCCACGGTGTCTCGCCACGTGCGCTTCAGCCGCAACCTGCGCGCGCCCTGCGACGCCACCGCCGACGCGTGCTGCAGCCCCGAAGACTGTGCCGCGGGCCTCGCGTGGGGATAGCCGATCGCTCTGTACGAGTAATCCAGGCCTTCTGTAGCCTGGACGAACGGAAACAGCCGTGTTCACGCGCGCGAGGGCATGTCTCGTCGTCATCCAATGCGTCCCGTATTCCTACCACGTACGAGTACTCGTACAGAGTAGCACAAACGAGATTGAGCGGCAGCAGCCGACAAAAAGTGGCGGGATCCTGGCTCGGTGTAGCGACTTGGACCTTGGGCGAGACAGGCTTGACGGAGACTGCAGGGAATGCGAGTCGTATCGATGCCAGGTGGAAACTTTTTCCTTTAGTTAACCCGCGATGAACCACAATGACGGAAGCAGGAGAAGTGTACGGAGTACGTAACCTGTTCAAAGACGTCACGCCAATTACTCGTATGTACACATACTGATACATACGAGGATCCTACTCCATACAGTCTCGGATACAACCTCTGACTGCTCGGTTTCATGTCGGATGTTTGACAATGCCATGCGGATAGGCGCCGGGCAGAGTTTGCGGCGTCCAGCAGTGACGCAGGCAGGTTATCGACTGCTAGGTATGAGTACTCTATTTTTCTGTATGAGCTCGTATTACGAATGCCCAAGACTACGAGCACTCGTATCGTACTCCGTACTTTGTACTTTGTACGAGTAGGTACTCGTACCGTGCTCTGGCAATGGCGAGATCTCGTCGACAGGGGTAAACACAAACAGGGTGACAACTGGGGCTGTGTACATGTACCTATGTACTCGTATCTTTAGTACGATACTCTGTGCAGGCCCAACGGTGCAATGGTTCGGTTGCCTGAACGCAACCTTGCCATCATCCTTTGATGCACCGTCATCATTTCTCTGGCTTCAAACATTTCTTTGTTTTTTTTCTGTCTGTCTGTCTGTCTGTCTGTCTGTCTGTTTTCTTTTCTTTTCTTTTCTTTTCTTTTCTTTTCTTTTCTTTTCTTTTCTTTTCTTTTCTTTTCTTTTCTTTTCTTGTTTTCTTTTCTTGTTTTCTTTTCTGTCTTCCCATCAATTGTTTCGCTATCTTGTACTCACCCGTCTGATCACTACCTCATCACTATATTATACTCAATACTCGTACTCTGCTCTCTATCCTTAAAAGTACTGCGCATCCGTGTAAATCAGCGCGACCGAATTCCAGTCATCATCCCACTGCGCTAAGGTGCTCTGGACGGACCTATTTTTATACTAGCCCGCGCTCTTATCTTGGCTAATTACTGCATGTGCACTAGCGTGTCGCGGGTACATGGCTCCGCACCCATGGCATGCAGTGTCGCAGGTACCGTCTTTCCTCGTCCCTGCGCCGCACGCTGTGGTGGCCCTGCCGCCTCCTGCCTTGTTCGTCGACGCTCATGTCCAATGTCCAATCTCCAGTGCGCCTTCCTCGATCCTGCACGCGTACTCCGTACTTCGTAGAACGCTCTTTCCCCTTCTGTCCAGGCCATACCAGTTGTCTCTTTCTTATATCGTCTGCATCTGCGCGATCTCCCCCTTTCCCACCTTCTGTCCCTCTTCGTTTTGGCCTCACTTTGGACGCTGGCCCCTCACGCATATTCAGTACTCAATACTCCGTACAGTCCACCTCGTGGCCGCCCTACGCTCTCTTCTGCGTCGCATTATTCCATGCCCCTTCCCCCCCCCCAGACTGTGGGCCTGCGTTACCTCCAATCCGTCCTCAATCGTCGACGTTAATCTCCTAGTCTCGTCCTCATCTCCTCGACCCTGGCCCAACTGGCCTGTCTCACACTAGCTGCTCCTTTCCTGTCTCGTATCGTCCCTCACCTCTCTCGTCTCCGTCTCGCGTCTCTCCTTCCACCTCTCTTTTGCTTCACGACAAAGACGCATTGAACTTGTCGCCGCCGACAACTAATCGGCTCTGCTATTCTATTTTCTATTTTCTATTTTCCATTCATTTCACTCCTTTGCTACTGTTTACTGTTTACTGATTATTGCTTCGTTTCTTTTGTCTCGCGCCTGGTTGCCGTTCTTCGTTTGTCTATTTTTTCTTGTTTCTGCGACAAGTCTGCCACGCCTCCTCGATATCTTCAGTCCAGTCTCACAACACCACATGCTGCCGATGCCGTCGTCACTGTCCACAGACACTCGCACTACATCAACTATTTCAAATATCGCCAGCGGCTGTTCAACAACATAACATCTCTATCAGCCTCTTAAACTTAAACCTTTGACAACGCCTAGTTAATACCCCTCTCGTCTCTCGCCCTCTGCGGGCCTCCTCCTCAACCGGGCCATCTTCGTCCCTCGCCCTCGCCCTCGCCCTCGCCCTCGCCCTCGCCCTCGCCCTCGCCCTCGCCCTCGCCCTCGCCCTCGCCCTCGCCCTCGCCCTCGCCCTCGCCCTCTCTCGTCCAGCCCTCACCACTCCGTCACCATGCTTCGCCCCGCAACGCCCTTGACGGTGCTGCTCTTTGCCGCCTTGTGCTTGCTCGTCATCACCGTCATCTCGACGCCCGTCATCCAGGCCATCCCGCTCGGCTCCTTTGATGGCATCAACTTTGGCGTCTTTGGCTGGTGCAAGGCCGACGGCACCTGCTCTGGCTATGAGCTTGGCTACGACACCACGTCGCTCTTCAGCGCGTCCGACTCGGCCACCTTTGACCTGCCCATCTCGACGCGCACGACGCTGTCCACCATCCTCGTGCTGCACCCCGTTGCCGCCTTCTTGACGCTCGTCATGCTGATCCTCGCCATTGTCGCCCACTTCCACTCGCCCGCCCACTCGGTGCGCTACCTGCTCGCCGTCTTCATCATCAGCATCTTCACCCTGCTGGCCGCCCTGCTCGCCTTCCTCATCGATGTCCTGCTCTTTGTCCCCCACATGGCCTTTGGCTCCTTTCTCACCCTGGCTGCCGTCATTGTCATTGCCATCAGCAGCATCATCTCCTGTGCCATGCGCCGCACCCTCGTCAGTCGCAAGACGCGCCAGCGCCGCATCGACGCCAATGCCGAGATGAGCGGCGAGAACTTTTACAACCGCCAGGCCCAGGCCGCTGCCGCCACCACCACTGTCGTCAGCGCCAATGCGCCGCCCTCGCTGGCCGAGTCGCCACCACCCATGCCGGCCGAAGTCATGATGCCTGCCAAGGGCGGTCTCGGTGGCGAGATCAAGGCGGCCGGCATCAGCGACGAGCAGATCCCTTTGACGTCGCAGTACCGCGCCGACCAGCAGCGCCCCAACGACATGGGCATGGGCGGCCAATTTGACCGCAGCAGCCCCGACGCCATGATGATGACCGGCTCCAACAACAGCGCCGTGTCCATGGGCCAGCCCATGAACAACATGAGCAGCATGAACAGCATGAACAGCATGAACAGCATGAACAAGATGAACCAGCCCGGCCGCCGCATGTCCCAGCAGCGCGACCCCTACGGCAACCCCTTGCCCTATGGTGCGCCCAACCAGGGCGGCCCCAACATGGGACCCGATGGCTACGGCCGGCGCCCGTCCATGGACCGCATGAACAACATGAACAACATGAACAACATGAACAACATGAACAACATGAACGGCATGAACAACATGAACATGAACAACAATATGAACAACATGAACATGCAATATGCTCCGAGAGGTCGTGGCGGCCCCGGCGGCTTCCGTGGCCGTGGCGGTGGTCCTGGCCCTGGCCCTGGCCCGTATGGCCCTCCGCAGCAGGGCCGCGGTGGCCCCTATGGCATGCAGAACGGCGGCCGAGGCGGCAACAGTGGCCCTCCTGGTGGCCGTGGTGGCTACGGCGGATACGGTGGCATGGCGCCGCCGCCCAACGGTCGAGGCCGTGGTGGCCGTGGCGGCTTCAGCCAGCGTGGTCGTCCGCCGCCGCCGGGCTACCGCTACGACTACGGCGGTGGCCTCAACGCAGCGCCGGCTCCCGCGCCGTACAACAACGGTAACAACGCAGACTATGCGAACAACGCCGGCAACAACAACAACAACAACAACATGAACGGTGGTGGTGGTGGTGGTGGTGGCGGCGGCGGCGACAGCTACAACGCGTACAGCTCAGAACGGACAGTCTCGGGCGACCTGCCCCGCGCCGAGTCGCCGCCTCCTCTGCCGGGCATGAGCGACGGCCCCATGGACATCCCTGGCCCAATAGGGCAGGCAGTTGAGATGGACGCGTCAACGGGTGGCGTGCCCCACCCCCAGCAACAGCCCCAGCAGGGCCGCTTTGTCGATGGCGACGATGACATTGCCGGCATGGTGAACCTGCAGCAGGACCGGCGAGCCTCGTCGGCCTACAGCTCGGGCAACAACTACCCCGCTGCGCAAAACAACAACAACCAGCAACCGCCGCATGCCGCTGCAGCACCAGTCCAGATCCCCCACATCAACGTGCCACCGCCCATCATCCCCTACGATGACATTCCCCAGGGCTCGCGCAGCCCAGCCGAGTCGGAGCGGTCCAATTTCACGTCCATTTCCCAGCGCGGCATCAATCCACAATGGAACCCGCCACCACCAGCAATGATGCCCGGTTTCGGTGGTGGCCCTGGTGGTCCAGGTGGCCCTGGTGGTCCAGGTGGCCCGGGCGGTCCCGGCTACCGTGGCCCTCCCGGCTCCGGCGGCCCCGGCCCCCGCCGGGCACCCACGCGCGACCGCAACGACGTGCTGCTCCAGACCAACCCCGACTTCTCCCTGCCCGGCAGTAGCACTGCACGGCGGCCTGGCGGCAACGGTCCCCCAGGCCCCAGCAATCTCGGCAGCGGTGGCGCGACCGGCATGGTCCCCGGCAGTGCCTATCCGCCACTGATATAGGGCGTCTGTTTCTTTTCTTCTCAACTTGATTCCCATTCGTTTCGTTTCTTGCACTCATTGTGTTTTGTCCCGCCGTCTCCCTCGGCCGTCGGGACAGAACAGACGCATCATATCTTCCACCACACTTTTACATCACATATACTTTTGATATAGCATCTACTTTTTTTTTGTCTAGTGGACGGGAGATGCAGAGAAGGATTTATTGGGTACTCTCGCAGCCTTTCCGTCTCTATCTCTGTCTTCTTTGCGTCGAGGTTGTTTCCCTTGGGGATGATAAAATACCCATTGTCCGGTTTTTGCCTTTTGTTTCTGCTTCACAGGCTTGTTGGCACGACTGCTCGATCTTCTCGAGCCTACCTAGTTATTATTTTTTTGTCTTCTTTACATTGTTTCAAAATGGAATACTCATCTGTCTTGGCCTTTGCGTACTCGTACCTTTTTTTGCTTGTGAGATGCATCTGCTGGGTCGCCTACACCCTGAGACACCCTCCCAGGGACATGCGTTTAAACAAACGGTTCTTTGTGTGCTGTCTCGGGGCGTTTTTGACACTTTGGACCCTTTTAAGCACTTTGTGTCTCGATTACGTAGGGCTTGCATCAGCCTTTTCTGGCCTTTCTCTCTTTCGCTCTTTCCTTCTTCATAGCTTCTTTCATTCTTCACCCTATTGGTCCCTTTTGCTGTGCCCAGTGCCCCATACTTTGTCTGGTACGAGTGGGTACATGATGTTAGTCCCCGCAATAAGGCTGGAATAAATCGTCTTACACGAGGCACCGTCACGTGCATCGTCAACATCCACTCGCGATGCAAAACAAACAAACGGCTTGAACTAGAACTGTCTCACTGTCCTGCGTTCTATGGTGGAGCACCAAGCTTCTACTCGTACTCAGTAGTGTTTTAATAATGTATATTCTATTTCATTGGCATGCAGTTAAGCCACAAGCCTCTAAAGCAAAGTTGAGCTGTTGCAGCTCCCCATGTCCAGGGATACTGTTGAGACATCAAGTGTCGATGGGGAGAGAAGTAAAAAGCAGACAGAGCGGCGTAGATCTTAAAGATCAGAACATGATTGTGTGGTAGAAAAGAGGAAAGATTGCAACGTCTGGTAGCCATGCCTCTGCGGCGTGAAGTTGTGGCAAAATGCCCAAGAACAAGAACAAGATGGAGACAACTTTGTGCTATCGTACAACCGCCTGTTTTTGTGTTTTTCTCTTTCAAGGTTTTTTTTTTCGAGGTTTTGGGGGTGTTGATGTGTTGCTGGGATAAAACAGAATAATTGCCAATGCCGAAGCAGGCCAAGGGAGAGGAGAGGTTCTTGGAAAACATCAAACGTCAAATGTGAGAGAAATGCGTCAAGAGAAATGTCAAACAAATTGTCAGAAAATCATCATGACAAACGTCGGAAGAAAACAAAGAAAAAAGAAAGAAAAAACAAGGAAAACAAACAAAGAAGTGACTAGACAACCATCAACCGAAGTTTCAATTGTCAGGGGGAACGTCACCGATGGGAAGAAAGGCATTCGAGTGCAGGCCAACGCGCACAAGCCGGTTCACGATATTGGCAACGAGTCCCCAGCTGTATTGGACCAGACTGGTTTGTTCTTCTTCGGCGGGCGGAGGAAGGGGAACGTTGGCAGCGGCCGTGCGTGCTGCTCTCTCCTCGCAACTGGGAAGTGCGCCAAGACGGAACGTGTAGGGAATGTACACCAGCTCGCCAGTGTCGTTCTCATCCGCATCCGAGGCGTTGTCGGCTGCGGGCGGGCTGGCCGGGGGCGACGGCGGAGACTGGGGTGGCGTCGGCGGCCGGGGGGCCACGGCAGCGGCAGCCCGAGTGATGTCAAAGTACGACACGCCGCCGGAACCAACGACCTCGGCAGGGAACAGCGCACCGGCAGACGGATGCGATGGGAAGTTTGCTTCGTCGTCGTCGTCGTCGTCGTCGTCGTCGTCGTCGTCGTCTTTATCGTTGGTTTCTTCGTCGTCGTCTTCTCCGTCGTCGTCATCTTCGTTTTCTTCTTCTTCAACTTCGTCCTCTTCAACTCCGTCGTCTTTGTCTTCCTCTTCTTCGTCTTCGTCGTCTGTCTCCGCGTCCTCGTCGTCGTCCAAGTCGACCAAAAAGTCCCAAAAGTTGACATCTTCCGCATTGCCACTTCCACCACCCGAGCCTTCAAAGCCCATGAATTCACGAGCTAGCTCAGCTCCCGCAATGGCTTCCCCAAGAGTCATGTCGAGCACCGCTGCATGGCCAGGCCGCACCCACGAGGCGGCGGGCAAGGGCTCTTGGTTGTTCTGGCGCTGGTGCTCCGGGCCGCTATAGGTGACTAGCGGCCGCTTCGCCCCCCCAGTGCGCTCGGCTGTAGGGGACAAAGATCGCTTGGCCGCCCGGCATGGTTCCCCAGTAGCCCTGCTGATTGCATGGGATGTAGGGTGGGGCTGTTGCGACAGGAATCCAGGCAGGAGCGGAAGCGGAAACCGCAGGCTCGGCGGCAGGAGTGCGCTCGGGGGCGCCGGCACGCTCAGTAGACCGCTGCTTGCTCTCGTGGGACCGCTGGACAAGCCGTGCACGTTGTGCAGGTGTACCATGCGCGAGTTGAGCCGCAATTCGTCGTTCAAAAACATCGGGATTGGTCGTGTTGGCGGGATGCTCCCAGAGGTCCGGGTCGTCAGTCGCCCGCTGCCCGGTGGCAGCCGTGTCGGCGGATGAAGAGTCAGAGTCTGGCACACGTTAGCATCTGCAGTCACATTGTAGAGTTGTCCTCGGGGTTGGGGAGGCAGAGAGCTGGAAATACGAACAACGGTTATGAGACATGTCACCAGGGGCATATGGATTCTGGGTGGAACGCACATTGGACAGCGGGAAGCGGCCGGGCTGTGCGAACACGCCAGGGCCCGGCAGGTTGTTGCTGTCGGAGCCACCGTAGTCAAAGACAGTGCTGCTTTCCGAGTTGCTGTTCTGCTGGCTGTGGCCGGGCGTCCAGTCGAGGCTAGACCCCAGCAGCTGTGTCATGGACTGATTCTCCGAGGGCAGCGCCTGCTGGCCTTGTGCAACGTAGTTGGCGGTCGGGTTCAGTCGCACCGGTGCCGGCGCCGGTGCCAGGGCCGGCGTAGTGTCGGGCCACGAGCTGCTTGCGGGCGCAATCGACTGCTGCAGAGCCTGGAAAGACGGCAGACTAGAAGGCGGTTCCATCCCATACGGCAGCGCATTCTGCAATGGCGATGACTCCAGGTCGCCCGCAATGCCGAGATTGTGCAACTGAGCCATGGGGATCGGGCGGCGGGGGACCGGGCCATAGATGATCGGCGATGCGTCCCCAGGTGGCCCACTGTTGCTGGCACCGGCACTGGCATCGGCACCGGCACCGGCACCGGCATTGATATCGACATACGGAGTGGCATTCAGAGCGGCATCCAGAGCGGCATTGACGTCCACAGGATCACCCGGAGGTGAATCATTGTTGTCTTCGAGAGCGGGCGGGCCGTTGTCCCAAACGGTGTAGCCGTAGCCCAGTGAGGCGGGAGGGGGGTAAGCGCTCCGGGGCCGAACGCTCGTGGGCCGAACACTCTGGGGCCAAACGCTCTGGGGCCGAATGCTCCGAGGCCGAACACTCAGAGGCCGAACAGTGGGGGGACGAGCACTTGGGGGGCGAAGACTTGGAGGCCGAACACTCGGGATCCGAACATTCGGGGGCTGAACATTCGGGGGCCGAAGATTCGAGGACTGAACACTCGGGAGCCGCGCTTCACCACTGGATGTGAGAGTGCCGTAGGCCAAGGCGCTCTGCGAGGCCTGCAGGAGATCGGCAACATTCTGTGGAAGGCCGATGCGCATGGAGGGAGGCAGGCTCAGGATAGAAGGACGTTGCTGGCGCAGTTGCTGCTCCTGCATCTGCTGCTGCAACTGGCGCCGATACTCTTGTTCGCCAGGGAAGTTGGGGAGGCGGAGGTTCTCGTCGCCGTCGCCGCCTCTGCCGACAAGAAAGCTCGGCAGATTATATTGGCTGCCGCCAATCTCGCCGTCAGCCGTCATGAGCCCTTGGCCCTGCCCATCGGCTTGGTTGCTAGACGCGGAAGCAGCAGGGACGCTTGCGTACGCTTGGCCAGTCTGCTGCTGCTGGGCGATCTGCTGCTGGGCGAACTGTTGCTGGCCGACCTGCTGCTGGCCAATCTGCTGATACTGGCCGACCTGTAGCTGCTGAACCAGCTGCTGCTGGCCTGTCTGCTGGTTGCCCGTCTGCTGATGACCCGTCTGCTGTTGGCCTGGCTGCTGCTGGCCCATCTGCTGATCCTGGCCCATCTGGTGCTGGCCTGCAAGCTGGTATTGTCCCATCTGCAGCTGCTGAACCAGCTGTTCTTGCTGGCCCGCCTGCTGCTGCTGCGGAGACTGGGGGATGAATGTTTGCGAAGGCCCGGTTGCTTGAGCAATTGCCCGGGCATTGGCCTGCGCATGCGTGCGGGCTAGGTACTGGGCCCAGGCCAGGCCGCGAGCGCGAGCCCGCTCGATATCATTGTCAATCCAATTGTGCTCTGACTGGGCAGCGGCAAGTCGCGTCAGGTCATTTTCGTCCTCAACTACGTCTTCGAGTCTTGGCCGGTACGCCGCTTGGTTGCCGCGGCCATTTCGAAGCTGGCTGGGCTGGCGTTCGGCTTGCAGAGAGAGGTTGTTGACGGCAGCCGCTTGAGCGTAATAGTGCTCTACCTCTGCTTCGGTCAGGTTCAGAGGGCCGCCTTGACCAGGGTCAGACATGGTGGGCAATGCGGACGAAGCGACGAGGAGGAGAAAATATGTCGCGAGTAGAGAAGCGCGCCGTCTGTACCTGTAGATGTGTTAGTCGTCATGGTTTCCAGGGTTCTCTCGAATTCGAGACGATGCAGAGGGACTGAGGGTAAAGCTAAATGTCAAGCAAGGTGACGAGAGTCAAGACAGTCACAAGTGCCACTATTTCCACCCAGCCCAAGACGCAATAAATGAAAGAGACAAAAAAGTGCGACCTGGCGATACTATAAAGTGGCCAATGTAGAAGCAAACCAAAACAGCTGAACAAGATGGTGAACCTGCCAAAACGTAAACTGCCAATACAGAATACAAACCAAGAGCTGTGGGAAAAGATAGTAGTAAAGAAAAGGGGGGAAGAGAAACAAAAATTGAAGGTTTGATGACAAAGAGGGGAGAGGGGGGGGATGCAACATAAATTGACTTTTCTCCTCAACCAAGAAGGTTGGCAAAACAAAAGCTACCCTTCTATGAAGTTTGAGAAGATGGCATTGTGTAGATATGCTTTTAGGGCTTTGTTCTGTAGTTTTGGGAGCGCAATGGGTGGTGATGCGTTGGTATCGAAGCATCGTGAACAAAACCAAAATGCGCCCGAGGAATCAACGCAGCCGAACAAGCTCAAATCTTGCGTCTTAACAACAAAACTACACTCGCATGATCTCTGAAGTCATGCGAGTGTGATAGTCTAGCTTTCAGAGCATAAAGATGTCCTGTTCGGGCTTGAAGATGCAAAAAGCAAGAACGTACCTGTTCAGCGAGACCGGGAGTTTTTGACCCTCCCGTGGCTGTAGAGTGACCGACTGCCACCAGAAAGCGAGCAGAGATAGTAGAGTATCAAGTAGATGAACGTAATGAAAGGAAACGTCTGTTTGGGGAATGTTTTGGTGCTAAAGTTGACTTTTTCTGACGAAGCAAAAATGGCGATGCAGGCAACAGCCACAATTCTCTGCGAGCAGAGGTAGACCCAAAAAGTCCTGGCGATCAGCAACAAGCAAGAGACGATGCAAGTATCCAGACAGACAACTTACTGGTGCAAAGCAGCTGGTAACAAAGCTGAGGCTGGGGGGGTAAGAAAATCAAAATCTGCATGAAGAAAAAAGAAAAGAAGGAAGAGAGAAAAAATCTTGGGGAGAAGGGAAGTGAGAGAAAAAGGCATGCAGGTAAAAAGAAGGAAAGTGCGTCCACGGCACCAGCGTTACGTACGGAAGGAGCGAAGAGCAAGATTTGATGGGGAAGAAAACCAATAGGACATTGGCCTTCAGTCTGCCAAACTGTTTTCTCATCAGCATGAGCGTACAGGAGCATCATGGACGGGTGCCCGCGCGCAAGGTGAGCCGAGAGTCAGAGAACAGAGCAGAATTGCCCACGTCTGGCCATCGTGCTGTGCAAGAGCCTCGCTCTTTCCCAAAACATCTTCGAATAAGACGGGGAGCGGGGCCATCAGATGGGGAGGTTGAGGCAAAGAGCCAATGACACCGGGGCTGGACGACTGTTGCTGACAGACGAGGAAGGAGCAACCGGCGCTCCAGTCCTGGAGTCCACAGTGTCCTGAGGGTGGGTGCTCTCATCTTTCTCATCTTGAGTTGAGGGCAGGTGGTGAAGAGGCAGTTTGCGGGCGAAGATCCTAGGCAGAACCTGTTGAGGCCCTAAAGACACCCTACCCCCCTTTCTCCCTGCAGTATCAGGAAGCAGCGTTCTGTATCGTATGACTGTGCTCTTGCCGTGCTTTGGCCTGAAGGCATTGCCGTTCTGGTTTTTTGGACAGTCTGCACAGTTTCTAGTCTCCGAGTTGCACAGTCCGCCCCGCCAGATTCTTCTTGACGCATGGCCTTGGAGCACAGTGTGTACCACGCATTGGATCTGGGTCATCTGTCTGGCCACTCATGCCGTCTTGAGGATTTACTGAGAACTTGCAACGTGCTGTCGCTGTGTGTCATAGGAGATGTCGGTATTTGGCTGGCAGTTGTGAGAGACGGCGGACAAGGAGCCAAACCAAAGGGATTCCCAACAAACTGTGAGTCATTCTGAATATGCTGAGCAAGGTCGTCTTCGTCGTCGACGCGTAGTTGCTGTATCTACATCGTATGCTGGTGCTGCGAGATGTCCAGGAGCAAAAGGCGGCCGAAACGGAACTGGCCAAAGCTGGCCGTTGCAACAAGAGGAAAAGTCAACCTATATAGCAATGAACTTCTACGTTTGCCACTGGTGTGCTGGCATGATACGAAGCTCATGGAACGGAAAATGGTTCGTGCAAACGCTGCAGATCTGAGACATGATGCTACAGAGATCGGAGGAGTGCTGGATCGGAGAGATGCAAGGCAGCTACAGGCTCTGCAGGCTCTGCAGGCTCTGCAGCTTCCGTGGTTCAGGCATGTGGTCTCCAAATCTGCAGTCAATGTGGGAAAGTTATGTCAGCTCATTGGTTGCCTATTGCAAGAGTGTGCGAGGAACAGTCTGTCCAATCATGCCTTGGAATGGAGCTGTAGCCAGGCACGGCAAAGTCCTATGCTCGTCACATGATCATAAACAATACGGTGCACTGTTTAACAAATGCATTGCTTTTTTTTTTTTGAGGCCGTTTTATCTGGGATTGATCAAAATTTGCGGCAAAATTACATAATCCGTAGCCATTGGGTTCCTGTGCGTTCCGTCTCTGATTTTGGTTTCTCAGTTCTTTCTGTGCGTGCACAGGCTCTGATTCAACGAGCTGGTGAGACTCTACAGCAAGTCTCATGGCAGCGGCACCACGGTATTTTCTGCAGGCTAGAAGGGCTTTTTTCGGGGTTTTAACACTGACAACGAGACCGGCACCGGCAAAAATGGGCAACGGGACATCTTCCGGCTTTTGGAGCACCTCCGTGCGGCACTACGAGCACCAAGCCGAACGGCCCAACCCACGGCGCCCCTAGGGCCAGCAGAGGCTGTCCATCGCAGACTACCGAAGAACCGGAGGCCACAAGCGCTACCCTCGATTCCACGGCCCTTCTTGAAGCATCTGCCGCTCTGTCCGAGCTAGCTGGAGTCACAATGGTCGCCTGTCCAGCCGTGGAGGCACTCAAGCAGCCTATTTAGCTGTGCAAGACATCCTCTGGACGACCCCGAGTCTGCCAGTGCTTCGAGCCCCATCTCCGTCGCTCCCGCCGTCCGGACGAGCACTCAGCGCCCTCCTGGCCGCAGTTGCCCTGCTCACAGCGGAGTCAGTTCGTTTCCAGCAGCGGCATGCAAGCCACCATCTGGCTTTCTGCCCTCGTGCCACGCCCTCGTGCGCGTTTTTGTCCTACAGACGGTTTACCGGAGTGATCATGGTGCATCTGTGATCTCGGTCAGTAAAGCCCTACCGTAGAATATGGAAAGCTGCCCGCTGCGGCCTTGAACTATCCTCCGAGGCAATATGGCGGGTGCTCTCTGCATTACAGGCACTGCTGTAAAAGGCTTAAGCATAGCACGGATGGATTATGACCGCCAAAGAGTATACAGTTCCATGGTGTGATCATTCGTGTTACATGTCGTAACTGCTTTTTCTAGTCTTTTGTTTGCTATTTCTGCTTCATGCTGTGGATGTCGTTTCTCTTCTTGAATTTCTATCTATTTTTCTTTTAATCCTTCTTATATTCTTCTTTTGATCCTACTTGAGAAGTGCCTTTTTAGAACGGCTCGAGACTACTTGCTTATGAGCGGTATAGGGGTACAAATTCAGTCTTTACTCCTTTTATTTTAATCTATGTTTTCATATTTCTCCTTCGGATTTCCAGTTCTTTATTTGTTTTCCTTTAGTTTCTTATTTTCTTTATTTGTTTTCCTTTAGTTTCTTATTATATTATATTATCTTTTGTTTATTCTCTTTACTTTTCTTCTTCCTTACCGCAAGTTATTTTTTTGTACCTTTCCTCCATCTTCCTCCATTCTCTCTTTGTTTATTCTCTTTCATTATTTCTTCAAAACTAATTGCTTTTCTTGTATCTCTGTGTCTTCTTTTTCGTCACTTGTTTTCTCTACTACTCCGCTTACAACCATGAGTCAGTGTGGCTGAAGCGCCACAAATCCACGTACCCCATTTACTCCACTTCACGTGACCAAGCGATCGCCCGCCAGTGGCAGCAGCCAATTGGTGTGGGGCAAGGGGGGATTTGGCATACGTCGCGATATCCCTATTCCAGCCAGCTCTGTCCACACAAAGCGTCCCCTCTACCCAAGCAACCTACACCGACTACTGCAACACTTGTCATCTCATCCTGTCCAGCCCGATTTCCACCCATCTGAGCTGCCCACGATGAACCACGGAAAGAGGGACGAGGATGCCGACGGCAGCCTGGTGCGGGTTGACCGCACACAGGTCTTTCAAGAAGGTGAGCAAAGCTATAGCTTTCTTGTGGGAGACGAAGACGACAAGCAACAAAACAACTGCTAACATGGCCAGCCCGCCTCTTCAACCAGTCACCCGTGCAGCCGCGCCAATGCCGGATTCTGCTGACCAAGATTGCGCTGCTGCTGTACACGGGCGAGCGGTTCCCGACGACGGAGGCGACGGAGCTCTTTTTCGGCATTTCCAAGCTTTTTCAGACCGACGACTCGAGCCTGCGGCAGATGGTGCACCTGGTGATCAAGGAGCTGGTGCACTCGGCCGAGGACACGATCATGGTGACGAGCTCGATTATGAAGGACACGGGCGGGTCGGGCAGCTACATTTACCGGCCGAATGCGATCCGGGCGCTGTGCCGGATCATTGACGCGACGACGGTGCAGGCGATTGAGCGGGTGATCAAGACGGCGATTGTGGACCGCAGCCCGTCGGTGTCGTCGGCGGCGCTGATCTCGTCGTACCACCTGCTGCCGATTGCGCGCGACGTGGTGCGGCGGTGGCAGAGCGAGACGCAGGAGGCGGCGGCCAACAGCAAGAGCTCGGGCGGGTTCTCGCTGGGCTTCTCGTCGTCGTCGTCGGGCGCGGCGCCGGTCAGCAGCTCGGCGATGACGCAGTACCACGCGATTGGGCTGCTGTACCAGATGCGCATGCACGACAAGATGGCGCTGGTCAAGATGGTCAAGCAGTTTGGCGCGCCGGGGGCGGTCAAGAGCCCCGCGGCGGTGATCCTGCTGGTGCGGCTGGCGGCCCAGCTGGCCGAGGAGGACGCGACGCTGCGGCCGGCCATGGTGACGCTGCTGGACGGGTGGCTGCGGCACAAGAGCGAAATGGTCAACTTTGAGGCGGCCAAGGCCATCTGCGACCTGCGCGACGTGACGGACGCCGAGGTGTCGCAGGCCGTGCACGTGCTGCAGCTGTTCCTGAGCTCGCCGCGGGCCGTGACCAAGTTTGCGGCACTGCGCATCCTGCACAACTTTGCGTCGTTCAAGCCGCAGGCGGTGCACGTGTGCAACCCGGACATTGAGCTGCTCATCTCCAACAGCAACCGGTCGATTGCGACGTTTGCCATCACGACGCTGCTCAAGACGGGCAACGAGGCGTCGGTGGACCGGCTGATGAAGCAGATCAGCAGCCTGATGTCGGAGATCACAGACGAGTTCAAGATTACGATTGTCGAGGCGATCCGCACGCTGTGTCTCAAGTTCCCGAGCAAGCAGGCGGGCATGCTGGGGTTCCTGAGCGGGATCCTGCGCGACGAGGGCGGCTACGAGTTCAAGCGGGCCGTGGTGGAGAGCATGTTTGACCTGATCAAGTTTGTGCCCGAGGCCAAGGAGGAGGCGCTGGCGCACCTGTGCGAATTCATCGAGGACTGCGAGTTCACCAAGCTGGCGGTGCGCATCCTGCACCTGCTGGGCATCGAGGGCCCCAAGACGTCGCAGCCGACCAAGTACATCCGCTACATCTACAACCGCGTGGTGCTGGAGAATGCCATTGTGCGGGCGGCGGCCGTGACGGCGCTGGCCAAGTTTGGCGTCGGCCAAAAGGACGCCGAGGTCAAGAAGAGCGTGCAGGTGCTGCTGACGCGGTGCCTGGACGACGTCGACGACGAGGTGCGCGACCGCGCCGCCCTCAACCTGCGCCTGATGGGCGAGCCCGACGAGCTGGCCACGCGCTTTGTCAAGAACGAGAGCATGTTCTCGCTGCAGTACTTTGAGCACCAGCTGGTCAGCTACGTCACGGCCGACGACAAGGCGACGTTTGCGACGCCCTTTGACATCTCGACGATTCCCGTGGTCACGCGCGAGCAGGCCGACGCCGAGGACCGCACCAAGAAGCTGACGTCGACGACGCCGTCGCTCAAGCCGCCCAAGATTGGCGGCAGCGGTGGCTCCGGAGGAGGATCCGGCGGCGTGGGCGCGGGCAGTGCGGCAGGCAGCGGCCGGGCGGCGGGCGGCGGTGGTGCCGAGGCGGCCGCGGCAGCGTCGGTGCAGGCGCAAAAGTACACGGCCGAGCTGCTGGCGATCCCCGAGATGAAGGAGTTTGGCGCCGTGCTCAAGTCGTCGCCGGTAGTCGAGCTGACCGAGGCCGAGACCGAGTACGTTGTCAGCGTGGTCAAGCACATGTTCAAGGAGCACATTGTGCTGCAGTTTGAGATCAAGAACACGCTGCCCGACACGGTGCTGGAGAACGTGTCGGTGGTGGCGACGCCGGCCGACGACGAGGAGCTCGAGGAGGTGTTTATCCTGCAGGCCGAGCGGCTGGCGACGGACGAGCCCGGCAAGGTGTACGTGGCGCTGCGCAAGACGGGCGGCGCGGCGGCGCTGCCGGCCAGCACGTTCAGCAACGTGCTCAAGTTTACGAGCAAGGAGATTGACCCGACGACGGGCGCGCCCGAGGAGACGGGCTACGACGACGAGTACGAGGTGTCGGAGTTTGAGCTCGCCGGCAGTGATTACGTAATCCCGACGTTTGCGAGCAACTTTGCGCACCTGTGGGAGCAGGTGGGCGCGGCGGCCGACGCCGAGGAGGCCGAGGAGACGCTGCAGCTCGAGGGCGTCAAGAGCATTGCCGACGCGACGGAGCAGCTGGCGGCCACGCTGTCGCTGCAGCCGCTCGAGGGCACGGACATGCCGCTGAGCCAGACGACGCACACGCTCAAGCTGCTGGGCAAGACGGTCAATGGCGGCCGCGTCGTGGCCACGGTGCGCATGGCGTACTCGGCCAAGACGGGCGTCACGACCAAGGTGACGGTGCGCAGCGAGGAGGAGGGCGTGGCGGCGCTGATTATTGCGTCGTTGGGTTAATTCGTTTTTGTTTTTGTTTTCGTTTACTTTTTCTGTTTCTGTTTCCTTTTTTCTGCTTCGTACTTTTTTTCTATATTCTGTCTCTCTCATCTTATTGCTTCTGCTTGTGCAGACGGATGGAACCAGTCTTTTCTATCAAGCGTCGTCTGGTGGTCGGAAAAGCACGTCTTCTCACAGAGTACACAACGTGGTCATAGTCTTTGATTCGTCTTGGTGAAATGGTGATGTCGTCGAAATGGGGAGCGCTCAGTAAACTCCACAAAATCTACACTCTAATTGGCCAGATGTGCTACCCAAAGACTCTCATCGGATCCATCTTACGTCTCTTTCACACTCTGATTGGTCAGAAGTGCTAAACAAAGAGTCTCATCTTAGGGAACAATCCCATTGTCCGTTTCTTGCGGCCGCAAGTCCGAACGCAATAATATGGAAATATCGTTGTTATTGAATCTCCTATTCGTTTTACTACTCAAGGTATAGTATGCTCAATGTTCAAAGCAGACCGCAATCCAGTGATTGTACATTATTCTGCCTTCCTTCGAAAGTGTTGAGCGTTGCGGAGAGATCAGTATTAGTCAGCGGTCCAGTTGCGTGATTGGCCACACGCGTAGATGAAAGCGGTACAGATATACGAGTATGACCAATCAGAGCGTGTATTCAGTGGTTTTTACTGTACTCGTACTCGTACTCGTACACTGTCCCCTTCATCTTCATCACCTCTTTTTGCCGCCCTTACCGCCCTTACCGCCTTTGCCGCCGCCCTTGCCACCGCCCTTGGCTCCTCCTCCGCCGCCGGCCTGCATAATGGTCACCTTGCTGACCGGCATGCAGTTGGCCGCCTCCTCCATCTTGATGCCGCCCAGCAGCTCCGTCTCGCGCGGCCAGATGCGCTCCGGGTCGCGGCTCTCGACGTCCACGACGCCCGTATTGACCTTGCCGTTGGCCGACTCGCCGGCGCGCCGCCACCGCTCCAGAATGTCACGTGCCGCCCGGCCCTTTTTGATCTGCCCCGGCTGCAGCTTGACCTTGTATTTGAGCCGCGACAGCGCCATCCACGGCGCGCACACGGGGATGATCTCGAGCAGCTCGTCGCCGGGGGCCGGTCGGCCGACAATGGTGGACAGCACCTCGAGGCTGCCGTTGTCGGGGTCGTCGGTTTCGTCTGCACCGGCACCGGTTCCGGCTCCGGCTCCGGCTCCGACAACGGCCTCGCCGGCCTCCAGCTTGGCCTGCCGTGCAGCCTCAAACTCGCGCATCTTTTGCATCTGCTTCTCCTTTTGTGCGCGCCGCCGCTCCTCGTAGGCGGCCATGTCGGCTTCGCGCTGTGCCTTGGCTTTGGCGGCGGCCTCTGCCTTTTCGCGGCCCGCGGCAATGCCAAAGAGCCTCTCGGCCGCGAGCCGCTCCTCTTCGTCCTGGTCCTTGTACTTGGCCAGCTTCTTGGCCTTTGCCTTTTGCGTGCGCTTGGATACGGTGGTGGTGGTGGTGGTTGTGTTGGTGGTGGTGGCACGCGAGGGTGTCGGCGAGGATGAACGTTGCTTTGGAGCAGGAGTCGTTTTGGGCTCTTCTGCCTCTGCCACCCCCTCCGCCTCGCCCGTCTCAGCATCGGGCTGCTCATGGGTGACCTCGTCCGTCTCGGCTGCTTCAGTCTCGGCCGGCTTGTCCTCGGCCGGTTTGTCCTGCTCGGTTGGCTTCTCCTCCGGGCCAGTTGCATCCTGTACATCCTGTTCATCTTGTTGACCTTCAGCCTCCTGTTGAACTTCAACCTCCTCCTCCTGACCTTCCACCTCCTCCTCCTGCTCTTCATCCCCTCCCGCCAGCTCGCCAATCGACGGAATCTGGTGCTTGGTGTGGTTCCCCCGGCTGGCATCGCTGATGCGGAACATGACGCCAAAACCTAACACGCGCTGCGGCGGCGACATGTGGTTCTTTTCGCCGCGCACGTCAAAGACGCCCAGCGGCAGGATCTCGCCGCGCACCGTCGCCTTGCTGACCTGGTCGGCGCGCACCCAGTAGGCGCCCAGGTTGGCCTTGGTCTCCCAGGCCTCGGACGCGCACACGGCCAGCGTGCCGGCCTGCGCAAGCGTCGCGGGTGGGACCACGCCCGGAGTAGCCCCGGCGACGTCGGCACGGTGTTTGATAATGACAATGCCGGGCGCACCTTTAATGTCGGCGTGCACGTAGACGTCGTTGCGGTCAAAGTAGCGGCGATACAGCATCTCGCACTGGGCCGGGTCCTTGGCAGCCAGCACGAGGTAGCCGTCGGACGACACGAACCAGCTAAACTTTTCAAACCACTGCGGCCGGCGGATCAGCTGCGGCGTGCCGGGCTTGCCGCTGGCCGCCGTCTTGGCCTGCACGCGCTTGAGCTCCTCGGCGACCTTCTTTTCGGCGTTGCGCAGGGCCAGCGACGTCACCTCCTTGGTCTTTTGCTCCTTGGCGGCGGCGACGCGCTTCTGGTCGTAGTACTCGCGCGCATTGGCCCAGGCCGACAGCGCCAGCTTGACGTCGACGTCAATGGTGCTGCGCTCTTTTTGCTCTCCTCCTTCTTCTCCTTCTTCTTTTTCTTCCTGGTCATACATGTAGTCACCCTCTCCCTCCTCCTGGTCCTCGTAAAAGGCCTCCTCCCAGTCGTCGTCGGGGTTCTCGTCCAGCGTCAGCGTCACGTAGCCCTCGCCAATGTGCAGCGGCAGCCTGAACATGGCTGCCAGCGGGCTGCTGCTCGCGCTGTTGGCGATAATCTGCCCCAGGTTCTCCCAGTCGATGCCGCGCGCGAGCTGGTCGTTGACGGCGTCCAGGGCCGCCTGCACCCAGTCCTGGTTGGCCTCGATGGCGGCGGCCTTGGCCACGTTGCGCTGCTGCTGGGTCTGCAGCGTCTCGATGCGCTGTGCCTGGTCGCGCTTGGTGGCCGCCAGCTTCTTGGCCGCCATGGACTCTTGCTGGTGCACCTGGCGGTTGGCCTTGAGCCCCTGCAGGTGCGAGTAGAACTCGTCGGCCGTCTTGTTGAACGACTCGTAGTGCAGGACAGTGTACTGGTCGTCTGCCTCGAACTGCCGCGGGCAAAAGGGATGGAAGTCGATGTAGTCCAGGGCGGTGTTGGCCGTGTTGGTCGTTGTGTCGGCCGTCTCCGTCTCCGCGTCGGTGCCGGTGCCGGTGCCGGTGCCGGCCTTTTTCGTGGCAATAATGACACCCGAGCATTTCGGCCCCAAAGTAGTCAAGGCTGCAGCCTGGCCCCGCGCCGCCTCGAGCACGCGCAGCACGTCGTTGAGCCGGGCCTCGTCGGCCAGCACGTCGGCCGGCGACGCCGTGTTGATGGCCTCCACGCCCGTCACCAGCATCCAGTGCTCAATGAGCACCTGGGCCAGGTCCGTGTAGTGCATGCCCAGCGTGCGGCTCAGACTCTGCTGCTTCTTGCTCTTCTTCTTCTTGGGCTGCGCCGGCAGCGGCTGGCCGTCGGGCCCGAGCCGCGGCGCATCGGCCGCCACGGCCTTTTCGAGCACGGCACGCACGCTCTCCAGCGTCAGCGGGACCGACGTGTCGGCCGCGGTCTGCTGCTGCCGCACACCCAGGGCATAGGTGCTGTTGACGTTGAGCGTGACGTCGAGGCTGGCGCTGCGAAAGGCGGCCACGGTGCGCTGCACGGCCAGGACCTTGCTGGCGGCATCGGTCAGCACGACGTTGCCGGCCGCAAAGAACTCGAGGTATAAGCGCAGCTGGCCGTCGCCAAAGCGCAGCTCCAGGATGCGGTCGACGCCGACCTGTGCCACGCCCGACACAAACCGGCCGTTGAGGTGGCTGCGCAGCCGGCTAACAAACGCCGACGGTGCACTGCCGGCCCCGGACGCACCGCCGCCGCCGCCACCACCGCCACCACCGCCACCACTGGCTGCGCGCGCATCGTAGGCCGTCAAGTGGCAGCGGAAGCCCGAGTCGACGACCAGCTGGTGCTTGTCCTGGTTCTTGGAGAAGCGCAGCAGAATGGTGCGCGATGCCGATGCCGTGCTGGAGCTAGACGACGATGCCGATGGTGGCACGAGGTCGTACACATTGGAGATGCGTGTGCCGACGAGCGTCGCGTTGAGCTCGTGGCTGATAGCCTCTGTGTGTCAGTCAAGAGAAGGAGGGGTAGGGGTAGTAGGGCGGGATGAGCGAGCCATGGGCAAAGCATACCCGAACATCGAGGGAGGAAAAGCGCTGCTTCATGGTGGTTGCATCTCAGAGCTGTCTTCAAAACGTAAGCACAAACGAGCCTTTGCTCTTACTATTGCGTATATATCAATACGAGTATACAATTACCAAGCAAGGCAGTCGCACAATGACTGTGCCGGAGAAAAAGACGGAGCTCCATGGTGGGGCAATCAGTTACGTCAGCGCGGCCACCTACGTCAACGCTGCAGGAACAAAGAGCACGGGACAAGGACTTTTGCATCAGATCACAGGGTGGGAGGTAGTATTTATTCACGGCCCGAGCCATGATCGGCGTTACCAGTCGAACGACATTAGATAGAAAAGCACAAGGTCCAAAGGACCCCCTATGACAAACAAGAAACTGGGCTATCAACAGCCATACATTACATTACCTCAGATCAAGTCTGGAAAGACAGAGAAAACCGGATTAGGGGATTAGAAAAGGGGAGAATGAAGAGAAGAGAGAAGAAGGGAAGAGAAGAAGAAGAAGGGGAAGAGAAGGGAAGAGAAGAAAGAGGAGGGGAAAAAAAAGTAAAAGGAGTCAAGTAGACAGAGAGAAGAAGAAAGAGAAATACGAAGAAAGGGAAGAGGAGCCCAAAGAAAAAGAAAATCAAAAGCCTTCAAAATCAAAACTATGTCTGGCTCAGCTGGCGCAGCTCCATCTCGCGCTCGCTCAGCAGCCACGCCTTCTTGCCCACGCGCATCTCGTAGTGCGGCGCAACATCGCTCACCTCGCGCATCGCCGCCTGGATGCCGTTGCACGTCTTGGTGCGGTACGTGTCCACTGTCGTCGTGTTAGTCCATGCTGTCTGCTTGTTTGCTTGTTTGCGGCATCGTCACTCACAAGCTTTCTGCAAAAAGATGCGCCGCCCGGCAAACGCCCGGCTCTGCAGCCACGCCATGCGGCAGCCCAGGTCGTTGAGCCGCACCTGCTTGCGCCGCATCCCCTTGCCCATCCGCGGCACTGCCACCTGCCCATCGCCACCGTCGGCTAGGGGCACCGACACCATGGCTGGCGAGCTGCTGCTACGGGCCGCCATGGCCAGCCGCAGACGGTGGTGCTGCCGCCGCCGCCGGCTGCCGGGCGCGTTGCCGGTAGCCTCAACCTCGTCACCACCGTCGTCATCCAGGCGCAGGTCGTCCACGTCGTCCACGTCGCCCGGGAAGAAGCGGCGGCCCGTCGGACTGGGCGGCGGGCTCTCCATCTCGCGCGGGAAAAACGACCCGGGGCACACGGCGTTGGACCGCCGGAACGAGTCGGGGATCTCGCTCGTGTCCACCATGTTCAGCGTCACGCGCACGCGCAGCCGCGACCCGCGGTCCTCGACAAGAACAAACTTGCGCTTCTTGGCCTCGGCCACGTCGGGGAAGAGCCCGTCCGGCTGCGCAACCACCTTTTTGGTGCTGGCCATTGCCACAGACGATGCCATGGGCGGCAGCGGCGTGCCCGAGACGTAGCCGCCGTAGGGGCTGAACACATGGGCGGGACGTGACTCGGTCGCCAGGCCCGCCGCCGAGCTGGCCGCCGCCGGCTGCTGCTGCTGGTGCTGCTGGCTCTCATCAGCATACGAGTCGTCACTCTCACCTAGGTGTATGGTTAGCACGTGCACCACGTATGAGACGGCGTAGGACAATGGCAATAGCCTTCACACTTCAGCCGGCAAGGATGTTATGCAGGGGAAGCAGCCTCGGGATGGGCTAGGCAAGGGTGGCAGGCTGGGGGTGACTCCGAGGTTGAAGGACTTGGAAGACTTGGGGACTTGGAGACAGGGGTGACTGGCCCCGGAACCAGGGTCGTGTATCAGGTACGCAGGGGGTAAGAGGCAGTGACAGGATAGGAAGCCCTGGTGTAAGTAAAAGGGAAAGGGAAAAAGGGAGGGGGGGGCGAATAAAATCGGAGAAAAAAGACTGCCTGCAGCAATATGCTCGTCTGCCACGGCGGCAAACAAACAATGGCCACTCGAAACAGCGCACTCCACCGTCTCTCTCCTTTCAACTTGTAACACTTGTCGTCTGAATATAGGAGTAATTTTTGTCTTTCTTTCTTTTTTCTTTCTTTCTTTCTTTCTGTTTTTGCATCGTTCTCGCCGTCTTGTGTTCCTTGCCGCCGCTCCTTCAGTCGTCTTCCGTCGGAAGGCCCAGCCTCGTCTACCGAGAAACAAGTGAAACAACAGAGGCGAGAACGCAAAAAAAGGAAACAGAGACGTGGCCAGCAGATCGTCCCAGTACATTCAACCCCTGCCGCCCTACACCCGCTCTCGTGGAGCACGCCCCTGTCTCTTGTTCTTGGACAAGTCGTCCAGCCTTTTCTCGTGCCCGGCTCCGGCTGCAGTGAGCCGGCGCGGCACGGCGGGAGGCGGACAGGGGTATCGTGGCCAACAAATAGCAAGGTGCAGAAACTGGTACGCAAAAAACAACACCGCCCGTAGGCCAAGGTGTATGGAACGGCAAGCTTTGAAAGTAATATACAAATGTCTTTTGTCAAATGTACCAGCGTCCGTCGCCGGAGCCGCATCTGGTGTTTTTTTGGGAGTCGCACGCCTATGAAGAGTATATATCAAAGAAAAGGAAAAAGAGAGAAAAAGAAAGAAATGTGCGAGATGGGAAAAGGAAATCGGACTGAAATCGAACCAAGGAAATAGAGAGCCGAGCAAAATTCTTTTGAAAAGGACAAATAAACCGGAACCGGACTGACCCAGACTTGGCGACCAAACCTTTGCCAAACGGAGAAAAAAAGTGAGAGAAAAGAGACATGATGTCGTGTAGAAGGGAAGATGAGAGAAGGAGAAAGAGGAAAAGAGGAAAAGAGAAAAAGCAAGGGAAAAGAGGATAAGAGAGAAACAGAGAAGAGAAAAGACAAGAGGTATCAAAAACGACATGCCGGGTTTCGTTCATGACGGAAAATGAAGAGAACAAACAAAAAAAAAACAGCAATCAACCGATTTACATCGGGTGGAACATACCAACTTCGTCACCACCAGCCTGCGCTGTGGCATCGACGTGGTGGTGCATCTGCGGCAGCCCGTGCATGGACTTGCCCATGTGGGCGCCGACGCTGGGCAGCGTGGCCGCGCCGCCGAGGTGTGCCGACGGCTGGCCGATTCCAGCAGCCATGCCGTTCGTCGCCGCGCTCGCCGCCTTGCGCGTGCCTATCTTCGCCATGCGACGCACGCGGCGACTCCGCAGCCGCGGGTCCTGGTTGCTGTTGCGCCAGCTGTCGACCGCGCGCTGGATGAGGCCGCGCTTGCCACGGAGCGGCGGGTTGAGCTGTGCCAGGGCCCAGCCCACGGTGTTGCACTCGCTCTCGTACTGCAGCCGGTTGCCGCGGTACTGCTCACGCGGGCAGCATGCACGCGGGTACACGCAGTTGTCCTGCTTGAACTCGGGCGACAGCTCGTCTGTCTGCACGGACTCGACGTCGCAGCGGATCGTGTACTCCATCTTGACACGGTCACGCGAGTACTCAAAGGCAATCCACTGCACGCCGTTCTGGTCCTGGCGCACCACCAGCGGTGTTGTTGCCGGAATCGGGCCCGGTGCTGCGTTGGCGTTCACGACTGATGAGCCGGCGCTGCCGGACTGGCCTGATGCTAGCGGGCTGGCACCGTTTTGCGGCGCGTGTGTAGAGTGCTGCTGGTGCTGGGGGTGCTGGGCCGCTTGTTGCGGGTGTTGTTGGTGCTGCTGGTGCATGTGCGGGTGCTGGGGGTGCTGCGCATGCTGGGGGTGCTGCGCGTGCGGCGGCTGCTGGTGTGGCGGCGGCGGCTGGTGCATGGACTGGGCCTGGTGCGACTGCAGGCCCTGGTGCATGCCCTGGGGCGGCATGCCGGGCTGAACCTGGCCCATGGATAGCGGTGACGGTGCGGGTGGCGGTGCTTGGCGCGAGAGTTGCGGCGTGAGGTTGGGGATCTCCATCTTTGCGTGGCGCGGGCTGCCGGCCATGCCCGGTGCTGGGCTGTGCTGGCCGGGGTGCTGGCTCATCTGGTGCGTGACTGGTGACGGGGCGCCGTGGGACATGATCATGCTGGGTTGCGAGCCCATGGACTGGTGCGGCGCGTGCGTGTGGCCATACGGTGAAGGAGCAGCGGGCGGGAGCTGCTGGTGGTACTGCTGGTGCTGGCCGTAGTACATTTGCTGCTGGTGCATTGGCGGCTGGCCGTACATGCTGCGCTGCTGGTCATGGCCGCTTGTTGAGCCGACCGATGCTGGCGAGTTGGACTGGTGCGTGTGGTAGGGCATTGGCGGGTAAGGCGGTCTGGACATTGTGGCAGCCATCATTTCTGCAGATGGTCAGAATCACAATGTGCAACAAGAGGCGATCATATCTACAACAGGGCATGCACAAAGACGTACCGGCAGAGGTATACCCGCTGTTGGAAGCGGGTGCGTTGTTGTAGGGAGTGGACTGGTAGTTGTAGAGATCCTGAGGAGGTTGACCACCAGACGGCTGAGGAGGTTGATAGACGGAGGAGTAGGGCGACGTTTGCTGTTCAGTAGAGTGAGGTGGTTGCTGATGCACGACACTCGGGGGACGAGAGTGTTGTTGTTGTTGTATGTTTTGGACCTGGCCCTGGGGGGTGTGTTGATGATGGTGCTGCATATAGAACCTGGTCAGTGGCAGTTTTGGGGGGAGAGGGAGCGCGGTGCATTTATAAAAGCAAGGCCAGACGAATGGACAGAGACAAGGAAGGTATGTCAAGCATAGATATAATAAATGGACTGTGCTGCGAAGGGGGAAGGGGGGTGTGAGAGGGCTGGACGAGAGAAAGGTGCGTGTACATGAACGTATATGTAAGAGGAGGTAGCAGTGGAAAGAGAAGGGTGGTGCTGGTAGCGGGGAAGATGCGTCCCGGGCGTGTTTAATTATATGTCTCGACAAAAGCTCATGGGCAGGGGTGCAGGGAAAGCTAGTGTTTTAAAGAAAAGAGGATGACAAGGGTAGCTGTAAATAAGAACTGAGCCGAGCGGTTCTTATTTGGGGTGATAAGGAGACACGCAAATATCAGGGGCAAGAGACGAGGCGCGAGAGAAAAAGAAGAAGGAAGAAGAAGAAGAAAAGCAAGACAGTCAACCGGCCAGAGGCTGAAGCCACATGTGATTGAAGCCAGGGAGGTTGTTTTCTGCAAGGACCTTGTCCCAAGTCCAGACAGATCACTCGATCTAGACACCTTGACACCCCATGGTCGAGCATTGTCAAGAGAGAACATCGACAAGCCACAAAGTGCAAGCCAGTCCGTCCAGTCAGCACGACACGGTGCCTCGACGGCAGGACAGCACAGGACAGCGGACAGCACAGGCCTGCAGCTCAGGGGTCATGGGGGCGGATGGGATGGGTGGCAACGCGGGAGCAGTGGCAAGATGAGGATGCAGAGGAGACGCCGGCACAGGGGATGGTTTAGGCGAGCTGGGCAGGGCAGGGGTGAAGGCGAACTTGGGAGCTGGAGGAGCTGGGACTGGAGGTACTCTGGGTGGGAGAGAAAACAAGACAGACGACAGGCCATCGCCAACATCCAAGGCCATGGCCATGATGATGATGTCTCGCAGACATTAAAAAAAAAAAAAAAAAAAAAACAGACAGAAAATACGTACCGTCAAGAGCGGCGATGTGGTTTCGTACGCCGGCGAGCCGTAAGGTGGAGACTAGTGTTGAAGATTGGTAAGGATGCTGAACCAAGGCGAGAGAGAGTACTCGTATGTGCACGACGCAAGCGGCAAGAAAGGGGGACGAGAAAGCAGAAAGAGCAAAAGATGGCGTAGATGCACGAGAGCTGTCAATGCGAGCTGTCGATGTTGATGACAAGCAAGTGCTGACAAGCTTGTGGGGGGGGAAAGGGACGGCCAGGTTCTTATGTATATTTGGCAAGAGGTAACAGGCCAGTTGGTAGGCAAGGGAAGGGGATATGGAGAAACGAGGGAAGCTACTCGTAGGTAAAGAGGATATGGGGCAGAGAAAGGGGAGCAGAGCGGTTTTGAGGCAAGGCAGCTTGACGGGGAAAGAACAAACGACGGAAGGAACGAACGACGGAAAGAGCAGAAAAAGGGAAGGAGCGAACGAGCACGGGAGCCAGCGCAAGAAGGAACCCAAGATGGCCTCAGAGTCGGTGTAGCAAGACCGCTTTGGGCTTGTTTTCTGGGACGCTGCCTGTGTTTCCTCTGCCGTCCTGTGCTCCAAGAATAAATATAGAATTATTCTTTTTCGTGTCGTCTTTTTTTTTTCCTCTCTTTTTTTTTTGTTTTTAGTATTTTGCTTTCCGTTGCGTTTTGGGTTTTCAGGAAGCTCCCCTTTTCGCACGGCCGAGCACACCCCCCTCCCCTATCGTGAAAAAGTGGGATGCAACGCCATCCAGGAACCCGCAGCACCGTGTACAATGTACCATACTGTAGTAAACATGCTCGTCGTACACTGTACGTACGAGTACTCGCACACGGCGAGACGCACTTGCAGCGAGGCCAGCACTCGAGGTGTCCCGTACGGAGTGGGAGTGGATGGGGAGAAGGCATGAGCAGAGGAGAGCAAAGGGGAACAGAGGTACTGAGTAAACAGACGACAGAGCGACTGGCTCAAAGGGGGGGGCGTGTAGGTAGTAGACAGTTCAACGGGAAAGAACACCGGAAGAAAAGAATAGGAGAAGGGCGTGGGCATAAGGATGTAAGAGGGGGTGCAGAGAAGCCCGGAAAGCGAGGGGAAGGTGGGACGCATCCACCGAGTCGGTGATTGCCCAATGAGGGCCCACGAACCGGAACAGGGTACCAAGGGTAGGGGGGTTTCGAAAGACTGGGACGCCCCCCTTTTTCCTGGACGCTCTTTCTTTTTAATTATTTTCTCTTTTTTTTTCTCGGTTTCTCTTTTTTCCGTTTTCTCGTCTTTTTCTCCTTGTGGTTTGTTTTCTTTTCTCCCCTATGTTCCCAAACAGACCAGGGTCGCCGGTGTAAGAGGCCATCCTTGTCCAATGTCCCAGAGGAGCATGCAAGGCATAGGTCAAGTCAGGCCAGCGACGCTTGTGGTTTGTGGGAAGGAGCGCGCGAGGCAGAAGGCGGCGCGACGGCTTTCAACCAACCCCGTTCGGCAGGAACGACCTGCGGCGATCCACAGGGCAGCGCTGCACTGCCTGACCAAGCAGCGTATTGCGGGCATCGGACCACAAGGCACGATGCAACCCCAGGACGGCAGGACGGCAGAGGCCAGTTGGGGCGTGCGCAGAGGCGAGAAAACGAGAAGGGGAAAATAAGAGAGAAAGAAGGAGAAAAGAAAATGACGAACGGCATACTCGTACTCGAAAGTGGAAATCGGTTGCAACCAACACGAATTTTCAAGGGATTGTATCGTAGACGACCAACACGAAGGTCAAGGAAAATGCCAAGCCCGCTTGGCCACTGGAAAATCTATTCGAAATTGGGGATAAGACAAAGAAACGGCTCCGTAGAGGGCCGCCAGTGTCAGAGGGCGTCCGTTGAACCCGCGCCAGCAACCGCCTAGCGGAAGCACCCTGACGCTGTGGGAAAACACCCGCAAGCAACCAGGCAGGCAGTCACCAATGTGTCACCCGCGTGGCGCTAGGCCTGGACGGGGCAGACTAGCGCTTTGGTGAAACAGAGCTTGTCCCCCTGGAAATTCAACCCTCCTCCACCAGCAGCACACAGACCAGGCAGCCTGTCAAGGGTGGAAAATGGCCCGCAACGATGCGCGCAGTGAACGGCCCTTGGGGTGATTTTTCTGCCTTCTGGAAACGAAACTTGATTCCATGGTCTGGCTGACGGGGAGGTGGGATTGGAATGCGACGTGGTATTTGGGTATATGTGGTTTGTTTGGGAAAGGGTAGTAAACAGAAGCCAAAGAGCAAGAGTACTCAAGAGCAAAATGGGGGTTGGGGTAGCAGTGATAATGAGGTATGCTATGATAATACCAGAGCTAATAAGCAGCGAGACGAGAAATTTCAGTTGAGCAGGACGTGCATCAATCAATGCATTGGCGTTGCATTGCGGCGAGAGTGCGACTACGCAGGACGCAGCACTGCGACTACACTGGTGGCCACAGGCGGCAGAGAAGCCGGCAGGAAGAGCGGTGACAGGATGCATGCCGAGAATGGAAATATTCGTATCAAATAAGAAGAAGGCTGAAAAGGAAGCAGACAACAAAAAGACAGGAGAGAAATAAACTAAGAAAAAAAGAGAAAAAAAGAGAAAAAAAAAACTCACATTGTAAGGCTCGTCCTTGGCCTGCACAGCCTGGTGTTGCGCCATCAGTCCCATCAGAACAGACAATGATGATGTACAGAGCACGGTGGGTAGCGACTAGAGAGGCATGTAAGGGATGCTGGTCAGCAGAGCGTTTGCAAAAAGGCACCCGCAGGTGGTATCCCCAGATCAAAAGTCCCCGCGCCTCAGGCATGATCCCCGTCCGGCCGGCCAAGGGCGTCCAAGCAAAGACACCGGGGACGCTGCACCATGGACTCGAGACAGATGCAAGGCTGCAGGTACAAACAAGTGGGGAACCAAGTAGGAGAAGACGAAGAAAAAGAGGAAATAGAGACAAAATCAAACAAAAATCAAACAGGCTGTGAGGAACAAACCAGTCTGTGGTGACAAATTGGAAATGAGAGACTAACGTGTGGCAGTGATAATCAGAGTACGAGTACAACGGCGCGTTGTCGTCGAGGCTCGGTGTGGTGTGCTGAAGAAGGGGAAAAGCAGTTGACAGACTCGGTATGCAGCAGTATGTGTGGATGTGGATGTGCGTGCATATGCGTCATGCGTGCATGCGTGGCTATTAAATATTGCAGGTGGATGTGGCCGAGACGTAGGTACGAGTGAGTACTCGAGACGCAGGTCACGACGCCAAGTGAACAAAATAAAATGTACTGAGTAGGGGAAAAGCAGCAGGGACAAGGCTCCGCGGAAATGCTAGTGTACTGAGTAAGGTAAGGTAAGGATACGAAGTAGTATGAAGCGAGCAGTTGGAAAGACAGGGACATTCGAGACGGAAGAGAGAACGAATATATGGGAAGGAAAAAAAGAAGAGGAATAATGATGCAGCATCACGACTAAAAGACAAGACGAAAAAGAGACGAGAAACGAGCCTGGTCTTCAACGGCGACAGGGCCGGCGGCAGGGGGTGCGGAACGCGACGAGGCCAAATAGGGGCCGGGCCTGGCTGCGTGGGAGTAACCGACAGGGAGGCCCTTTTCGGAGCGGCCCTCTGATTTTGGTTCAAGAGGTTCCAGAGTTTATCTGATTTTGACTTTTTTTTATTTTATCAACCCTTGGCCGCGAACTACGGAGTACGGAGTAGTTTGCGAGAAATCACGGAACATTACCGACTGGTGACGAATGGCAAGCATATCAAACTGCATGCTGAGGTACTTTCTTGGTACGAGTACGGTACGAGTATCGTACTCGTGAATGAATGCCCACGAGTACGAGTCCTCGACTCGACAGCCGTTTGTCTGAAACGGCGTGGAGGCGTCTAGGCCAGAAGCGGAAAACAGGAAACAAACAGCCATGCCCAGAAAACCGTTTGATTTCGAGATTGCAAGTACGAGTCCGTACTCGTGGGCGGGTGGATTTGGCCCTTCCTTTGATTTTCCTTTGGTTTCCGGATTCTCTGATTTTCCTCTGATTTGCATCCCAATTTCCTCAATCTGACTGCTCCGAACAGGCCATGTCTTCGTATTTCTTTTTTTAGGAGGTCTCTCTTCCATATTCACGATCATCCTTTCCGTTTTCGAGTGTCGTTCTCGCCTTCTTTTTGGCTTCTCTGCTCTCTTCTTTCGATTCCTCCCTCGGTCTCCGTGGCGGCTTCCGCTCAAAGCTGGACAAATATACGAGTACTCGTACTCGTAGCTAACTTGGTGGCTGGTGGCAGCAAGCACATGCGAATACGGAGTGCTTGTACTCGCAATGTAAATATACACGTGATGCCTGCAGTGATGCATCTCGATCACTCACTCACTCACTCACTCACTCACTCACTCACTCACTCGCACTTCGGCCTGTGCTCGTCCGTTTCCCGTGTTTCCTTGTTCCCCCTATCATCCTTCCATCACATGCCTCCTTTATCGCTCGTGTTTCATCGCCTATTCAGCTTGCGCTCATGAAAGCCCATCACAGTCCTGCCGTCGTCGTCCCAGAAGTAATCAAATCATAAATTTGGCTGTTATGCGCTTCAGGACGACAAGTGGAACGCCAGCCGCCGAAATTGAAACAGGACTGCTCTCGCTGACCCACGCTGACAGGTTTTGTTTTCTTTTTTGTTTTCTAGTTTGTTTTCTTTTTTTTTCTTTTTTCTCGCTTCTCCTCTTTCTCTCAGGCCACAAACCACTCGGCCAAAAGCAATATGGTTCACTCGACAGACAAAGGGCTGTCGGTGACGGCACCTGAACTGGGAAATACGCCGGCGTCGTGTGTCGTACATTGGAATGGAATCAGACGACCGCAAAACACACACACCACACACACACAGGACTCGTACGAATAATAAGCCCGACACAGCGAACCACAAAATACTCTCGTAAATAACACCCCTCGCTCAATGCTCGTATTCCGTAATCAAAATAGAGCGAATCAAATCAAGACAAATCAAATCAATCACATCACATCAGCCATACCGTTCGTGTGGCCAGCTCGCACGCGAGGTCGCACAGCGATGCACAAACACAAAAAAGCAAAGGTCTAGTGCCACGGCGGGCTGGACCTGTCCCGTCCCGCAACCTTGTCTTGCCAGTGCGGGATCCCATCCCATAGAGCAGGATACGGCGTGACTCGCACGCAGACTCGTACGGAGTACATGCGAGCACACACTTGTGTCTTGTGTCTTGTACTCGGTATTCAGCCAGTGGTAACACGCGTGTATCGTACTCGGCATACGAGTACGAGTACGTGAGTATTGAATACGTACCAACTCGTACTGGCACTGTCCCGTATGAAGAACGATCTGCACAAACTCCGTACTGGGTGCTCGTAGAACTCAAATGTCCAACAAACACGAGACCAACAAGCTGGTACTAATAGACAAGGAAATAAGAAGGAACTACTCGTAAAAGAAAAGGAGATAGGGAGAACCTGGTCTCGTATCGTTGGACTCTGGGGGTCGAGTTTTTTTTAGTTTTTTTTTTTTTGCAGGCCAGGCCCCACCAGGGAACGCCTGACGGGCTGCTGGGCCTGCATACGGACAAGGTCAGGCCCGGGCTAGCAGGCACAGGCGTTGTGTTTCGACTGCCGTACCGGGGGTTGTTTTCACCGGCTTTTATGCACGATGCATGCAAGCTTTGTAGGTGATGGATAAAGAAGGCCAAACTTTTGTTTGTACCCGTACTCTATTTCGGAAGAAACGACATACTACAGAACATAAGAGTCATTTTAGGGCCTAGCAGGCTCTGTCCGGTTATGCAGGGCCGTGGGTCTGTGAAACGGAATGTTTCGGCGCAATGCACGATAAAGTGCAAATTGCATAAGCATAACTGCCGTATGGGGAAGAACGTTTACGGGCAGGAGGGTTTCGTTCGAAAGAGAAGGAGCGACATTAGCAGGCAGAGGAAGGAACTTTGGCAGAGCCGATCTTTGTTAGAACGGTATTTATCTCTCATCAAACAAGAAGGAAAGGAAGAGGAAGCGGCGGTGGGCTCTGTCGGGTCGCACTTGCCGACACCGGCAGGCCGAGACAAGCCATATCGTGCCGTGCATTTGTACTGAGTATCGTACTCGTACAGAAAGAGAGCCAGGGTTCGCGACGAAACCACTCCAGAGCTTCTGTTGGGCTTCTAGCGCTCGCTGAAGAAAGAAAAAAAAAGAAGAAAAAACTAACACGGGGAATGATTTGGATGTGAACACGTCGTTCCAAAAGGTCTCAGTAATGTTGAATTCCAAAAGAAAAGAAATCACGTCGCAGGGGCTGTGTTTTGCCATCGGCCAAGATCAATATTGCACATGACAAATATTACTGGACACGATGGACACGAAATGAATAAAAGGATCTGATATAGAATCGATGATAGCCAGACGAGTGGCTAGGAGAGATCTGTGCCCTACCAACGCGGGACCAGTCAGGCCCTAGGACACCAGCGGGCAGATTGATTGGCCGTAGTGGTTGCATTCTACCTTTTTTTTGGCATTTTCGAATGTCTTGGATGTCTTGGAGGACAGAGCACGAAACTGGAGGAGGCGTAGGACAAGCGCCGATATGTACTCGTACAGAGTACTGAGTACGGGTACTGAATAGAGACGGTAGCAGTCCAGGGCAGGATCGGTCACAGGGAGGGCTGGTTGGGTGTCCCAAGATTGGCGATGCCCAACGACGCGTGCTGGGCCACCACAAGGTCCGCGAGCTGGGCGACCAGGCCAGAAACAACATGTGACAGGCCACCGTGGTGCTGTAACAGGGGCGGCGCCGCGGTGCGTCTGGGGAGCATCGGCATGGGTGGCTGGCGTCTTTTTTGGATGCGACTGTGTGAGGAACGGGTTCTGTGCGCAGGTCCTACTCCGTAGGCTACGCTGCAACCTGCAACCGCGGTCCTGCAACAGGAGTACTCGTACAAAGAGGACAAAAACACCGGATCCAGCCCCAGCACTAGCCAAAATGACAGACAAAAGAAGAACTGGGGCTGTGGAGGAAAACGAGGGTGTGTGCAAGTTAAAGACAGAATTAAAAAAAAAAAAAAAAAAAAAAAAAAAAAAAAAAAACCCGGGCCCATGGGCAGACCCCCCCTGGTTTGGGGAGTGAAGGGGACAGCGGCGGAGAGGTTTCGAACAACGTCTGCGGGGGGGGGGGTGGGGGGGGGGGGGGGGGGGGGGGGGGGGGGGGGGGGGGGGGGGGGGGGGGGGGGGGGGGGCGCCGGGGGGGGGGGGGGGGGGGGGGGGGGGGGGGGGGGGGGTAATGAAAAGGTAAATCCGTCAGAGGTGGAATAAAACAACGCAAAGTTGGCAAAAAAGAGTAGCGAGGAAGAAGCCGAGTTATGTACTCGTCACTCGTACTCTAGTTACGGATGAACGATTAGTCACCTGGGATGCAGTAAAGACGTCCTGTCCTGATAGGGAAGGAATTAAAGGCGCTTAAACAGGAAGGAATTGGGATGTGCTCGATGCGGAAGGAAGTGCATCTCCGCATCATCTTACGAGTGCGAGTAGCTCTTTCGTCATTTACGCCTACACCTTCGTTCTCCTCCTTCCCCGTTCTGACTTGCATACAAAGTGCGAGTACGGAGTATACGTAAGCCGGATGTTTTATGCTCTGCTTACCCGTTACTTGTTGTTTGCGAGGCGACTTCCGAACAGTCAGTCCAACAGGGCCCGGGCACAGCTGCCAAGCATCGCCGGAGTCCAGTTTTCGGGTCTTTTTTCACACGGAAATGCAAATCCTCTTTTATCTGCGTTTAGTTCTTGCGTCTTTATTTCCTGGTATTTCTTTTCTTTTCTTCTATCCGTTTAATGACATCGTGATTGCTACAAGTCTCTATCCCTCATCTCCCTCATCTCTACCGAGTCGACACCTCGTCGTCTTCAACGTCTTCACCTCAACTCACATGCCAGTCAATCACCCTACAGCCATCCTCCTACCATCCTCCAACCACCTCCCAATCACCCGCCAATCACCTTATCTCACGACCCACCCTCTGCTCCCGCTCGTCTGGACATGCCGCATCCAGTCTAGGCCGGGGGATCTGTGGTCTGGTAGTGGTAAAGAGACAGACTGCCGGCTTTGTGCTCGCTTGGTCCTCCTCTTCTCGTCGGCGCCAGTGCAGCTACCCGACGACACGTGCGGGTAACCGCCGCACGGGCACCTGCACGCACTTGATTGATTCCGGTGGTCGACGTGCATCCGTGGTCGTGCTCGTACGGAGTACTCCGTAGTCTCCTCTTACTCGTATGCACCCGCCGACACATGATCAATGCGTGCTGCCATGTAACAGCTCTACTTCTGTCAGGGACTGCTATCGTCGTTCCTTCGGATATCGCCTCGGAGAGCGTCCTCTTCCAGTCTATCCGCTGTGATGGCCGCCCAGGTAGTCCCATCTAAAGGATTCCGTATCATTGTAGAAATCATTTTGGCGAGATAGACCTAATGAAAGTACGCTGTGCGGTATTTGTTATGGAAATTGCAGCTTTGTCGCATTTCTATCACCAATATTACAATCTATTCAAACTACACCCTCCAAGGACGACCTCGCTCCGGCATCGCAAACAGACTCGGCGGCTCCGGGTCCAGGGCGTCCACCGTCGCCACGAGCACGCTTGCCGGGCCCCCGGCCATAGTCTCCTGGTCAAACGTAATCGTCTGGTTGACCGCCGTGACGTTGCGCGCGTACAGCGGCGTCGCCGCCCTCGCCCCGTAACCACCATCATGGCCAAGCCCGTCAAACGTCAGCACCTGGTTCGTCGACCCAAAGCCCGTGCTCTTCTTGCCGTCGCCCGTGCGGAAGTAGCTCGCCGTGCCGACGTGCCGCGTGCTCAGCGCCGACCCGCCCGCAAACCGCCCGTGCGTCCCGGAAAAGGCCTCAAGGCCCGTGGGGAAAACACCCGCACCGGCCACCTGCAGCGACAGGCCCTGGTCCATGTACGCCCACAGCGTCAGGTTGCCCTGGTCGGACACGGAAAACGTCGTATTGCAAAAGATGGGGTAGCTGTAGCCGGCGCTGTACTCGTAGCCATGTTGCCCGGCCCCCGAGCTCGAGCTGGCTGCCCGGTCGGCACCGCTGATCGTCACATTGTTGATCTGCCGGCTGCCCGCGTCCAGCACCAGACCCACGGTCCAGTACGACAGCGACTGCGTCCAGCTCACGGCGCGCGGCTGCCTGTGCCCGTGCCGGCCCGACACGACCGAGCCCTGCACGCTCAACGACCGCGCCACCGACACCGTGTACTGCAGCGTCGCGTTGCCGCCTGTCGCATTATGCACAATGTTCTGCGAGACGCTGATCACGGGCGCCGCGTCGCTGACCACAGGCACGCTGCCCGTCGTAATGACTGTCGAGTTGTTGGACGCCTCATCGTCGTCGTCGTCGTCGAGCCAGACAAACACTTTGCCGCTGACGTACCAGCTCGACGGCACGGTGCCCGACAGTGTTGCCGTGCCCGTGGCCTGGCCGTCGTCATTCAGACCCGACACCACAATGGCAAAGGTGTGCGGCTGGCCGTCGCAGAGCACCGGCAGCCACGGCGTAATGTCAATCTCGTGCTCGCGCAGGTCAAACACGTCGGCACCCACAATCGGCCGGTGCAGGCCCGGCACCACGCCGCCCGTGAACACGACGGGGAACGGCCACTGCACGCCGGCCAGCTGGCCGTCCACCAGCACCTGCACCTCGCGAAACGGGCTGTAGCCGTACAGCGCGCCCACCGACGACTGGAACGTCGCCGTGTCGCTCTGCAGCACGTTCTGCCACCAAAACTCCTCGTCCGCCTGCCCGTTGGCCGACACTGAAAACACGGCACGGCGCGCATTGCGCGGGAAGTCGCTGATGGTGTTGCTGGCGTCGTCGGACGGCAGCGTAAAGTGGCTGCCCGCGTCGGACGCGCTCTTGCGTGCTGAAATAGGGATGATGAGGTCGCTGGGCAGCGATCCGCCACCGTCGGCCAGAAGGGCCGCCTCGTCGACCTGAAAAAAGGTGGCCGTCAGCGTTGCATTGAACGAGCCCGTGTACCGGTCGTTTTGAATGTTGCCGAGGTCGAAAATCAGCTTCTGCGGCGTCTTCCACAGCGACAGGTACGGCGTCATGTCCTTGAGATACACCCAGCGGATGCCCGGCGACGCCACCGGCTCGGCCGTGCTGGTGCGCCACACCTCCGTGTCGCCCAGGTACATGAGGGCCAGCCGGTCGTACTGCACGCCGGCCGACACCGTTGAGAAATTCATGACGACGCGGTTGAAAGCCACGTTGGGTGGCGTGTAGCTGCCGACAAACGGCTGGCCGTAGCTGTTGCCAAAGACGTGCTCCATCAACGTCACCGTGTAGCCCCCCACAGGCGCAGCCGAGCGATCGGTCGTCGGGCCGGCCGGCGTGAGCACCGGCTGGGCCACCTGGAAGCACTCGAGCACTTTTGCATCCTGGGACGCGACGTCGTCGCGCTTTGCGACAGCCGGGGCCACCGGATCTGCCGTGTGTTGGTGCCGGCACACAGCTCGGAACCGTGGAGTCACGACAGACGACAGACACAGAAGCAGGGCCAGTGGCAGCAGCACGGCCATTGCTTTCACCGTCCACGACAACCGTCGCTTGGGCACGGGCTGTCTCTGCTCAACATCCATTGGCCGAGTCTTTTCTGGCAAAATTGAAGCCATGGCGGTAAGATGTCAATGTTGACGACGATCACGACGATCGTGACGAATGACGCGTCTATGTTAGCAGCTGACACTGGTATTCAAACGGATAAGCGGTCCGCGAACAGCAGTGTCATGCAGTCAACAAACATCAGACTTGAAAACAAGATGTCTCATGTCTCGCGCATTGGAATGGGAATTGGCAATTAATTGCTAGGAAACAGGCGACGGCCGGCTTTCGCACATGGAAGGAGCTGTGGCCTATCGCGATCGTCCAGGCACTACCATGAACAGGCAGGTGGCAGCCAGCGCTACTGCAGGGCGATAAGCTCCTGTTGCACGCGGCTCCCTGTTGCACGCGTTGCTTAGTAAGATTTTGAGTGAAGCTGGGATGTCAGTTGTCTGAAATGAAGCCATGATGCTGATTCGAATTACAGTAATATAATATGTACAAGAGAAGAAGAAAAGATCACAGAAAGATCATAGAAAGATCAAAGAAAGATCAAAGAAGAGATCGAATGACAATGACAGCCATGCAAGGGAGAAGAGAAAGGATCTGTTGATACACTGCCGTCCAGGTCGTTACGCCGTCGAGCCGTCTAGCCGTCTAGTTGTTTTGCCGTTATTACATCTACGTCGTTTTGTCCATTATTTTGGGCCGTATCAACCCGACGTGGTCCTTGATGCGCTCGCCGACTTGCCAGCCTTGCCAGCCTTGCCAGTTTTGCCAATCTTCCAGCCCCAGGCCCGCAGCATCTGGACCACCTTGGGCGTCACGGCGGCCGTCAGCGGCACGCGCACAAAGATGAAGCTCTTGTGGATGGCATACGCCAGGGCGAGCTGTGTCGCGAGGCCTAAAAGTGTCAGCTTGATGTGCTGCGGTTGCCGTGTGTTAATAAATGTCTGTCTCTCTTACTGGCTTCGTGCTGGACGCGCTCCTCGGCTTCCTTGACGCCCCAGCCCTCGGTCTCGTCTTCTGGCGTCGCGTTGCCGCTCTCGCGCTTGGCGTCTTTCAAGGCCGACCGGTACGAGTTCCAATAGTCCTTGACGCTGTCGGGGATGACCTTTTTGACGCCCGAGACGACCCATTCCTCGGCGGCAGCTGTGGGTTAGCAGATGTTGGATATCATCAACAAAGCAAAAACCTACCAATTCGATCAGTGCCCAGCGTCCGCACGAGGAGGAAGCAAAAGGGAAAGTCCAGGGCCGACATGCCCAGGTAGACGCCCACGGCCACCCAGCCGTACTCGCGCGACAGCTTCTTGAGGCGCTGGCTCAGCGACAGGTGCGCGTTGGGAGCGCCGGATGCGCCCGACGTGCCCGACGCGCCGGAAGCACCCCCGGATGCACCCTCACTGCTGTGGTGCGACCTCTGCCAGCGCGACGAGTGGAATGGCCGCCGCGGAAAGGACCGCGGAATGGACACCGGCACGGACCGGCCCGAGCTCCGAGCAGATGCCGTCACGCCCCGGCGCACGATCGACACGGCCGGCTGCTGCCCTAGCAGCGCCGCCAGGGACTGCACAGACCGACGCAGCATGTTGGCAGCAGATGCGTTTAGATTGCTGGAGTCGGCAGTCGTCAGTCGTCAGACCACGTCGGTACTTCGCGGACTGTCGGAGGGGAGGAGAGCCGGCAGTAAATTGGTCGAAACTGGCCAGCAAGAGGAATGGCAGTCGAGTATATTCGAGTGTACAACGGACTCGTACTCGTAAAAAGAGTGTCAATTGCTGGGTCAGCCGTTGTCGTCGTCGTGCGTTCAAGCTGCAAATTTTGAGACTAAACCTAGAAGCTCCCACCGAAGCTGCGTCATTGTCCATGTGATTGGCCCACAATAGCTACGGAGTCTTCGCAGTCTGTACACTCCGCAGCCTAGGCCGGGTCAGCACCCTCCGAGTCCGGATCACGGCCAGCTTGGATCGACTCGTACTTCGTACATCAACCTACGAGTACAAACTACCTTGATGGATTCGTCTACTCCGTACTCATAGAAAAACAAAAACCCTGCCGGTCCTCATCCCAGCGTTTACGAGCAGACGAGTACGTAGCAGCGAAAAAAAACAAGTGCATCAAATCGTCCTCGCCAAGATGCCTGGCCAATCAACGCCCGCCGTTAAGAGCCAAGGCGAAGCGCCCCTCTTATTTAGGCGCCGACGCCAACCCTGCTTGTAAGTCGTCGCATTGTTACTACGGAGCAGCGCATCAGGCGTGCTTTGCTGTTTCCGGAGCTTGGTATTTGTATGGCAGTGGTGTCTGGTTGGTTGGCTGTTGGTCATACTCGTAAAAATGAGAAGTGCATACGGCTACGGCTACGCGGGAGGGGAAGGAACAGTTGCAACGGGTTAGGAACGGCGGTAGCGCAGGGTGCAACCCTGTCAGCCAAGTCAGTCATAAGGGTATGCCTCGCTGTTTTCTTCTCGGTGCATCTGCATCATCGTTCTTGCCTTTTCTTGTGCATCGTTCTTTCCATCTGACTACTCTGTAAACCTCCTTCCTCGACTACGCAGTCCATCACTTTTCCACCAGCTCTCCTCGCAATCGCTCCTTCCTCTACCATTCAGGTTAGCTGCATCACAAAGACTTTGCGGGTAGTCGCAACGGCCGCGCCTTCTTAGATCTAACTCACACAGCGCAGTTCCACGTCAGGCGCGACCCGTGAACCTTCCGCCGCGGCAGTAAACACAATGGCCAGCCAGTATTATCCTCGTGAGTGACATATGGTGCTTTCCTCTTGTGACGGACACGGACTGACAACGACTAGCCCCACCAGCAGCTGCAGCAGGTACGATCAGGGCGAGAGGGCAACACTGGAAACTGAAAGAGTAACGAAGAACAACAACTAACCCCCAGCTCCTGCTCAACGAAACTACCCGCCGCCGCCGCAGTCGCCGCCTGCCACGCGCACCAACTTTTCCTACGGCGGGCAGTCGCCACCCCGAACGGCCACGCAGACCCCTCAAGCCACCACCACCTACTACCCGTCGCCTCCCGGCCAGACTGCTGCTGCTGCTGCAACGTCGTCAGCGCCTGCCGCCCCGATTTCGTACCCCCCGCCCCAGCAGCCACAGCAGTCCCAGAAGTTCCAGCAGACCCAGCAGACCCAGTCAGCACCACAGCAGCGTGTCTACCCGTCACCACCACAGCAGCAGCAGAGCCTGCCCGTGCACAGCCGTACGCCGTCGCATGCGTCCCAGGCGACCACACCTGCCGTCCAGCAGCAGCAGCAGCAGCCCACGCCGTCGCCCAAGCAGTACCCGCTGCCGCCCACGTATGGAAGCCCAAGCCCAAGCCCCGCTGCCGAAGCAGCAGCAGCAGCAGAGAAAATCGACGACATGCAGCAGCAGCAGCAGCAGCAGCCAGCAGCACCGCGCGAGGGCGGTGCCGGTGCACTCGTCGGCGCACCGGCCCCGGGCATGTTCTCGGGCGCGTCGGCCGTCGTCGACGATGTCGGAACCTTTAATGGCGGCAGCTACCGCATCAGCCACCGCGACAGCAACACGATCCTGACGATCCAGCTGGCGATTGGCTGTCCACTGTCGGCCAAGCCGGGCGTCATGATTGCCATGTCGCACTCGGTGACGCTCAAGGGCGCGCTCAAGTTCTCGGTCAAGAAACTCATGGCCGGCGCCGAGATGGGGTCGTCGACGTACACAGGGCCCGGTGAGCTGCTGCTGGCGCCGGCGATGCTGGGCGACATTACGAGCATCCGGCTGACGGGCAGCGAGGCGTGGTCGGTCGGGCACGACGCGTTTCTGGCGTGCACGCAGGGCGTCGAAAAGGCCTACAAGCGTCAGGGCCTGGGCAAGGCCATGTTCAGCGGCGAGGGCCTGTGGGTGTACAAGATCAGCGGCGTCGGCCTGCTCTGGATCTCGAGCTTTGGCGCGATTATCAAAAAGGACCTGGTCGAGGGCGAAAAGTACATTGTCGACAACGGGCACCTGGTGGCGTGGAACACAAAGTACGTGCTGGAGCGCGTGGCGTCGGGCGGCATCATCTCGGGCCTGTCGTCAAACGAAGGGCTCGTCTGCAAGTTTACGGGGCCAGGGACCGTCTACATTCAGACACGGAATCCGGTGAGTTTTGTCTGGTTGTGGTCTTTGCTGGTCACTTTTGTTGGTGGTCTTACTAACCCGCTTAGAAAGCATTCGGTGCCTTTATGTCGGGGACGGCCATGCAGGCGTAGTTGCGGGCATAGTCGCTGCTTCCTTGGGGCTGTTGAACAGCACAAGAGCAGGCTCCTCTTTCCCGTCAAAGGCAGCAGGTCTGGACGTTGCCTTGGTTTCTCTGCTGCAGTGACCGGTCAACGTGTCTGTCATGTAGGATATGATTTTGGTTTGCCGTTTTGCCGCTGCATCGTCGTCTTCTTGCCTGTTATATTATTTCCGAGCGTGTCTTTAGTTTATATCAATCTGCGCTGCGCCTGTCATCCAACTCGACTGTGCATACTCACTCACTCTGCTGCAAGAACATGGAAGAGGCGTCTCCTCAGCTCGGCCCGGCCTCGCCGTTCATGGCCACGACAAGGTCGCCCGCACCGGTTGAGGGATCCATCGACAGCTTCTGCGAGTATACGCGGCCGAATGCAGGAACCAGTTTCATCTTTTCGTTTACGCCCAGGACCGCGACGCCCGCGACAAACGACAGCATCAACGGCACCGTGCACGCTCTCATCGGTCAGCTGGAAGAGCTGCGTGTCGAGACGGCCCGTCCGTTGCGGCCGAGCCAAAAGTCGATTAAGCTGCGGCGACGGAGGGCCATTGACGTGCGGTCGCTGACCTTTGACGACTGGCGGCCGAGCAGCAACGGCAAACACAACGACGACGACGACGATGGTTGGACCAGGCCCAAGCAGACAACGGTTTCGGACCCGGTGCCGGCCAAGCCGGAGGCCGTGCAAGAGGATGATGAAGACGGTGGCAAGACGACCGACAACAACGACAAGACGACTGACAACGACAAGACGACCGAGGACGACAAGACGACCGAGGACCGTCGGCGCTTCGACTACCTCGTCTCCCGTCTGCAGCAAAAACTGTCGGAGCGCCGGAGCAGCACGGCCGAGTCCCATGTCAACGTGTCGCGGCAGTCGTCCGAGGCCGCGTCGTACGGAACAGCAAACGGCAGCGGCGAGTACCGGCTGGCACGAGACGTCAGCGGCAGCCAGAACCGGTCTTCTTTCGATCAGTCGTCTTTCGACCAGTCAACGTCGACGCCCACGCCATACCTGCAGCAGTCGTTTCCGGGCCCGTTGCAGCCGCTCCCGCCCTTTGCATACATGCCGAATGTCTGGCAGTACCCCGTTCCGTGGAGACCACCAGGTCAAGGAGCAGCCATGCCGACCTTGCCAGCCTTGCCAGCCTTGCCAGCCTTGCCAGCTTTGCAAGAGACTTATTCCCACCCCCACCCCCGGCAGCTGCCTCCGCCTCCGCCTCCGCCTCCGGTGCCTGCAAGTGCTTGGCCGGCTGGCCTCCCTCCGGCTCCGGCTCCACCTCGCCGGCCGCGGAAGAAGCCCAGTATCCCCTTTATCCCCCTCAGCGCCGACGAGCAGCAAAAGATTGAAGAGCACATTGAGTTCATGAAGGCGACGGTGCCCAGCTTTGCCCTGGTGTCCAAGCGGCGGCAGCAGATGCGGTGGCGGCAGAAGAATGCACAGCTGGCGCCGCCGATGCCGCCCAGGAGCCATCCGGGGAGTCATCCGGGGAGCCAACCAGGGAGTCAGCCGCCATATACCCCCTGGAATCAGCAAGCCTACCCGCCGATGCTCTCGACCGTGCCCCTGGGTACGCCGTACTGGTCTGGGATGTGAGCAGCGTCGTATCAATAGAAATAGAAGTATCAATGGCAGAAGAATTGTCCGACTGCAGAAGAAACATCACTGGAAACGAAATGTCCAGGAGCCTGTAGAAGCAAAAAATGATTTATTATTCAAAAGTCCCAAAACCAAAATCACAAGATCAAAAAAGTATACCACCCAGATGCCGATGCCAAGTATAAAAGTCGCGTGCAACAAGAAAGAAGGGTATTAAATGAAACCACGATATCAACCACGATATCAAAAGAAAGAGGCCAAACGAAAAGTATGCATTTTATCTCGGCTGCTACGCTGGCGGCGTGGGCATGCCGTTCAACGTGACGGAGCTGCTTTCTGACGTGCCGTTGGCCGTGGTCGAGGCCGAGTCGGCTGCCGAGGATGTCGTCGACGCGGCCGTTTCTGGAGCTGGCGGTGCCGATGCAGCCGATGCGGCCGATGCGGCCAGACCTGTCGATGCTGTTGTTGGTGCGGCTGCTGGTGATGCCGCCGCCACCGGCGAGATCTCGGGCTCCTCCGGGATCGTGGCAAACTTTTGCAGCACCTGCTTGAGCGCGGGCCGCCGGATCGGCTTGCTGAGGAACTCGTCCATGCCCGACTCCATGCACTCCTTGACGTTGCTCTCCTCGCTAAAGGCCGTCAGCGCCACAATCGGCGCCGAGTACCCCAGCTTGCGGATCAGCCGCGTGCTCTGCAGGCCGTCGAGGTTGGGCATCTGGATGTCCATAAAGATGACGTCGAACCGCTGGTTCTGCGCCATGTTGGCCTTGACGAGGTCGTAGGCCTCTTGCCCATCGGTGGCAATGGTGACGTCGTAAATGTCCTCGAGCTTGAGCATGCGGCTGACCACCTCAATGTTGGTCGTGTTGTCGTCGGCCACGAGCACGCGCACGCGGCCCTGGCCCGCCGCCGCCTTGTTGGCAATCGCCAGGTTGAGCGCCGCCAGCTGGTCCGCCGGCGTCGTCCCCGTCCTGCCGCCGCCGCTGCCGTGGTGTTGGTGTTGGTGCAGCGGACTGCTGCCGGCGGACGGCGGCGGTGGTGACACGAAAAACGGCTGGCTGAGCCCGACCAGCCGCGTCTGCTTGTCCAGCATGTGCTGTGATGGTTTGCCTCCTTTTCCGTTGGCATCGCCACCGACACCGACATGAGCCCCTCCCCGGCCCTCGCCGTCGGCCGAGCTGACACTGGGCGCCCGTGACTTGAGACTGCTCGACGCCGTGCTCGACGGCCGGTCCTTTGTGTATTTCAGCGGAATCCGCAGCGTAAACGTCGAGCCCTCGCCCGGCGTGCTCCGCAGCGTAATCGTGCCGCCCATCAGCGTCGCCAGCTGCTGGCAGATGCTCAACCCCAGGCCCGTGCCGCCAAACTTCTTGCTCAGCCCCAGGTCGCCCTGCACAAACGGCTCAAACACCTTTTCTTGCATGTGCAGCGGAATCCCCGGGCCCGTGTCCTGCACCTCAAACTCGAAAAGCAGCGTCTTGGCCCCCGGCGGCGGCGGCGTCGGCGACCGCTCGCGGATGTAGTACAGCTTGGTCGCCACCGTCGGGTCCAGCGGGTTGATGGCAATCGCCGTGCCCGACGACGTGCCCTTGTAGAGTGTCGTCGTCGTGCATGTGCCCGTGCCCGTCGACACCGAGTTCGCACCGCCACCGCCGCCGCCACCGTTGATCGACCGGTTCCGCGACCGTCCGTTGCGGTGCGAGTCCGTCTTGGACAGCGACGACGTGCGGCTGACCTCGGCCGTCTGCTCGACCTCGCCAATGCACCGGATGCGCATGTCCACCTTGCCGTTGCGCGGCGTAAACTTGATGCTGTTGTTGACCAGGTTGATAATCACCTGCAGGATCCGGTGCTGGTCGCCCCAGAGACACATGTCTTTTAACCGGCCGACACCCTGCGGGCCCAGCACCGGTAACAGCCTCCGGTCGGCTGCGGCGCCACCACCGCTGAGATCACCCGACGACGCATGTGTTTCTTCGTTGCTGACATAGTTGACATGCAGCGTGATGCTGCCCTCGCGCACCTGCTTGTCAAAGATGGCAATGACCTGCGACCGCACATCGCCGAGCCGGAACTCGCGCTCCTCGAGGCTGATCTGGTGGCCAATCTGGTTCTTGCTAAAGCTTAGCACGTCCTCGAGCAGGTGCAGCAGCAGGTCGCCCGACTTGTACAGCGTCTTGAGCGACTGCTTGATGCGCCCAATGTCGTCCTCCTCCATGCACACGGCGCACATGCCCATGATGCCGTTGAGCGGCGTCTTGAGCTCGTGCGAAATGTTGGCGATAAACTCCGTCTTGCTCTTGTTAGCCGACTCAGCCGCCTTTTTGCTGATTTCCAGCTCGCGCGTGCGCACCGCCACCTTTTCGTCCAGCGACTCGTACTGCTTAAACAGCTCGATGCTCATCGCATTAAACGTGCTCGTCAGTTCCGTCAGCTCGTCGGTGATAAAGTGCTTGCGCTCCGGCACGCGGCCGGGAATCTTGAAAATGGCATGCGACCCGCTGCTGTCGCGGTCGGCCGACGCCGGCTTCTTCTTCTTGATGCCCACCATCTTGCGCAGCTTGCGCATCCACTCCTTCTCCGACAGCCGCGACAGCGACGACTTGGTGCCCGACCCGGGCGACTCGTCGTCCAGCGAGTAGCCCGGCGGCGTGATCGATTTCTCGGTCGCGTCCTTGAGCAGCCGGATCGGCCGCACGCTCAGGTGTGCGCAGGGGACCACGAGCAGCACGACGAGCCCGGCCGTGCCAAACACGCAGCCCAGCAAGATCTTGCGCAGCGTCGCAATCGGCTCGTACGCCTCGTAGTGCGCGTGCTCCACCAGCACCGCCCACGTCACCAGCGTCGACTGCGGCCGCGCATAGCCCACGGCCACGTGGTAGCCCTGCTCGTTCTTGGTCGACAGCGTCGCCGTCGCGTTGTTGATTGTGTTGATCTGGTCGGCAAACATGTCGAGCACGGGCGAGTAGTCGCGCACCTTGAACGTGTCCGAGTAGCTGCCCGACTCGTAATCGTGGCTGCTGTGCCGGTCCGCGCCGTTCTTGGCCTCGAGCGGCGGCAGGATGAAATGCACCTCTTTTTTACCAAACGCCGACCGGCTCGGCGGCACATAGGTGCTGTTGCTGGCCGGGTCAGTCGTGTTGAAGCGGTTCCACTGCGTGTTGGGCCCGATGATGAGCACGACGCCCGTCTTGGCCAGGCCCTCGGGCGAGCTCTGAATGTCAATCAGGGTCGACGCCGACGCCACAATGGTCATGTAGCCCAGCAAGAACTGGTTCGAGTTTTGCCGCACGGGCACCGTCAGCGAGATGAGCGCAAACGTCGAGTTGACAATCACAGGGCCCAGCAGCAGGCCGCCGTTGTTGGTCAGGCGCACACCCGGAAAGGCATTGGCCGCGTAGGCGTTGGTGCTGTTGTCGACCATGCTGGCGACGCCCGTGTCGTTGTACGTAATGTTGGGGTACAGCATGGGCGGGTAGCCCAGGTCGGCGTCGCCCAAGTACACGCTGGAGCCGTTGGGGTAGGCATAGGGCAGCTTGATGGAGCCGATGCCGTCGCCCGTGACGTTGAGCAGGCCCGTGGCGTTGCCGCTCGTGTTGCGCGAGTACAGCCGCGACTGGAAGAGCGTCGTGAAGCCGCCCGAGCCCAGCGCGCTCTGCATGTCGCTGGCGGCCAGGTCCCAGTTGCTGGCCGACGTGTTGCCGGCATAGAAGCTGCCAAAGGCCTGCTGGATCAGGATGCGTGACGCCACGCTCTCGCACGTCGTCTGCACCAGGTCAATCTCCGACGAGATGCGCGCCGCCTTGAGCGACGCCGTCAGCGCTAGCCCATCCGACTCGACATTGCTGACAAAGTTGTTGACAAAAATCCACGTCGGGATCGACACAATCGCGAGGGCGCCGAGCACAGCCGTGATGACGAGCGCAGCAAGCTGCTCACGGATGGCAACGCGCATGGTTTGGCGGGCTTAGACGGCGACGAGCAAGGGCCGGGTCCGTTGTGCCGGCATGTTATGTTTGTTGGCGGGCGTTGTCGTATTCGTACAGCAGCAGCAACAGCAACAGCAACAGCAACAACACACAAGGTCTGGGTTGGGGTTCCTGCAACTTTGCAGTCAGCAACAGAGAGGATCACGCGGTTGTCGAGTGTTTGAGCTTGTCGATGCGGAGAGAGAAAGAAAAACAGGCATAAATGGCCCAAAGGAGCTAAGGGCAGAAAAAGGAAAGAGCGAGGCGAGGAGGCGGCGAGGCGGCGAGGCGGGCGCGACGAACAAACGAACGAATGAAGCAGGAAGCTCACATAAGCAGAGAGCGACCAAGCAAATGGCAGCCGTGTTTGGTATGTTCCTTCCGTAGTCGTCGGCGTCGGAGTCGGCGGCTGAGACGGTGTGGATGGAGAGGTACAGTACTCGTACAGGCACACACAAAAGATGGAGGGAGCGTGTGCGTACTCGTACTCCGTACTCTCTGTCGCCAATGATCGACGATCTCGTATTATCGCATCTCCCTTTTTCCTTTCTCCCCTTATCCCTTTTCCGCTAACTCGGTTGGCATACGGAGATGGATCCAGGCCTTGGCGGGTCAGCGACCTGTCTGAGAACGAGCCGTCGGTACGAGCACTCGTCCTCTGCAGTCGACGGAGTACGGCGTACCTACAGCTAACGGGGTTATCGGCATGAGATGAAAAGTCTGACAGCGAAGCTACGAAGTACGAGTACAAAACTACAAAGTACGAGTACAAAAAAGGTGTTCCACCGCGTCAAACGACCACGCTGGGGTCGGACAACGATAATAGGTAGCGTTCCCGAAACGGCAGGATCGAAAATGAAAAGAGACAGGGATACAAGGCCTAGACTGAACTCGTACCATTGTGCCAAAAACACCACACTGTGCGGTGTAAATGCCGGGATCCTGGAAAACTGATAACAGAATGGGTATTGTACGATGGAAAATAGAAAAAAAGCATGCCAGAATTCAGTGTACGAGTAAAATACAGAGTCAGGCCATGAATGCACTGGTTGCTGATCACAGCGGTGTCCTGCCGGAAGCCACGGTAATACCGTAAAACTGTAAATATTACTTTGTACTGTAAATATACTTCGTACGAACCTACAGACTACAGACTACCTCTACCGACTGCGACGTGGTTCGCTCCTTCCGCCGACCGCACCTACGGAGTAACGCCGTCAGTCTCCACGGGGCAGGGATGCTCTAATTGCAATTGCAAAACAATAAAACAAATGGAAAAAACAATTCATTAAAATGACGTCGTTCCAGTGGGATCCAGACCCCCCATCCGACTCGGCTAGGCTCAAGGCTGAACGCAGCGGAGAAGACGTGGGATGGGGGGGAAAGAATGACAGCAAAACGCGGTTTCGCATGTTCTTTTGGTCTTGTTTTTTCTTCTTTGGCTTTGCTGCTTTCTTTTGCCAAAGTCCACATCCCCATGCAATCTCCACTCGCCAGCAGGCACAGAAAATGCAAGCGATCGAACATTCCAGTCCCAAGGGGTACGAGTCCTCTGTACGGAATACGTTGACGACTTCCGGTGGAGCACGCCGGAGTCTTCAATTGTCCGGCTTAGTCATCTCGGCGGCCTGCATTTCGGCGTGGCTGACGGAGCGTACGAGGTTCGGATAAACATGCCGAGCTGACTGTTGTCAAAGTACCCGAAATAGTGGCATAATAATAAATGCTTCAATAAAAACAAAAGAAACAAAAACAAAAACAAATGAATGGCGAGGATATAAGGATATAGAATAAGAATAAGAATAAAAACATCATCACTCATAATAGCCAGAAATAACCCTTCATAACAAACCCAACCTATGCACGACTGAAAATGAGTGGCACAACAGCCGACGTGCCCTCCATACTGTGGTGCTGGTAAGGATCAAGCAGCACCGACGGGAAGACTGTCAGCGATGGAGATGGCGGTGCCACAAACGAGTCGCCGAAGGCCCGGCTTCGAAGTCGCAGGCCGGCAAGCAGCGACAGCGTGGCCGATGTCGCGTTGTGGGCATGCTCCCTGTTAGCCACGCCGTGGTCCCCTGACATGGACACTGACGCCGCAGCTGCTGCCACCGTCGCTGCCGAAGCTGCGGCCGACGGCGCCACGCCCTCGCGGCCCATGCGCTTGGTCAGCTCACGGCCCATCTTGGCCAACACCGCCTCCCGTGCCTTTTTGAGTGCCGACGACCGCGCGTGTGGGTTGTCCGCCATCTCCTGCCGCTTGTCCATCTGCATCCGCATCTGCATCTGCCGCTGGACCGTCGATAGTCCGCCCTCTTCCGCATTCTGTACCACCTGTGTCGACGATGCCGACCACCGGGTCAATGACGAGCTGGACCGGCGCAGGCCCGGCACTGCTGCTGCTTGAGCTGATGCCGTGTCGGATGGGTCATAGACGGTCGGCTGCAGAACCACTGAGGATGGGCTGGCCGCCAAGATGGGCGCCGATATATTCAGGGGTGCAACCTCGGCGGTTGGCGAGCGCGGTGACCCTCTTTGCATCCGTGGCCTGAAGACATCGTCGTCGGTGGTTGCACCGGTCGTCATCGGGCTGTGGTCCGCAGCTGGCCGAGGTTGCGGCGGTGCACGGCCAGCAAAGGGGTGACTGCGGAGAGCAAATGCTGGGAGGCGAGGCGGTGGTGTCCGCGGAGGTTCTGAATCTTTGCGTCCGTCGTGACGATGGCGCCCGCCAGACGAGCGCGACCCCGACCGTGACCGTGGCCGCGATGCCTCGCGTCGCTTCTTCTCCTTTGTGTCGCCGCCGTCGCCCTTTTCGCGCCGCTCGCCCCGATCGCTGCGGCTCTTGTCATCATGGTGGTCAGAGTGATGCCGGCGATGACGATGGCGCCTCGACCGTGATCGGTGCTCATCGGCATCCGACTTGCGTGTATCACCTTCCGAGTGGTGCCGTCTGTGGGGGCGACGAGCACGCCGCTTGAGGCAAGTTGAGAAGCTGGGGCTATCTTCCACAGCGGCAGCCATATCAGACGGGCCGGCTTCGTAGTCGGTTTCGTCGCCGTCGTCGACCGCGCACTGCTGCACAACATCCTCGTCAACCTCCTTGATGGGGGGGGGTGGTGGCGAGCGCACAAAGTGGCTGGCCTCCTCTGCTGCAGACTCTTCAGCCAGCAAGTCGGACTCGAAAGCAGGCTCCGGTTCGAGGCCCAAGTAGCTTTCCAGGTCTTGGACCTCGAGGTCAAGCAGCTCACGAGACACGGCTGCAACGGCTGCCGATGGCGATGGCAGCTCAATGTCGTCGGGCGACGCAACCACCGTGGAGCCTGACATGACAGTCGAGGTAGCCGACATGGGGGACCCGGAAAAGGACTTGTCCAGCAGGTCTGTCGTAAGGCGAAGACTGTGGTGGGATGTGGGCGTGGCTGGCACAAAGCTGGTCCAGCTGTATCTGTCTGGCCCTTGGGGTGCAGCGTCGTCTTCGTCGCGGCTGTTCTTGCTCTTGGTTTCGCGCGGTTCCCCCCGAGACCAGACCTTGTTGCCCCGCTCACTCGTCTCCGAGAGCAGCTTTGCAAACACATCTGCGTACTGACCGCCGTCTGTGAGTGTCACGTTTTCAAAATCAAACTGCCGCACCGTCTTTTTATGTCTCTCCACCAGGTCACGCAGCTGGGGCGCGTTCATGGTCGAGTTGCGGAGTGTAAGACACTTCAGACGAGGCATGTGCAGAACCTCTCGAAGCGGCGCCGGCGGCAGCGGCGACATTGGGCCCGTGACCTCGTTGAACAGTTTCTTGGCTCCCTCCATTGGTGGCGCAAACAGGGGGTCGCCCGACAGCGCAATTGGACAAGGTCCTTTGCGGATCCCGCTGCCGTTGTCATCGATCCAGGAGAACGAGAACTTTTCCAGCTGAGGCGCCATGCTGCGAATAAAGCCATCAATGATCTTGAGATGGTCGAGCCCTGGACAGGGGCCCTGGTAGTCCCAGGTGTCGACAGACATGTAGAGCTTGCGAATCTGGCGCCACCGACGCCCAGCCGAGGGACTGCAGCCAAAGCCATTCACATGCCGCAGGTAGCCAAAGGCGGCCGGGTGCACACCCGAGAGTGAGAGCTTGTGCAGCTTCTCCAGAGGCGCCCGCTCAATAGAGATGCGCAAGCTGATCAGTGCGTAGTCCACAACGTTGCGCCGATAGCGCTCCTTGGGATCCTGCCCAGGGCACTTGATGGTGAGGTGGCGCATGTTGGACATGTGCTTGATGGCATTGAGAAAGGAGGGCACGTTGGTCGCCGCGTGGAAGAGCGGCGGATACTGCTGGGTCAAGATCTCGCCCAGCTCGCTATTGGCATATTTGGGGCGCGTGAGGGCCGACATCATGCACGTGTGAGGCGTGTACAAGAAGCTGATCTCCTGCCCCGTCAGGGGATGAATCAGCGGCGGCAGGAAGGTGGCATCCGAGTGAGCAAAGTAGAATGTAAGATGCTCAATGTGGTGGCCGATGCGAGCCAGCGCCTGCACACGACTGGCCTTGGTAAAGGTGTTGGTGGTGAAAGTCAGGTGGGTGCGCAAGAAGAGACGCTTGGTGACCAGGTTGCAGCAGGCCGAGTTTGCGAGGCGGACTGAGCAAATGTCTTCCTTGGGAATGAGCTCAAAGAGAAGCTCACGGATGCGCTCTTCCTTCCAGAGGCTGTAGAAAAGTTGTGAGTTGGCAGCCATGGCTGTGCTAGCATGACGGTATTCCGAGGGTGTGGAGGGCCGCGTGGAGGTGACCGTTGTGGTGGCCGCCTGTGTATCTCTTTTGGGATGTTTCAACTATTGACTGACAGCTTGCCCAAATTAAAGCAAAGTGTAAAGGGAGCTGCAGATGATAGACTGGGAGTTGTGCTGGGGATGGTCTGTTCTCACCAGGAGGCACAGACGTCTTTGCTAATGCAAGTGATATGAGTGTAAGTCGAGAGGTGATAGAAGGATATTGAAAGAAGACTGGAAATAATAGAAGAAAAGGGGACTTGGGAATTAATCGAGGGCAGACATCCAGATATATTCGTTCGCCTCCCTCAACAGTCCCCATCACACGAAATGGGAACCAGTTTGACCAAGAACGCGAAAGAGACTCGCATTTGCCGTCCGGATAGCAACGCAGTAGTTCTAAGTCGGCTTTTACCTTGTCTTTTGCGATGCAGGGCCGGCCGTTGTACCCACACTCGTGTCTGTACCGCCTCTGCAGCATCTTGGCAGACGGCTCTTGTCGTGTACCGCGCCTGTGTTTCGCGGCGTGGACGCGCAAACGGAAGAGACTGGGGTCACTTGCATTCTGTTCCGTGATGGGCCTGCAGTAGACTGCAGCAAGTCAAGGCTAGCAGCCACTTGGATGCAGGAGGTGTTGTTGCTCAAGAGGGGGCAGTAGACAAAATCGACTGGCGACGAATGACTCATATCTCATATGCAGCATGCATCTTCCCTTCTTATCCGTAAAAGATGGTGGCAAGCAGCTCGTGGAGTTGGTGGGGACGGGATGAGGGACGCTTGTCTTTGGAGTGCCCGGACCCTCTCGTGGTGATCCTCGGCCAGCTTGACCAATGCCCGACGATCAACGAGTCCGCCGACTGCCTCGATATCTTGAATGCATTCATTTTCTCATCACACCTCATTGGCATCATTCGCCATGCGTGGTCTCGAGGTCTCTGCCAGCATCTTTAGTGCTTTTTGCCGCACCTCCTGCAAACCAGTGGCTCGTAGGACAATGCGATGCAGTCGAGCCAGAGAGGGGAGGGTCTCATCGGTTTTTGTTTCATCCTTTGCCATTGGTCGGCAGATGTTTCCGTCTGGTTCTTGTCAATGTCAGTCGTTCTCTGGTTCTCGTTGATTACCCTTTTGGGGGCGCATTCTGCCCCGGCAATGAGAGTCTCCATCGGCGTGCAGCAACCTGCATGCAGGCTAGGTTGCAGTTGCAGAATAACACGAATTGGTTCGCTGTCGATGCCCGGAACGACTCACCTTGTGGAGCGGACGCGGCTGCAGCTCGGCCGGGGCAATTGGAGGAGGGCGGACACGGCATGCAATTGGCTACCGCGCCAAACTGACGGGAAACCAACACGTTGCAGACGCGCTGCAACCTCGAGGTCTGCGAAGTTGCGCAACGAGCCGAGTTGAAAAAACGTGTCGATGCTGGCTGAAACAAGCGCTCTACAGAGTACAGCAGCTCCAGACGTCGTGGTGACCGTACTCCGTAGGGAATGATGCAGTTTGCCTCGGGGGCGATAGAGGAAAATATCGCAATATTGGCAAGGTGCAAAGCTACTTTACGAGTATGGCAGGAAGAGGCTACGTTCTTGCTTGTCGTGCCATATATGGTGAAAGCGGCAATTTTGAGGAGGTCTCGTAAGAAGAGCTGGGAAGGAGCGACGAAGAGTCAAAGACTGGCATAGTCGTTAAAGGAAAGAGCTCGATAAGCATCGCTATTGCTACAGACTCTGAACGACGCGTTTTTCTCTAGATGGGTAGGCGCGGCCGTGTCGTTGCAGCGCCATACCGGATGCTCTTTCCCAACAGTCTTGAAACAAAACAGAAAGAGCCGTCGTTGAACAATAGGCAGAGAAAGAAGGAACACAGACTGGAAGGCGACGCGTCGACTCTCAAGATGCTGGTCAGAACGAACCGAGAACGGCAGGACTCCGGTGCAGGGACTGATTTGCAGGCAGGAGCCGACGACAAAGCCGGCACTTGCATCGCTCTTTCTGAACCCTGTTTTGTTCGACGTCTACCCGTTTCACCCGTGCCCAGAGAAGCTCACATCAAGGAGTAGATGTTATTAATGCAAAGACTGACAGTACAGCCATCACTATTACAAGCCAGAGCTCATAAAGCCGTTCTTAGTAGATACAGTACAATGTGTAGAGCAACGCACATCAATTAATGACTTTTCCATACCGAGGGTATGCTGAAAATTTTCCGTAGCCAGCCGTCCAACGCCAATATGCCGGGGAATCAACGCAAAGGAGAAAGCAGAGAACAGAAAATAAAAGGGGAATATGATGATTAGACAAGGGGATGGATGATGGATGGCAAATTTGACTGCCAACGGCTACACAGTAGGCGCGAGTAGCAGTCTACTGAGAGCCAGCAGGCACACCTTCGGACCCAGAAGCCTTTCCACGGCGACGCCTGCGCTTGGCTGCGGGGGGCTGCCCTGGGTTGCTGTCCTGCTTCGCCTGCTGGACAGAGCCGCTAGCATTGGCCTTGGCCTTGGCCTTTCTCTTGGGCTGTTGGGGTGCTTCGGCAGCTGGAGCTGCAGTCGAACCAGAGGCTGTGGCCTTGCTGGCCTTTTTGCTCCTTTTCTTTTTCGATGCAGCAGGCGCAGATGCCTGCTTCTCTGCTGATTTGGAGGCTTTCGCTGGCGGCGCGTTTCCAGCTGGCTTCGGCACAGGCTTGTTTCCTATTTTTGGCTGTAACTGTGGTGGAGGTTTAGGGCCGGCCTGTTTCGAGCTGGTTGGTGATGCTCCGGGTGGTCCTGCTTTAGCCGGGAGAGCTGTCTGTGCAGCCTGCTGAGCCTGGGCACCCCGTGCTGCATCTGCTTTCCGTTGCCGCCTACTGGCTTTCTTGATCTGGGCCCTGGACAGTGTGTCGCTCGATGCGCCGGGTTGCCCGTTTGCCTTGCTCTGTGGCTGCGTTGGGGCTGGACCGGGGGTTGGATTGTCGTCGGTGCTGGCCTTGGCCCGCTTTGCCTTTGCCGGCTGGCTCTCGGCGCCAGCCTGGCTTGCCGGTACGCCGTCGCCCAGAAACTGCATGGCGTATTCCTGACGCCAGATGTCGTCTGCCCGCGAAAACGGACGGCCGGTCAGATGCTCGCCAGTGTTCTTGCTGCAGTCGCCGCCAAAATGGCCTTCAGCACCGCAGTTATAGCAGGACGCAGAAATGTGGTTGGCCTTGCGCTTGAGGGCTGCATTTGGCACAAATGTCGTCCACAGCAATGGGCACACGTCCCGGTGGACTGTTACCTCGAGACACAGCTTGCACTTTTGTGCTGGCCGGCTGTCTGTCTCGGCAGTCTCGCCAGGCGTTTCATTGCCCTGCTCGGGCTCTTTTCCCTTGTCTTTGCCTTTGCCCTTTTTGTGCCTTTTGCTGCTGGTCTTGAGGGGGGCAATCTTCCGGAACACAACATCGGTAGGAGACAAGGCCGGGCAGCCAAAAAGACCGTGTTCGCCAAGGCTGCCGCCACAAATCCGACACGTTTGCAACGGGCAGAACCGCACCCGGTGGCCGTACGACGCACAGCCCACGCAGAAGATGGCATCGCTGTCCACGGTGGGAAAGTACCGGTTGAGCTCGCGGAGCTCGGCCGCGGACGGCGTCATGTCGTCTGGTCCGGGGCTGGCCGGCCGTTTTGAGCTGCCTGCTTTCGCAGGCTCGACGGGTTCCATGCTGCATGGCTGCTCCGGATTGTACACGCCTGCCACATCGCCGGTGCCTGAGCTGTCCAGGCTCTCGCGACGCGCCGGCTGCGGAGCCAAGCCTAGCTCCTGCAGCACAGCGCGGACCATCTCGCCGCTGGCAAACGCGTCGCGTGCAACTTGCATGCTCTCTTCAGCAGAGGCCGAGCCTGTCCATAGCTCGGGGGTGTGGGAACGGGGGAGGGCCGAGAATACCTCGAGCGGAAGCTGAATGTGTCGGTGAAGAACCGCCCGGTGCGCAATGTTGAGTCTCACAAAGCGGCGGCACCAGCTGCTAAATTTTGCATGCTCCAGTTCGGCATGGCCATAAAACAGTGGAGAGCTTGAAAAGACGGGCAGCTGCCACCGGATGTCGAATTTGCAGTAGTGACCTCCCTCCATCGGCTAGCATCTAAAGGGTACTTCGTACTTTGTACTTTTGTCGCCGCCAGCGTCCTCGTACTGAGTACGAGTACTCACTCAGTACTGAGCACTTCTGCATAGTAGTGGAAAATCAGCATACTCGTCTCCTCTTTCACGGTCTAGCTCAGCCTCCTATCATCTCGCCCTCGCGTCTGCTCGCTCTCTACCCCTCTGCAGCATGCATTGGACAGCTGATCGAAACAGAAATCAACAAAAAAGCTTCGACTGACCTGGGCTGCGTGTGCACTTTTTCAATATTTATCTTATGATTTTTGGCATGCACTCGGGCCGGGCGTGATGGCGGATTGTGGCGGTACTCGCAGTTTTGGCGTGTTTGTTTGTCGCTATTGTCCTTTTTCGTGTTGGTTCAATTGGCTCATTTCCCTGCTTTTTTTAAGTTAACAAGGTGAGCAGAGTCCCCATTCTCTCGTATCTACTCGTGCTTCGAGTATCTTGCCGCCGTCGTATCTTGTACCTATGCGCGGTGTGGGTCACATTGCAGGTCACGTGCACACTCGATCTTTGCTCCTCTGTCTTTTCTTGGTGCTATTCAAGTGCATTATTCTCCGGAAAATGAGGCTTGTGTTGATGCAAGTCGAGACGCACGCACAAGTCACTAACGGAGAAATTCGAGTACATCCAGCCGCGCTGTGGTCGAGTCTCTGCTCCATGGAGGCACCGTGCCTGTGGCATCCACAGGCACCATCTCCTTAGCCCACCGTCCAGTTACGCCATAAATAGCGTTAGGTTGGACTTTGGCCCCCCTATTGGCCTGCCTACAGTACGTACTGAGTAGGGTGGTAGCGCACACGTCGCCTCCCGGCTTGAGAGCATCCTGCACCGCTTACATCACAACTAAGCCTCTTCTTCCTCTTTCTCTTCTTCACAGCCCCATTCTGACTGGACCCTTCCCCCTATCAACACTGCCGGCATCCCTCATCCTTTCCAGAACTTCATTCCCTATCTGTTCTGTCGTCACCCATACCGACTTACGCTCTTCACTTTAACGCTCTTACGTTCTCACGCTCTTCACTGCGTCTGCCAGTCAGCCCGTGTGACTCTTCTCACCGTTTGCCAATCCGCGACATCGCTCGAGGTTTGTTCCCCTATCCTTGCTGCTGCTGCGGCACCGCCATCGCCCGTTGTCTTCATCACCAATTTTTCGGCTGCTTGCCAATCAACCCTTGCTTTTTTGTCTTTCTTTTCGTTTTCGTCCGTCTCGCAATCCAATCGCCTCGGCTGTCGGCTGCATCATCTGGCCCAGACTTGTCAACACTGCTGACGTGTGCTTTACCTTGACAGCTCCTCGGCTCAGCCAATCAGTTTTATCCCGGCCGACCGTCTTCACCTCTCGGCTCCCACCGTCAAAACTCTTTCCACACCAACAACAACGCATCACGAGGGGTTCGATTGACTTTTGCCCGTCCATCGCTCCCTTGCAATACCGCCAAGCTGTCTTCACCGATCTTCCTTCCCCGAACCGTCTCTTACGACGCGGGCCTCCGTCCCCCGTGTCGCGGGGAAACCACATCGGCCACCGGTTCCGAATCCGCTTCCGCATCCCGATCCGCAGCAATGGCCGATACAAAGGGCAACCGGAGGAGGAGATCTAGTAGCATCCTCCAAGTGTACCACGAGCCGTCCGAGACCCTCGAGCAGCTCAGTGACCAGTCCGCTTTACCGAATGGCAACGCTAATTGGGTGAACGCCAAGGGTAAGCAGTTCCCGGGCCCGGACTTCCTCGTCCCTATCTCCGGCCCATCCCGGGATCGCCAGTCCTTCTTCAGCTGTGCACTATATTGTACTGTACTAACAACCGCCAGGCGCCTGGATGGTGCACATTGTCCTCATCTGCCTGCTCAAGATCATCTACGACATCGTGCCCGGTGTCTCACAAGAAACATCGTGGACGCTGACCAACATCAGCTACATGTTTGGCTCGTACATCATGTTCCACTATGTGCGCGGCGTGCCCTTTGAGTTCAACGCCGGTGCCTACGACAACCTCAACATGTGGGAGCAGATCGACGACGGTGCGCAGTACACGCCGGCCAAGAAGTTCCTGCTCAGTGTGCCCATTGTCCTGTTCCTGCTCAGCACGCACTACACGCACTACGACCTGACCTACTTTACCATCAACTTCCTTGCCGTCCTCAGCGTCGTCATCCCGAAGCTGCCATACGTGCGTATCCCCCCCATGCTTTGCTGCCTACTGCCTACCTACCATGACATAGTTGCTAACAGTTCTACAGAGCCACCGGATGCGTGTCAGTGTCTTCTCGGAGGTGCCGGAAGAGTAAGGAAGGTGCAGTTGTGGGCGACGAAGTTGCTTTGCGTCTTCCCGCCTTCTTTCGAAATCGTCACAGCCCGTTCCCACTATCGCATGCATTTTGGTTGTCTTATCTTTCCGTTTAATTTATTGTCTTGTCTTTTTTATTCCTCATTGTGGCCCTCTTTTCCTGTACACTGCTTGCACTTTCCTCCCGTTTTTGGGCAACGCTCCTGTTTTGTTATCTAGTTTCTATAACGCTCTTTCTGTTTCTTTACATTTCCAATATTGGGTTTCTGTTGTAACATGTGAGGGCGTTTGGACTTTTTGTGTGGAGCTCTTGCTTTTCGAGCACCAGTGGTATTAGGTGGGAGGCACGACCGGAAGCCGCTGCGACAGGAACCAATCCAGACAGTGCCGGATAAGAAAGAAGACGGGAAGGAGCGACCTGCGTGTCTTGCAATGAGTTCAGGGGTGGGATTTCACAGCAACTATATCTGTTTAGTATCTACCCTGCATATAACAGCATGGCGAGCTGCAAAATTGTATCGTCTATTCTATCGTACTCAGATGCTCTCGTGCTTGGGCGTTGCAGGCTGCCGTGATGTCTGTATTTGCTGGCTGGCTCCTTTCCAGCCACTTTCTGACAGTCTGGCAGGGACGAAGCCGGTCAAGGAAGGAAGGAGCCACGACTGACTCGCGCCGACCTCGGGAGGTTCTTCCTGCATAGGACTCGCCGTCCAGTGGCGCCTTCCCCGAGTACAATCATGCCCCGGCCAACGTCTGCGGGCATCCGGGAGCTCCTTCCCTCTAAGCCCGGGCTGTGGGCTACACTGCTCCGTGCAGCTTCCACATAGCACACCGTCGACACTCATGTTTTGATTGTTCCTTCCCGGTTTGCCAAGATGTGCTCCAACACCCGCCCTTTGTGCAGTGTTGCTGCTTGTCAACGCATATATCGGCCTCCGTGTCCTCTGCTTCTTTCCAAAGGTGGCAGTGTGCACCTTCCCAACCTCGATAGACCTCATCGGCCGGGCAGCTGTCTCGGGCCTTTGTTGTTGCCTTTCCCCCTTTATATCTTCTCTCCCTCCTGTCTTTTCCCTTCTCTCTTCTCTTCTCCCTCTACTCTTCTCTAATCTCTTCTTCTCTTCTTCCCTTCTTTCTTATCCCTTCTCTTCTCTCTTCTCTTCTCCATCAAGGGCGACGTTCTCCAGCATTATTATACAGCATCTTTTGTTTTTTCTTGGTCTCCCCTCTTTATTCTGCTTCTTCCTACATTCCCTTTAGCCGCGTTCTCTTCAACTGCCTATCATGAAGTCGGCAGTTCTCCTCGCCGGAGCCGGCCTGCTCTTGGCTGGTGCCATGGCATCGGCCAACCCTCAACCTGCTGCTGTGCCGGGTGATCTGGATGGTGACAGCTCGCTGCCTTTGAACAATTTCCACCATCACGGCCATCACGGCCATCATAGCGGCGGCCATCATCACCATCACGGATGCCATCACGCGTCGTGCGCGGCAAAGAATACCCCGTCGTGCGTGACGGTCACGAAGCGTCCCTCCTGCACGGTCATCAAGTCTTGCGGTAGCTCTAGCTCTGACTCTGACTCTGACTCTGACTCTGACGCCCAGTGCACGGTCACCGACACGTGCACCGTCCGGGTGCCTGTCCCGACTACCATCTACAAGAACCACATGTGCACCGTCACTGCCCATGCAGACCCTGTGACGCTCACCAAGATGAAGGTGTGCACCACGACTGTGGAGGCCTTCAAGACAGTGACAAAGTGCTTCACCCAGGTCAAGACCAAGACGGAGTACTTGCCCAAGTTCACGACGGCGACTGCCACTGTCACAATGGTCGATCCCGCCAAGCCCACGACTCTGACAAAGACCAAGGTTGCCACTGTGACTGTTGTTGATCCCAGCAAGCCCAAGACGGTGACCAAGACCCAGATGAAGACTGCCACTGTTACTGTGGTTGAATCCCCCGAGGAAGCGTCAACAATGACTTCCACTGTCACTGTTACTGAGCCCGCCAGTTATGCGACAGCGACTTCCACTGCGACTTCCACCATGACCATGGTCAATCCTCCCCGGTGCACGCCACGGCCCTCTCGGCCTTGCTGCCTGGCTACCCAGCAGCAGCATGTTGTTGGGCAGGGCGATGACGTTTTTGACATTGCTGCCATTTACAACACGACTGTCGACAGCCTGTTCCAGGACAATTCCTTTTTGACGCAGGACTCTGAGCTGAAGCCTGGCGACATTCTGTGTGTCTCTCCTGCCGGGTCGGCCACCCAGCCGGAGAAGCGTGATGTTGCTCATCATCATCACCACCACAGCTCGAGCTGCGAGGAGGCCCCTGAGCAGACTTCGTGCGACCCCCCCAAGAAGAAGCACCACCACCACCACCACCACAAGAGCAAGCATGGCAAGCACCACCACCACCACCACCACCACCACCACAAGTCTTCCAAGACGACGTCGTCGCAGACGTGCATGGTGACTCCTGAAGTGGATGTGGACAGCTGCGGTGACTCGTCGATCCACTGCGGCCTTTGCCGTGCGTGGCACAATGTGTGGCCCGGTGACACCACGTCGAACATTGCCCAGCGCTACCAGGTGTCTGATGGTGAGGTACGCCACTTGAACCCGTGGATGGGAACCGGCGACAAGCTGAATGAGGGTGACTGGGTTTGTGTTGCGGGCTGTGATATTCCCATTCGGTTTGAGTCGACTGATGACTCGTCTACTTCTGCGATTACTCTTTCGGACCCCGATGAGTGTGCTCCGGAGCACATTTGTGTGCCCTGTGCGCGCCCGGCGGTGTGCCCGCAGAGCGGCATACACTCGGCTTGCCCTGAGAACTTTTCGTGCATGAAGATTTGATTGAGTCTGGTGCTGAGCTAGGTCGGGGGGTTGGCCCGAGCCAAGGCGTGTGTACTGTGTGGTTGAAGCAAGCAGCGGCTACAATGGACCTGACAAGACCTGGAAGTAGGAGCATGAAGACCTAAAAAACTGTATACCTCTAAAATTTTCTGTTTCCGCCATTTGTCTTGCACGTGTGTTTGAGTGGTTATATATGCGAATCAAGGGCTTGCAGTATAAGTGATTGGTATTGTCTAGAGCTGTTTGAAATTACAGGCGCTATAATACCGTGCTGTACGAGTCTATGTTGGACCCTCCAGCGAGCAAACGCTTAGATCTCATTGCTGGCCGCAGCCGCATGCGTGCGCTGGTGCAGGCCCTCGGTGCCTGGAGCCGGAGCACTGTAGGCATTAGCGGACTTTTCCGGGTCGTCGCTCTTGTCCTCGCTCTGGACGGCAATGATGTCCTCGCCGTCGACGTGGGCGTGTGTGCGGGGGCCGGTGTAGTAGAAGCGGCCGTGGATGAACCAGTAGCCGACGGAGACGAAGACGACAAAGGCCAGGATGACGACGGCGTAGTTCATGTTGTCGGCGGCGACGGGGCGGACGGTGGGGAAGAGGAAGATGACGGAGACAAAGGAGGTCCAGCAGCAGGCCCAGGCGTTGATAAAGGGGCTGGCACGGCCGAGGTTCCAGGGGCCCGGCTGGAACTTGCCGTAGAAGAGCTTGCAGAGGATGGGGATGCAGTAGGACCAGTCGAGGGCGATGGCGCAGAGGTTGAAGATGGCGGAGATGGTGATGTAGCTGCCGAGGCCGATGAGGTTGATGAGGATGCAGATGAGGGTGTAGAGCCAGACGGCGAGGACGGGGGTGTCGGTGCGGGACCAGATGCGGTACCAGATGCGCGAGCCGGGCAGCATCTGGTCGCGGGAAAAGGCCCAGACGGTGCGGGAGCCGGCCTGGAGGGCGGTGATGCAGACAAAGTTCATAATGAGAAAAGCGGCGACGGTGAAAAAGATGCCGCCACCTTTGCCGAGGACGTTCCAAAAGATCTGGGCGACGGGCTGGCCAACAGGGCTGGCCAAGATGTCGGCGGGGTCGCCCATGCAAAAGACGAGGACAATGTTAAAGAGCCAGCCGACGACGTAGGTGAAAGTGAGGGCGAGAGCAATGGCTTTGGGCACGACGCGGGCCGGGTCCTTGGCCTCCTCGGCGATGTGGGCGGTGGCGTCGTAGTCGGTCATGGTCCAGGCGACGGACAAGAAGCCAAACAAGAAGGAGAAGCCCGGCGGGGACCAGCCGGAATCGGGCTCGACATTGGTGAACGCGTAGCTGGCCGAGTGCTTGTCCTTTTGCATGACGAGCAGCGAGATGCAGGCGGCGAGCAGCACGGCAATGTGAAAGATGGCATAGGTTTTTGTGAAGCGCGCGAGCCAGTTGGTGGACAAGCTGTTGATGAGCGCGTGAAAGATGCAGAGGCCGGCCATGACGGCGATGATGTGGCCCTGGGTGGGCACGTAGGATCCGTCCTTGCTGATGGACACGGCGGCCAGCAGCATCTGCGACGTGCCGTACTCGGACGAGGCGCTGCCGCAGATCTGGCCGACGAGGTTGAGCCAGCCGTCGATCCAGGCGACGACGGGCACGTGTTTCTCGGGGGCGAGGTACTTGATGGTAAAGTACATGGCGCCCGATGTCGGGTAGGCGGACGAGACCTCGGCAATGGACAGGGCGAGGCACAGGGCGCCGATGCCGGCAATGAGCCAGCACCAGATGGCCGAGGCGGCGCCGCCGGCGTAGAGCGGGTAGGAGAACGTGGTCATGACGGTGCCAAAGAGGCCCGAGACGCTGAGGGCGAAGCTGAAGCAGGACCACATGGAGAAGTGGCGCTGGAAGACGGGGACGTAGCCCATCTCGGCGAGGGCCTTGTCGGCGTCGGTGGCGTCGGGCTTGAGGAGGGGCGGGGCGGCCGCAGCCGCGGACGCGGAGGTGTCCTCCTTGACGATGGACATTGTGACTAGTTGGGAGGCTGATGCATGGGGGGGGAGGGGGGGAGGGGAAAGGGAGTGAGAAGGAAAGAGGAAAGGAGAAAGGTTGGAGGGAAAAAGTAAGAAGGGGAGGAAAGTATATAAGGGGGAGAGGAGAAGAGTGATCAAGGAGGAGGAAGAAGGAAGAAAGAAGGAGTGGTAGAAGAGGACAAAAAGAGAGAAGATTTTCGCGTACTCGACTTGGGGACGGCTGTCTCTTAATAAGGACAACGAGAGAAAAGAGAGAAGCCTAGAATTGAAATTTTCAACGGCGAGGTCAACACTGATAGGATACAAAGGCTAAGGCTGTCAAAGAGACAGGGGTCGAGGTGAGGTATCCGAGGATGACAGACGACTTTCTTTTTTGCTTGCAAAAGGCAAATGGATTAACAAGTGCCAATACTACGAGTACAAGTACCCGTACTAAATAAATCAAAGAACTAAGCCCAATAATTCAAAACAAGAAGATGCTACAGAGAACAAAACTCGGAGGAGTAGAGCACAGACTGCGGCTGCAGCTGGGGGGCAAAGTCAAGAACGGTACGGGTCCTCTGTACGATACACAGTACACTACAGTACTCCGGACTCGTGCAGAGATAAACAGAGGCAGAAACCATTTGTACGAGTAATGTCCTATCGCATCGTCTGCACGGCGTGTCGAGAGCCTGGACGTCGTGCAAGGTGGCCCCCATGCCCCATCCCCATACAGACGGAGTTAGTCCCAATGGGGCTAGTCGAGACTAGCTCTGACTCCCACAAGGAAGGTGCAACAATACAAAGTACAAGAACTCGCACGATTACTCGTAATAGTTGACCATACGTAAGAGTATGCTTATATTTCTTTACAATGAAGCTGCTTAGTGAAAGGAAATAGGTTCAAATAAGTGGCGCGGATTCTTTTGTTCTAATTTTCAAATAGAGGCGGAAAAGGTCGTGAGAGAAAGAGACGGGCTGACCAGATAGCATGTGAAAAAGACGACGCCGGCGACGACGACACCAAGAGTGGGATAAGGTGACAACGGGCCAGCATAGCTGTATTCATACGGAATAGTGCAACAGCGGCAAGTAGGCTTATCGCAGCTGTGATGGATTGTCCTCCGTACGGAGTATGTACGAGTAGTTTTGTGTAAAGTATTATTTTGCGTATGTTAGTAGTCGTACTTTTTTGGCTCCTAGGGTTTCTTTGCCTTTTTTTTTTTCTTTTTTCTTTTTTCTTTTCTTCTTCTTTTTTTCTTTCGGTTATTTCATTTTCTCTCGTGTTCTATTTTCTTCTTCTCTGCACGTGGCATATTTCTAGCTTGTTCTTGGCTGCAAAGCTTCCATGCTTCCGCGCTCTCAGCCTCGGTGCCCAAGCTTCCAAGACTCGACAAGCTTCCGAAAAAGTCTTGTTTCACCCAGACGGGCTAGTTCCTTGGCGCTTTATGGAGTACGATACTCTGTACGAGTACTCAGTACTCAGTAATTACTTTTCAGATACTCCGTACTCCGTACTCGATCAATAGTTCTCGACCTGCATGTGGTGATAGTCGAGTAGATTTGCCGCTTTCGAGCAAGGCCAGCCGGGCAGATGCTCTGATCCGTCGACTCTGGTTTGTGAGACGGCATCCTCTTGGAAGGCCATCTTACGAGTGAAGATATCGACTTGACTCTGTCCTTCGTACTCCGTAGATATCGATAGGGCCGTGACGACAAGGATGACAAGGATGACAAGGATCATAGGGGGCAAATCCATTGCGCGCACTACTCTGTCGAGCCGTGGGTCATACGAGGAGGATCAGTACGAGTATCGTACCCGTACTCTGTATCTTTGAAAGCACGGCCAAGTGGACTTTTAAAAAAAACGACAGAGTGGAGGACGGCCCGCGACAAGGCTTGATGAACAACGAGTGGAGAAGACCAACGGTTTCGGGGTACATTGTACTCGTACTCGCAGAGGGAGGAGCCGCGGGACAGCCGTAGGATGAGACGATGGACAGACGGAAGACAAGTGCGAGCACGCAAGGGAACAGTACGAGTAGCAGGCGAGCGACAAGCGACGGGCTAAGCCGATCGTCACACACGATGCTGGCCAGAAACGTGGTCAACTACCGTCGATGCAGGATGCAGCAAAGTAGCTGGGACTAAGAGAAGGACAGAAAGAATAAAGGAAATAAAACAAATAAAGGAAAAGAAATAGAAAGAAATGGAAAGTACTCGTACTCGTAGGAAGAGATAGGAAGGAAGAAAGGTGGAAAAATCAAAATAAAGAAGAGGAAAAAACAACGCAAAAAATCAAACAAACAATCAACAACAAAAAAACCATAAATAAATAAAAAAGCAACTGCACGTTGCAATGTCCGACACAGGGGTCATGATCACAACAGGGTAAGCGGGAATAATAAACATGAATGACGAGTCCGTTCGCCTGATGGATGTGAATCCTATCAACCCTGCAATGATGGTCGTACGGAGTACTTGGCCAGTGCTTGTGTTGGATATTCTACGCCGTAATCCGTACTCCATAGTTGTAGAATGAGTTCGACCACATTCTAGCAGGGACTCTTGGTGATTGGCTACTACAACATAATAACCTTTGCCTAAGATTGCCCGTCGCCCGATGCGGCACGACCGACGACGAGGATGGAAGTCGGGCGGGCCGAATATCCACTGTTAGTTTGATTTCCATTGGCCAGTTGACAATGGCTCGTATCAAGTAGATAAAGGCAGAGACAAGCACGAGCAATGTACTCGTACGAGTACTCCGTACAGAGTATCTTGTAGAGTAGACCATACCCCGTATGCCAAGTGCTGAGGCCACTGAAAGTACGGAGAAGTGGCGGAAGAGTGTACGGAGTAAGTGTATGGAGACTCGACGGAGTACGCTCGACGACAAGGCTCGCAGCGTCGACACCATTGAGACATCATCAACTGCTTCAAAACGACAGCATCGATACCTCAAAAAGCACTTGAGGCACATTCGACAGCCTCGATAGGGGGCGATTGCCAGGAGAGGCAAGTTGAGCCGGGCTACGCAGAAAGCTACAAAGTACGGAGTAGATAGATACCATGCAGCTACGCCATTGGCTGCCGGAAGATGAGATGCATGGAACGATTAAGCGTAGCAGAACAAGACTCTACTCGTACTCGTAGAACAAGTCCGAACAGAGCCGGGGCTGTCGGGCGTATTCCCGCGACGGGCAGTGCCGCGCCAGGAAGGGAGACAACAGGACGAGCAGGGGCCTGATAAGAGCGTCACGTCGAGTGAGTTGTTATCTTGAGCTTGAGCGTAAGATTGCCGTTTCCTGAGTACTCTGGAAGGAGAGTACGAGCAGCGATTCTTATTCAAGTGTTATCTATCCATAGACCGCTCCTACACGTTAAACCGGAACCCGTGCGCGTTAATGGCCCCCTCGACGTGAATACCCGCCGCCAGCTTCTTGTTGAGCCGCACCAGGATGACGCGCAGCACAAACGCCGCCACGACGGCCAGAAACGACGTGACGCAGTTGACCACAAACGCCACGGTGTACTGCGGCGCCATGTTGCTCTGGTACATGTAGCTGGCGTAGATGCTGCTGGAGTTGCTGACGGCGTTGATGAAGCCCAAGGCGGCGGCGCGTTTGGCCGGCGGTCGCGGCATCGTGTTGCTGATCCAGGCCAGGGCCACGACGTAGCCCGAGTAGACGCCGGGCACGACGAGCATCATGGAAATGTAGCGCGGCACAAACGAGCTCGTGGCCGCGCCCAGGATGTACGCGGCAATGGCGACGACGAGCGGGCCCGTGATGTGCAGGAACCGCTCGCCCGTGCGGTCGGCGTGCATGGCGTTGGCATAGGTGGTGATGACGGCGAGCACGTAGGGCGGCGCCGACAACAGCAGCGTCTCGACGTTGCTTTTTTTCAGCGTCTTGACGACAATGGGGAAGAAATTGGTGATGCTGCCGCTGGCCACAATGCAAAACAGCATCACCAGCAGCACATACGTCTTGCCGTCGCAAAAGGCCATCTTGGCACCCTGCCAGAACGTCTGGTCGCGGCTGGCCACCCAGTCGTCGTCGCCAATGTCCTCCTCGAGCCGCCACGCCGCCAGCAGCCGCTCCTCCTCGGTCAGCCAGCCCGTCGTGCGCGGCAGGTTCGGCAGCGAAAAGAACGCCAGCATCGCCACAACCACGGTCGCGCTGCCCTCAATGATAAACAACCACCGCCACGCCCGTAAGCCCCGCGCGTGGTCCATGCCGCTGACGACGCCGGCCGCAATCAGGCCCGAGAACGCGCCCGAGATCAGCGCCCCCGAGTACAGCACGGCGCTGCGGAAGCTCAGCTCCTTGCGCGTGTACCAGCAGCTCAGGTAGTACAGGCAGCCGGGGAAGTAGGCCGCCTCGACAAAGCCGAGAATAAAACGCACCGCGTACAGGTCGCCGGCGTTGCGGCACGCGGCCGTGGCCCCGGAAATGATGCCCCAGATGATCATCTTGTCAGCGTGTTAGCGATTTTAGCGATAATATCATGATACAAGGAGAAAAGAACCTACACAGCAGGGAAGATAGACGGCCGGCCGGCCCGTCTTGTTGAGAAACAGGTTGGACGGGATCTGCATCAGCAGGTAGCCGACAAACAGGATGCTGACGGCTGTCAGAAACTGCGTCGACGTCAGGTGCAGGTCCTCCTTGAGCCCGCCCAGCGTCGCCGCCGAGATGTTGTTGCGATCAATGTAGTTGAGAATGTACATGAGGATGATCATGGGCATCAGCCGCAGGTCAATCTTGCGCTTGAGCCGCTTCTCCATGGCGACGCGCTCGGCGGCCGTCGTGGTCAGCAAAAAGGCCGGCGGCTGCAGCCCGCGGGCCACGGCGCGCGCAATCGTGGCGTCGGCGACGGCCTTTTCCTCGGAATGGACCACGGTGGCATCCTCGACGACCGGAGTGATGCCTGTTTTTTCAGGGTCGACAGAGGTCTTTTCGTCGTGGCTGCTGGACGGACGGACGCGTGTAGCGTCCGTCTCGACATGCAAAAGGTCCATGGTGGTGATGTGAAGATGAAGATGAAGATGAAGATGAAGATGAATATGAAGATGTGCCGATGATGATGATGACGAGAACAAAGTAGATAAAGAGAAGAGAGACAAGACAAGACAAATACTAGTAGAACCAAGAGAGATCTTGAGGCTGTGATGCCTTGTCAATATGCGTACACCTGCCAGATAAACCCTCGTCTTCTCTTTGGCTGATCTGTCTGTGTACTCGTATCTCTGCCGGAAGAAGACGTGCAAGAATATATAGGCAGCGAGGACTGGACGACAGGAAGGTCACCCCTCCTTGCATCTTTTGATTATCAGGTCTGCCGCAACCGTTATTTCTTATCACCGCCAGTCCCCGCTTCCCCAGACTACCCCAGCAATACCCCAGACTGCTGCTACGGAGAATTATATTCACTGAATCTTGGCCAGCAGGCTCATTTGCCAGACAGTATGGGACGACTGGAGACCTGAGGACGTGGGACTGGACTAGCTGCGACCACAAGTACTGTTCTGAAACTTCAAATCCAGCGGGAATGATACTCCGGCTGCCAAGCGCCTGCCAAGCCCTGACCAAGCCTCTACCAAGCAAATCAAAAGCTTCAACAATCAATAATTGCCGTCTGCCAGTCGTCTTCCTTGCTGTCCTGCTGTCTCACGTGGACTATCAGCCGGCCGTCTTCCCAAAACGGACTAGCCACAGGCGGCAAAAGCACTAGCTTGGCGCTGGAGCTTCCCCGCATGACGTCTCCGACGCAAGTGCCGCGGGCTGCTTGGTCGGCGCAATGATGACCTGCTGGTGGTGCGGAGTAGCAGTTGGGTCTGTGATGAGAAAGTACTCGTGCTAACGGTTGACTCCTTCCCGGTTCTGCGTCCGCTTCCTCTGGCAGTCACCTGATTCTGTTTAGCCTATCGGGGAATGACTCGGCCAATCTGCCAGGTGGTGCTGGCTCAGCATTACTTATCAACGAGGGACTTGCCGGCGCTATACTACGAGTACTCCCTACTGAGTACGCATGTCGGCAGTGACGGCTAACGGTAACGGCAGCGGAGATGACTAATCGCTGACAACCCGGAGATAACTCGTCGGCTTCATCTTGGAAAACGTAGTCCTCACACTCTCACTACAGTCATACACTCGCACTACACACAACATGCGCCTCCCGTACACTGACAACCCGCCGCAGTTTGCCGACCCCGCCGAGGCGGCCGTCGTCGACCGCATCGCCGCCCGCCGCGCACCCCGCCCGCTGCAGCCGCTCGACCTTGCGCTGCTGCACGCGCCGCCCGTGGCCGACGGCTGGAATTCCTTTTTGGGCGCCGTGCGCACCAAGACCGACACCATCTCGGCCGACCTGCGCGAGCTGGCCGTCAGCCGCGTCGCCGCCGTCAACCGCGCGTGGTACGAATGGGGTCATCATGCACCGCTGGCCGTCAAAGCCGGCGTGTCCGAGGCGGCCCTGCTGGTCGTGCAGCAAGCCGAGCCTCTGGTGCTGGCGAGCCCACCACCGGCCTATGACACCACGGGCCTGACACCCAAGCAGTGGGCCGTGCTCGTGTACACGGACGAGATGACGCGCAACGTCGAGGTGGCCGATGCGACGTTTGCGCACCTGCGGACGCTGTTTGACGAGCGGCAAATGGTTGAGCTGACGGCGGTGGTGGGTTTTTCTTTTATATTTTGTTAAAACGACTCCTCACTGACAAATAGATTGCATGCTACAACTGTGTCAGCCGCTTCTTGGTGGCGTTGGATGGTAAGTCTGCCGTTGCGAGTCATGACATCACGTTTGCTAACAGTCCAGTCGGCGAGAGAAACGGCACCGGGCCGAATGCAGGCCGCTAGGTGGATAGCATAGCATAGTGTATGACAGCAGGCATAGATCGCAAGGGCATAGAAAGAGTGGTATAGAAGAGCAGTTGCATAGAATAAGTGGCATAGAAAGAGTAGCATAGAAGAACAGTGGCAAGAACAGTGGTATAGATAACAGACAGTGAATAAGTCGTCAATGGGTATATCTATTCATCCATCTGCCATTCGTACTCGAGATTCTTGACCCGCTCGCGCCGGTTCGCCGCCTTGAACCGCTCCGCCTCGAATCCAATGCTCCGGTCCACGCCGTCCCACCGGTACCCCGGCCGGATGCCGTACCGGTTCGGTGCCGCCGCGCCTGTGTACACGGGTCGTCGCGACCGTCCGCCGCGCCCGCCTTTTGCGCCGCTGCCGTCTGCCGCAGATCTCGCTGCTGCGGTTTCCTTCTTCTTCGCCAAAAACTCGGCCATCGGATCGTTCCACCGCGCCTGGTCCCGCAGCTCGCGGTTCATGTCCGCGTCGTCCGCACCCCGCGCCACCGGCAGCAGCGCCGCCTCTGCCAGCTCCTCGCGCCGCCGCCGCGCCGCCTCGCGCTGCACGTCGCCGCGCAGGGCGTCCTGGGCCGCGCGCGCTTTGGCCTCGCCCTCGCGCGCCGCCTGCTGCGCCTCCTGCCGGCGCAGCGCAATGTCGACGCGCCGGCCCGTCGCGTCACGGTAGACCACTTCTTCTCCTTCCGAATTATCGTCTTCACCTCCCTTGTTTTTCTTCCGCCGCTCCCGCTTCTCCTTGCGCTCCCGCTCGTACTGCTCGCGCTCCTCGCGTCGTCGCCGCTCCAGCTGCGCCGTCACCGAGGCCGCCGACTGCAGGCCTGCGTGCGTGCCGTCGCTCATGAGCACGGCGGCGGCGGCGGCGGCGGCGGCGGCACCGTCCACGGCACCGTCCACGGCAGGCGCGTCCTCGGGCGTGTCTTGCTGCGCGGCTGCCTCGGCCGCGGCGGCCGCAATAATGGCGTCTGCGTCTGTGTCGGCTTTTGGCGCGGACGCGGGCGCGGTGGTGTTGGTCGCCCCCCCTAGCACCGTCCAATTGTTCGTCTTGGCTTTGCGAAACGCAGACGACGTGCCGGCGACCGTGGCGCCCATCACGACGTCGCCGTCATCGTCGCCGTCGCCATTGCCGCCACCTTGTCCCTTTGTCGTCCACCCAGCGTCGTCGTCGTCGGTAATCAAGAGCCCGTCGGCCCCGGGCGCGCTGTTGTGCTTGCGCTTGCGCTTCTTCGACGGCTTGGTGTCGGCGGCGAGGTAGCGGGACGCCAGGTAGGCTGTCAAGTCGTCGGGCATTGTGTCGTGTGGTTGTTTGCTTTTACTTTGAGTTGACGAATTCCACAAGATACATACGAGTACTGTCACTTATCGATAAGACGCGAGATCACGTGACACATATTGAGCTTCACGTCACCTTTGTGTATCGGAATGTCTGAATTTGAATAGATTCAATCATGCATAGTCTTGAATACATACGCTCTACAATTCTACGATATACAGATGTTCGTGGAGTTCTCTTGCCAGTCGCCCAATCCCAACGGGTGCCACAGAGGCGGGACGACCGGCCTTCTACAACCGATTGCCTGCCGCAGACCGAGCCGGACAAGTCCAGCAAAGCCCACGGCCGACATGATTCATCTTCCAACGGTCCGTTACGAGCTCGTCCTGGGATGGAGCTGAGCCCGTGCTACCCAAAGGTAGCAACGCTGGTGTTTTTGTCAGGTCTCAAGTCTTGAGCAAGCTGTTGACTAAACTGTCTTGAGTCTTGACAAGCTGTTGACTGAAGGTGTTTGGTGAAGGGGGAAACAAGTCATCACAAGAAACAAAAAAGAACAAAACTGATAATCATAACGTCTTGGCAGACCAGCCATCTAGAGTTCCATACCCAAGCCCAGGACTCTGAAAATGTAGGGGATATAAAAAGAAAAAAACAAACCATGCGACAATGTCGAGTCGTGTCCAAACGCCAACGCTGTGCCTTATTCCAAAAAGCAGTCCGAGTAGTAGTAAAGAAAAGTCGTATAAAGACCAAAAAGGGACAAACAGAAAAACACCGTCTAGTCGGCAATGTGCTGGAACAGCGGCGACATGGACTCGCCGTAGTGGTTGCGGCGGATCGCCTCGGCCAACAGGTACGACAGGTCGATGACGACGAGCTTGCTGCTGTCGCGCGCGGCCTCGGGCGGGATCGGGTAGCTGTTGGTGACGATGATGGCGTCGATGCAATCGCACGCCTCCATCTGTGCCAGGCAGTCGCCGCCAAAGATGCCGTGCGTCGCAATGCAGAAGACCTTCTTGGCCCGTCCGCGCTTGACCACCGTCTCGGCCGCCGCGATCCATGATCCGGGCTTATCGATCATGTCGTCGACGATAAAGACGGGCCGGCCGCGCACGTCGCCCACCAGCGTCACCATGCGCTCCAGCGACGGGTTGTTGACCACCTCCTCGTCCTCGTCCGAGTCGGAGCCGCCGGCGTCGCCCGAACCACCGAGCGCGTGCGGCTCCGGGTGGAAGAACGACGACACGTGCGACATGGTCATCGGGTCGTCCTCGTTGACGCTGCCCTCGGTCGCCGACATGGCCGGCGATGCAAAGTCGTCCGGCACAATGTGGCCCTGGAACAGCCGCGCGTGCGTCACCTCGGGTGCCCGCTCGTCGTTGTACTCGGCCGGCTCGTCGGCAATCGCAGCTGACTTTTCTGAAGGCGCACTCGTCGGGCCGGCGTCGCTCGCGGCTGCGGCTGCGGCCACGCCGTTGGTCCGCGCACCGTTGGTTGTTGCTGTTGCTGTTGCTGTTGCTGTTGCTGTTACTGGTGGTGGCCGTGCCGACGGTGCACTGGCGCTGGCCGAGGCGCCGTCGTGGCCAAAGTAGGGGCTGGACCGCGGGATCGTGCTGAGCGGTGCCCGCTGCTCAATGTTGTCGAGGTGCGTCATGATCATGCTGGCCGACAGGTTGTTGCCGCGCCTCCGGTCCGTCGTCACCATGCCAAAATTGAGCTTCAGCGCATCCGCCAGCGACGTCACGCGCTTGGTGCCGCCGGCGTTCTTGGACACCACCACGGCCTCGCGCCAGTTGGCCACGTTGTGGCGGATCCAGCGGGCAATCAGCGGCTCGGCGTGCAGGTTGTCGACGGGGCACTTGAAGAAGCCCTGCATCTGGGACGCGTGCAGGTCCACCGTCACAATGTGCTTGACGCCGGCCACGTTCAGCAGGTTGGCGAGCATGCGGGCCGTGATGGCGCCGCGGTGTGACTTTTTCTTGGACTGCCGGCTGTAGGGGAAGTATGGGAGGACGGCTGTCGAGTTAGCAACAGAAAGCAACAAAACATGAAAACACCTGCAACTCACCCGTAATCTTATTTGCCGAACCGCCATTGCAGGCCTGAATCATAATCAACAGCTCCATGATGGTGTCGTTGATCTTGGGGCTGCCCGACTGCACGATAAACACGTCTTTTTCACGGACGCTGTTCAGGATGCGCACACTGGTCTCGCCCTGGACGAGTTAGCCGCTGCTCTCCTTCTCTTTCTTATTCCACGCCAATGCACTCACATTCGAAAAATGGCCGAGCTCCGTGTCGCCTGCTGCCATGCCCAAGTTCTCACATATTTGGTGCGCGAGTGCCGGGCAGCTTGTGCCGGCAAAAATCTGTGTGTTGCGCATTGTGGTTGGTGACAGACTCTGGAAAAGAGTTTGGACGAAAGAGAAAGAGAGAGGGAAGAGAGAAAAAGAAGAAGAGAGGGAGAGTGGAAAACTGAAATACTGGAGATGTTGTCAAAGTTTTTCGCTCTTGATAAGAAGGACTCCGCTTTCTTTTGGTGACTAATCTAATCTGGTGGGGTAAAGATGGGACTGTGGAGTAGGGCTTTGCTGCGGCAGGAATGTTGTGCTGCTCCGCTTACTCGTACATATACTGGACTAGGCAGTGCCACTAACAAGAAAACAGGTCGAATGGTCTAGTTGGTTATGACGGCGCCTTAACACGGCGCAGGTCCGCGGTTCGATCCCGTGTTCGATCATTTTTTGCCTTTTTTGCTTACTTTGCAGCACTTTCTTAGTCTTTCATTTTTTGCCATCGACCGACCGGACCGACCCTTTCAAAGACAGCGTTTCATCTAGGCTCAACTGATCAACAAGACGATCGCACGCAATGACCACTCGTCGCCCGGCGCCATAGACAACTCCCCATGGGCGTTCCCAAACTGCTGTCCACGCTGACGCCGCACGGCGACCGGAAGCCCCTCAATGGCGCGCACGTGATCATAGACGGCCCGGCCCTGGCCTACTGTGCCGTCGGGCTCTGCATGGCCGACCCGGTGCTGGCCGCCGCGCGCAACCACCCGCTCGACCAGCCCACGTACGGCCAGCTGGGTCAGGCGGCCGTCGACTGGCTGGATGCGCTGTGTAGCCACGGCGTTACAGTGTGAGTCTTTTTTTTTCTCTCCTCTTCCTCGACTCCTCCTCCTCCTCCTCGACGACGACTAACCCCACAGTGAGGCCCTCTACTTTGACGGCTACCTGCCCACGGCCAAGCGGCCAGTGCGCCTCGAGCGGTCCTACCGCACATCGGCCCAGCTCAAGGATGTGTGCGCCTTCTACCAGCGCGACAACCTGCCCGGGTTCGACGTCAAGGGCCCGCGCACCGGCAGTCTGTTGCCAGCCCCGGCCTTTGCCGTGCCCGCCGTACTCGATGCCCTGCGTGATTCGGCCGTCTACGGGCCAGTGACAACGGTCGTTCCGGGCGAGGCCGACACGTTTTGTGCCGAGCACGCGCGGACCAAGAAGGACGCCGGCGCCGGCACCGTCGTCGTCGTCACGTCCGACTCGGACCTGCTGGTCCAGGACCTCGGCCCCGATGCCGCCGTCGTGCTGTTTCGCGACGTGGCCGATGTGCGCCGTGCAGCCGCCGACCGCCCACTCATTGTGCCGATGTATGCGCTGGCGACCATTAGCCGCCGCCTCAGCCTGCCGGGCGACCGCGACGGCGTCATGGTTGACTTTGCCTTTGAGCTGTCCGTCGACCCGCACCTCAGCGTGGCCGAGCTGGCCGACCAGACAAAGAGGGGCTATGCGAAAATTAAATATGCGCAAGAATATGCCGACTTTGCCGAGCAGTATGCTTTTCCCAGCAGCCTCGTCGCGGGGGCCAAGCGGTACGACATCAGCCAGCTGGACCCGCGCGTGTCGGAGCTGGTGCTGCAGGCCCTGTTCCCAGACGAGGGCGGCACGACGACGACGACTAAAGAAATACTCGCCTTTGAACCGCCGCTGCTCGACAACTGCATCCGCACCAATGCGTGGGAGCCCAGTGCGCCGATCCGGGCGTGTGCCTGCTCGCTGCTGCAGGTGCTGGCCGGCCGGCGCATCAAGACGGTCCGCGAGTACACGCGCATGGCCTCGACGACGACGCGCGGCAGCGAGCTGGATCTCGTGCCCGTCACGCGGCTGGCACCGCTGGTGAACGCCCTCGCTGCCCTGCTGCGCCGCGTGCGGACGGCGACCACCAGCAGCAGCAGTAGCACCACCGCCAACCCGGTCGTGCAGTGGACCACGCTGGCATCCTTCTACGACGTGCAGTGGTCGCAGACCAACAGCAAGCCGTCGGTGTGTCTGCAGGTGCTGCAGCACGAGACGCTGGCGAACGGCGTGCTGGACCGCATCTCCTGGGACGCCGTGCACTGGCTGGCCGAGATCCAGGCCACGCTATACTCGCTGCGGGCGCTGAAGCAGGTCACGGTGTTTGTTGTTGCTGCGGGTAAAATCGATAAAGATATAAAAATCGACGCATCGCTGGAAGAGAGCCTCGCGGGGCTGCAAGAGGAGCTGCTGCGGCCGTCGACGGTGCCCGCCCTCGACGACTACCCGACCCTGCGCACGCTGCAGGATCTGCCGGCGCGGCTCAAGGGCGCGGGCGCGCTCAAGCTGCTGGCCGAGCTGACCGGCATGACCGAGGGCATCAAGTTCAAGGCCGAGACACGACGGAACAAGAGCAGCAAGAGCAAGAGCAAGAAGAGGAAGCGGCCAGGGCAGGCCGGAGTCAAGACGGCCGGAGGCAAGGCCGCTGGAGGCAAGGTGGCCGCGAATCCGTTTTCAATATTGGGGGTCGAATAGGCAGTTGGGTAGTTGCAGTTGGATATCACGACTGTGCAATCAACGACTGATGCATACTCAATCTTGTGACATCGCGTATGCCATTATACGAGTAGAAGAGAACGTACAAAGGAACGTTAAAAGGGGTGAAGGAGCTGAAAACTAAAGCAAACATGGATCGGCAATCAATGCGGAATGGAAAGGGAGTTTCAAGAACTAGGGAGGATGACATGAAGATATCAATGTGAGGCACGACATGTCATTATGCAGCTAACAGGAATTCAATTAAAGGCCAGTCGAGTCCTCGTACTCGCAGTAGGCGCGTAAAGAGCCTCCTTCCTGCTTGCCAGTCGCGCCGGTGATTTAGCGGGGCCCACGCAAATGGTCGGTCGCGTCGTTTTTCACGGGCCACCGCGTCGCCCCTAGCACGAGTACTCGTAAATATCGAGACGCTTCATAATGGCCGAGACCGCCACGACGCATCCGCCAGTTGTTGCTGCTCAGTACTACTACTTTTCTTAGCCGTGTCTGCATTGCCTACTTTTTTGTTTAGCGGTACATTTACTTAGCTTTGATCGGTTTGTGTCTCGACAGCTTATCTTCTGCCAGCCTCATCTTCTACCAATATCGACTCAACTCTCGACTACCAACTCTCGACTACCACTCGCCCACCTCGTCCCCCAGGCGTGTGCATGTCTTGGGTGTCAGAAACAGCCTAGGTCTGCACGCCGCTCATGCAGCGATCCGGCGATCGACTCCGACAACACCACTGCCACCGCCATCATGCATCTTCCACGGGCTCTCATCTCCAAGCTCTACCTGCACATGCAAAACTCGCGGCACCCGCTGTCGCCGCCTGTGCTGATTCTGGTCGCGCTCGAACCCGACGCCCTCAGCGCCTGCCGCATCCTGACTAGCCTGCTCAAGCATGACTACATCCCGCACAAGATCCAGCCCGTGGCGGGCTACGCGGACCTGGCACGCCTGGGCCGCGAGCTCGTGGCGCCCATGATGCAGTCGCGCGGCGGCAACGGCGGCTTGGTGGTGTGCCTGGGCGTCGGCGGCACCGTGGACCTGTCGACATTTTTCGGGCTCGAGTCCGAGGACGGCGACCTGGCCAGCGGCGAGCAGGCGTTTAGCGGCGTCGAGGTGTGGGTGCTGGACGCGCACCGGCCGTGGAATCTGAGCAACGTGTTTGGCGGCTTTCCTCTGGAGCCGGCACCATCGCAGTCGCAGTTGCAGTCGCAGCCGTCATTCAGTCTGGAGGGCGACGAAGACGGCGGCATATCACAAGCACTGCAGCCAACACCAACACAGACGCTGTCGTCACGCGTGCCGCTCGGCGTCACGGCGGGGCAGATTGAGCGGGCGTACAAGCCGGGCAAGGGCGGGCTGATTGTGTTTGACGACGGCGACATTGAAGACGACCTCGGCGCCGAGCGCGATGCCTACATGGCGCTGGCGGACATGCCCGAGATTGAGGACAATGCAGACGACCTTGGCGACAGCCAGTCGGAGAGCAGCGATGATGACGACGATGATGATGATAATGATGAGGATGACAACGACGACGACGACACCACAATCTCACCACACGCCGGCCAAAAGCGCAAATCGTGGCTGGACGACGAAGACGACGACAGCGACGACGACCGGCCAGCACAGCGGCGGAGGAGCAACACGTCGAGCCCGCTCCCAGAAACAAAGCCCAAATCAAGGCCGCTGATCTCCCTGCGGGGTGGCCCGTCGTCGGGCGACACGCTTGAGCCACCATCACAACAGAAGAAGAAGCGGAAAGCAAAAAAGGCACCATCGGCCCGGACGCTGCGTCGCCGTCTTGTGCGGCTGCGCGACGACAACGAGGCGGTGCTGCGGAAATACTACCGCATGGGCGCGTCGTACTCGGAGCCCATCTCGTCCATGATGTACTCGCTGGCGTCGGAGCTGGGCCGCGAGGACAACGACCTGCTGTGGCTGACGATTGTGGGCGTGACATCGCTGGAGCTGTACGGACGGTCGTCGGCGGGCGTGGCGGTGTCGACGCGCGGGGCCGAGAGCCGGACGAGCGGGTGGATGGGCATGCGTGGTGCGCGGATACGGCAGCTGCTGCGCGATGAGGTGCGACGACTCAACCCGCCCGACACGGCAGTCAACGGCATGGCGGGCGGTGGCGGGCGCGGCGGGTCGCTAGAAATGGCGGGCATCATCCCGACGACGGCGCGCAGCCCCGAGGACACGAGCATCCGGCTGTCGCCCGAGCCGAAATTCCTGCTGATCCGGCACTGGAGCCTGTACGACAGCATGCTGCACTCGCCGTACCTGTTCTCGCGGCTCAAGATGTGGAGCGAGACGGGCCTGAAGCGGCTGCACAAGCTGTTTGCCAAGATGGGCGTCAGCCTGGTGCAGTGCCGGCAGAGCTATGCGCACATGGACATGATGCTGAAGCGCGAGCTGCGCGTCAAGCTGCTGAAATACGCGTCGCTCTACAACCTGGACGGCATGGTGCCGACAATTGACACGGACGGCAAAGACCGCGCGGGTGCCAAGGACGGCTGGGGCTTTGTGCGCAGCTGGGGCTGGCGAGCGACGCTGAGTGCGCAGGACGTGGCCGTCGTCACGGGTGCGCTGCTGGAGGTGGGCAAGAACCGGGGCGGCGGCGGCAACGACGCTGGTGCTGGTGCTGGTGCTGCTGCAAGCGACGCACAAGACCCTTCTGCTGCTACAGCCGACAACGACGCCGACCCCGACGACCCGTCCGAGGAGTGGGTGTCGCGGTTCTGGGACGCCTACGACGCCCTGGACAACATTGAGGCCCTCAAGGACGGCCTGCCGACGGCCAAATTCCTGCACCGGGCCATTTTCAACACGGGCACGGCGCTCATCAAGAAGAAACAGATTACGCACCTGCACGCGTTCCGCATGTGCATCGTCAAGGACGGGCCCGACGTGCCCATCTTCAACCACCCGGGCGCGCTGACCAAGCTGGCGCTGTGGATCGGCGAGGCGCTGGCCGAGCAAGAAAAAGACGCCACGGGCGGGCGGCTGGCGCACGGTGGGCGCGGCACGCCGCTCGTGGTGGCGTCGCTGGACGAGAAGCGCGGCGTCTACGTCATTGTGGGCACGGGCGGCGGCGGCGGGCCGGACCTGCTGGCGCAGAACAAGGAGGCGACGCGCAAGAAGCACGAGGACCGCGCGGCCAAAGCGAAACTGCGCGACGACCGGCGGCAGGCGCGGAAAGCGCAGCGGGAGGAGGCCAAGGAGCGGCGGCGGCTGGAAAAGGAGAAGAAGGGTGGCGGGGGGGACGATGAGGAGGAAGACGAGGAGGAGTCGGAGTCTGAAACGGACGGGTCCGACTCCGAGTCCGATGCCGAGTCGGACGACGACGACGGCGACGACGGCGACAAGGCCGGCCGCGGCTTTGGCCTCAACCGCTTCGGCGTATCCTTCCAGGACGTCGTGGCCGAGACCAATGCGCGCGTGCGCATGGACAGCTTTGAGCACTGCGTGGTCGAGGTCAAGAAGGAGGACCTGGGTGGTTTCTTGGAGAGCCTGAGCATGAAGGCGGTGGTGGGCTGAGGGTTATGATGGCACGACGGGCTTGGATTGCATATGATGTATTTTAATAAGCATGAGCATTGTATATTGAGGTTTGTTTGGAAACTATTTTGTCGTGAGGTTCGTTTGCTATAGAGATGAGATTTACGAGTAACGACGGCACGTCCACCTGACGGCTACCGACGGGACAACAGGCCGAGACGACGGATAAGAACAGACCGAGACAGCGACAGACAAGCGGCCAAAGGTAAAGCCGACGTGATGTGTCCAGTAATAAGATCGGGTGAATCTGCAACCGTAACCACCATCGTGAACCACCGGCAACCGGCAAATGAAGGACTGCCAGCTCCTGGCTGGGACTTTCCCAATCGAGCCGCCAAGTACAGCTCGGCAATCCACCGCACAGCCACAGCCGACAAGTCGACAATGTCGAGTACGAGTCGAGTACGAGCGAGTCGAGTACGAGTACGATACACGAGTGCTTACGAGTACTCGTAAGGAGTAAACGAGAAGGATGCCATGCTGCAAAAGCAAGCAGATGCACAACGCGCCCCATGCGGCTCTCCACGCAGGCCGGACTTTATCAAGTACACACCCAATCGCTGTCAGCTGTCACTCACTGTCAATCGGGCCTGCTGCCAATGCTGACAATTCGAACATCGCCGCTTAGTAATCAAGCTTTATTCCAAAGCCAAGACCGATAGAGCCGTCACTCGGCGTTTCTCGTGTTCGCTTGTCCCCCGATTGCTGCTCTTTTTTGCGTTTTTGCGTGCGTCCAGCGACATCAACATATAAACACCCCCTTGTTTACCCCTTCATCGACTCCATCACGCATCGCACAGCACCTGCCAGAGCCACAATTGCGCAACAAGTCGCCGCGGGTGGACCTGCCACAGCGTGTACGAGTACTGAGTACGAGTAGCTCCGTACGAGTATCGCTCGTACTTGCTTGTACTTTGTACTCCGTACTCGTACTACTCCGTACTCCGTAAATACGTGCGACTTTGCGCCCGGCCGCTGCAGCCAATCCGGCCAGGCCGCTTCCCATATCTCTCTTCGCTGCTAGCGTTCCAACCCACGCTACTACGGAGCCTGGCCTCCCCCTACCCCATAGCGATTATCAGAACCCCTCCATTGCCCATTGCTCTTTCCCTTGGGTAATGTGAAGCATCCCCAGTTCGTCACTGTATCGCTCTCCGTCGCTCTCCATACATACGCTTGGCCCCTCCTTCCTTTTTTCTTGCCTTTTTTTCTTTACTTTTTTTCTTTACCTCTTTTTCTTTACTTTTTTTCTTCTTTCTTTTTTTCTTCTTTCTTTTTTTCTTCTTTCTTTTTTTCTTCTTTCTTTTTTTCTTTTCTTTTTCCCAGGCACTCATTCGTCAGCGGCGCCTGCCATCACAAACCAACCAACCAACCGGCACTCGACCTCTTTGCTCCTTCCCTATCGCGTTCGCTTTCGCCTCCTTCCCCCCCCCCCCCCGGTCACCCGTCACTCGCTGGCCGTACGTAATAATCCTCTGTATTCTGTGTCCTTCCTCCCACTGCGCACCTTGCACCTTCTTCCACTTTGCTGCTGGTCCTCCTTCCCAGCCCTGCATCGTCGTCACTCGGGAACAAGTACGAGTACGCACCTTCCTAGACAGATCCGCCCAGGCGGCCACCACTCCTTCCGTGCTAAACACTAAACACCACACACCACACACACCACACACACCCGCCTGCCTTCCCCTTTCAAAACCTCTTTTCTCTCCTTTCCCTTTTCCTGTTTCCCGTCTTTCCCGTCTCAGCCCTCTCCGCCCCCAGCGAATTCGAAACCTGCCCTTCTTGGCGACGCTTTTTTCTTGACGAATGATTCTCTGTTGACATCTCCTGTTGACTCTCTTCCACCCAGCCTTCTCTCCCGACGATCTCGTTCCTCCCGATCCGCCGACCACCGGCCACTTTTTTTGTGACCGTTCTCCATCTTTTTCCGGCGCAGCGCATTCCCGGCTGTCCGTCCGGCGACAACGGTGTTTCCTTCCCCTCCTCTTCCTCCTCCCCGCGAACACACGATCCCGATCCGAGACCCAGCGATTACCGACCGACGACCAACGGAGGCATCTTCGCGCTTCCACGCTTTTCTTAAACCGCACACAAAGTCCACTATGGGCAAATCGTACGTTTGTTGTGCGCTTCTCCGTGTCGGTCCATGACGCGTTGTGTCGGCTGACCGAGCCGGCATGCGTCGCGACCGCGCGCCTTTTCTTTCTCTCCGACACGTCTCGCAACAACCTGTGCTAACCTACCAACCCACCCACAGCCAGTCAAAACTCTCCCAGGAGCAGCTGGTAGAGCTGCAAAAATCGACACACTTTGACAAGAAGGAGCTGCAGCAGTGGTACAAGGGTGTGTTGATCTGTTTTTTTTTTTTCTGGCTGAAGACAGAGCAAAAGCTAACCATGCCAGGCTTCTTGCGCGACTGCCCGTCGGGCATGCTGACCAAGGAGGAGTTTCAAAAAATCTACCGCCAGTTCTTCCCCTTTGGCGACCCGTCGAGTTTTGCCGACTATGTCTTCAACGTCTTTGACAGCGACAAGTCGGGCACGATCGAATTCAAGGAGTTTATCTGCGCGCTCAGCGTCACATCACGCGGCAAGATGGAGGACAAGCTCGACTGGGCCTTTCAGCTATACGACATTGACGGCGACGGCAAGATTAGCTACGACGAGATGCTAAAGATTGTCGAGGCCATCTACAAGATGGTATGTCTCTACCTTTTTCACTTTTCACGTTTCCCGTCTTCATTTCTAACCCCACCCCCACAGGTCGGCTCCATGGTCAAGCTCCCCGAAGACGAAGACACACCCGAAAAGCGCGTCAAGAAAATCTTCCGCATGATGGACAAGGACGAAAACGGCTCGCTCGACATGGAAGAGTTCAAGGAGGGCAGCAAGCGCGACGAGACCATTGTGTCGGCGCTGTCCTTGTACGACGGGCTGGTCTAGGGCGGCTGCGTGCCCAGCCGCGCAAAAAAAAGGAAAACCGGAAGAAAAAAAAACACTCTTATACTACAGAAAAACGACAAACAGAAGGCCCGTGGAGGAGACGGACGACGGACGACGGACGACGGCCTGTGCTTTATGTGATATCTTTGTCCTTTCCTCGCTACACATGTCTCGCTGCCGAGGCCATTGTCCTTGATCTACTGCGCTTATTTGGTCTCTGCGCAATTTACATTACCAGTATGATATGAATTCATTCAAGATGCGGCATGAGAGTGATGACGACATCTGTTGACATATGATTTATTACGTAATCAAGACGAAGTCGGACATTCACCAGACAGCACCGACAGCACAGACATTCACACATTCACACATTCACAAGCCAGCACAGACATATTCACTGAACTTGTCAGGTGTATTCAGGTTTCATGGCGTGTGCTGTCCGTCCTTTTGCATGGCGTGTAGTGTCTATCCCTGCCTATATGATTCCTGCCTGTCCTCCTCTCGGGCTCGTTTCTCTCTTCTCTCTTCTCTCCGTGACAACTTCGTCCCGCTAGCCCCCCGGCTGGTGAGGACCATTGGGAACAACTTCGTCTCAGTAGAGACCGGGGCTCGTTGGCAGCAGTGGGAACTCACACAAGGGCTTTTTGCCGACGAGGACCTCGTTGTCCTCGGGGGTCACAACTGTCAGCTGCTCCTGGCGAAGCAATGGGAAAAAAGAACCACCACTGCATCGCCTCTGTCCCAGGCTGTGGATACGCAGCACATTCCCAACACCTCCTGGCGAAGCAATGGACAAAAAAAGAGTAAACCCACCATTGTATCGCCACTGTCCCCAGCGACCAAGCACAACCCATCACTGGGCAAAGTTGATTACACGGCGACCCACAAAGACCTTCACTGTCCTCTGGTCCAAGGGCAAGCTTGTTCATACGGCGACCCCAAAAAACCACCACTGTGCCATGATCGACCAAAGCTGACACGCCAATACCCAGTCAGTCGCATATCCCCATGGGAGGACGACGAGCTACAGATGTTGCGCCGGGGAACGGTGTCAGTCTCGGCTGACTGGCTGGCGCAATTTCATCTATGCTCTATTGGCAACGGTGGTGTCAAAGACCGCCACACACTGTCCGGGGCTTACGATGCCTTGGCGGTACGGTGTATTGTGCATTCAGGCGCGGTCTCCTTCTTCCATCAGTCGCACCCAGCGTCGCCTTCATCTTGGCTCCGCTGCGTTTGTCATTGATGCACTCTGGCTCTGCCGTCTTTGATGCACTTCAGGCGAGATCTACCATACTCATCAGGACACAACATGAATGGCAACGGCTATATCTGAGTCTGACCGAAAGAATGCATGGCAACCGATCCAAAGTGAGTATTAGTTAACACTGGGTCACTGTCTTGTTTGAAATAATCACTGACCTTACCAAGTCTTGCACAGCCCAACAGCTGGGTACCGCCATCCTCTTATTCAACGCGTCCGGACCGGCCAAGAGGCCCTTTACGCGCAAGACAGCCCCTCACGATCCATGGAACAGACACGCCGCCCTTGAGACCCGGCACGGCAAGACGCGCAGTGTGGAAATCCATCGACGCCGCTCGAGCCTACCTACCATCGCTTTGGCCTGGACCGCACGACAGCGCTGATTGAGGAGTTTCCTAAAGGCCTATTCAAAAGGTACACCCGAGACTTCACCGCTCATGTCGCGACGTAGGGTCGATCCCGAAACAAAGAATCTACCACATCATCCACGTCGTGGAGGAAAAGCGTGGTGGAGGCTTGATCGCTTTGACCTGGTGAGCAAATGGTATCACGAGTGGTCTCAACGAGTGGTCTCAAGAGGACGACGACGACCAGGTCCGCTACCCTGATGATGATGGATGGAGTTTGTGTTGCTGCGCTGCAAGGCACGCGTCGACAAGAACCGTGGCCAGGCCCCAACGCTGGCGGCAAGGCCGGCAAGAGCGGACGATGGTCTACTACGCACTGCAAGTCGTCTACTCGTACGCATGATACCGACTACTGCTATATAAGAAGCAGGCTAACGTCAAACTAGAACTCATCCTGTGAAGAAGAAGAAAAGAAAGCAACAGCTGCTGCATTGTCCAGAGCATCAGCAGCGTCAGCGGATCCTAAACAGAACCGCCATCCATCGCCACCACCATCCTGGACCTAAACAAGATGCTTTTTTTTTTTTTTTTTGGGCCCGCCTCCTCCCCGAAATGTTTATCAAGGACTGCTGTCATTCGGCACTCGCAGGTCCTTCTCATGAGACAGAGAGTTGACTTAGACATTTTACATACTATCCACACTGTTGCGTATCTGCTATCAACATCACTCTATTTTGCTGTTTATCATCTAGATGTCTCATCATTCGTCATTTAAATTGCAATACTTCGTACTGAGCCGGCCGTCTAAAATGATCACATATCATAATGATCGGCAAGGATCATGCATAAGCAGCAAAAGATAAAACAAAAAGACGAGAATAACGTATTGAAAATAAAATGCCAAAGAAAACCCGCATCCGTCAATAATCCAGTAAAACTAAAATGCATGGGAATCAACAGAATTGCAGATACGAAAACAACAGCAGTAAGAAAAGCTTCCAAACAACAAAGATATCCAAAGATGCAAAAAAAAAGGCGTGATGCTCTCACGATGCAGCTCAGTGGGCAGCATACGCCTGGGTAACCTGCTTGCGGTACATGTCGAGGATGCCACGGCGGTTCAGCTTCTGTGCAGCAGTAACGAGGCCCTGTGCGTTGTTAGTATACGTCCAGTCCATAATTGCAATAGTCGACTCACGTTTTGAGGTGTCCACTCCTCGTCCGACACAACAACACCGTCGATAATCTCAATGCCCGACAGGCCGCCCTGGCGACCGGCCGCCTGCAGCTCCTTGAGCACGGCAGACTGCAGCTTCTTGTTGTGCACAAGGTCGCCCAGGCTGTCGCCGGAGACGCCAATCGAGCTCGCCAGCTTCTTAAGCGCCGGCTCGGCAGGGACGATAATGGCAATCGGCTTGGCCTGCGAGTCGTCGGCGTAGCAGCAAATGTTGGACACCACCGGCGCCGACCGGTAGATGGACTCGAGCTTCTCCAAGGCAATGTACTCGCCGTTGAGCGTCTTAATCAGGTTCTTCTTGCGGTCAATCAGCTTCAGGTGGCCGTGGCGGTCAAACTCGCCAATGTCGCCCGTCTTGAACCAGCCGTCGGCCGTCAACGACTCGGCCGTCTCAGCGTCGTTTTGGTAGTAGCCGCTCATGATGGTGGGGCCGCGCAGCCACACCTCGCCCTGCGGGTGCGGCTTGTTTGTCGAATAGTAGCCGGCCTCGGCAAAGTCCACCAGCTTGCACTCGACCGCGCCGGGCATGCCGCCGAGCGCGTCCGTCGTCCACTCGGCAGGGTTCTGCAGCACGCCCATGGCAGACGTCTCCGTCAGGCCGTAGCCGCTGATCATGGGGCAGATGGCCATGGAGATGAAGCGCTGCGTGTCGCGCGAAATGGGGCCGCCGCCGTTCAGGCACAGCTTCATGCGGCCACCCGTCGCCTCCTTGATCTTCTTGAACACGACGGCATCGAGCACACCCGAGCCGGGCAGGCCCCAGCTCATCAGGTTGTTCTTGGCCCACATGGAGCCCCAGAACAGCGACCGCACAATCGGGCTACCCGCGCTGACCTTGGCGACAATGCCCTTCTTGACCATCTCCCACACAGCCGGCACGCCGACCAGGACACTGGGGCGGAACTCCTTGATATCGCCGTTGCAGTTGCGCACCGACGTGTCGGACAGCGTCTTGGGGTTGCCGTAGCCCATGGTGCTGCCCCAGAACAAGCTGGCGTTTTCAAAGACAAACTCGAGAATGTGGGCGGCAGGGAGGTAGGTCAGCAGACCATCACCGGGGCCGACGTACGGCTTGACAACGACACTAACACCAGCGACTGACAATTAGTACAAAATTCAAGTCTTTGAACCACAATCAGGGCTTACCAGCAGCAACGACGTTCTTGTGCGTCAGGGGCACGCCCTTGGGGGTGCCGGTGGAGCCAGAAGTGTACATGATGCAGCACAGGTCCTCGGGCTTGGGCGGCACGGCGTCGACGGGGTTCTCCTCGCCGAGCTTGCGCAGCTCCTCGAAACTGTGAATGGTAATGTGCGGGTAGGCCGCCTGGAGCTTGTCGACGTGCTCCTGCTTGACCTGGTTCTGGTCGTTCCAGATAATGGTGGTGATCTCGGTGGCGTCCTTAAGCACGTTGGAGAGGATGGGCAGCAGATGGGGGTCGAGGAAGATAGCCTTGGCGCTCGTGGCCACCATGGAGTGGCGCAGGCCCTCCTGGCCGAGCGTGTCGTAGGCCGTGACGACGGGCATGGACTGGGACGCGGCACCGTGCGAAATGGCCAGCCAGTTTGCGCTGGTGGCGGCAAAGATGTGCACGCGGTCCTGCGCAACCAGGCCGAGCTTGCGCAGGCCGGAACCGACCTGCTCGACGCGGGTGAGGTACTGGCTGTAGGTGAGATATTCGTAGCCGCTCAGCTCAAAATATGTCCACTGCTTGTCGACGAGCTGCTCCTCGCCGTCAATAATCTTCTTGACCTTTTTGGTCTCCTGGTGGGTGCGCAAGAGGCGGCGCGAGCCCATGGCGTTGAGCTTGCCATAGTTTGCGACGGACACCTTGACCAGTTCGTAGGTGGTGCCAATGGCAGGGTCTGGCCGGGAGATGATTTCTGGGACGGCTTTTGGGTGGCGGCGGACGGGCGTCTCGCCGGCGACGGGCTTCTGGCCGGGAACCTCGACGGTATATGGGCCCTTGGCGGACATACGCGGGGTCGCGTGCAAGAGCGGCATTGTGGCGGATGTGATGGGCGAGAGACAACTTCAGGTTCGTTCGACTGAGGCAAGGTCAGTTGAGTGTAAGACGAGGAAGAAATTGCAGTTTGAATGAGAGAAAAGAAAGAGATGCAGACGAGAGAAATAGATAGAGAAAGAGAGCAATGGAATCCAGAGGATGGAGGAACCCATAACGGGTATAGAAAGTGTCTTACTTCAAAGCTTATGTGGTTCTGTTGCTTTCCTGGTCCGGCGTTTGGATGGAGGCTGAAGTGGACGATGTCAAGAGGACAAAGTCGGTATTAGATCGTAAAGAGAAGAGAGAAAAGGGGAGGAGGGAGAAGAAACAGCTCCTGCATGGAAGTCGACGGAAAAGGGGACAAGACGGTTGGGGCTGAGAGACAAAGGCAGGAGGGGGCAGCAGGAGGCAAGAAGCACTGGGGTGTTGGGCGGGCAGAAGAAGAGGAGAAGCAGGGCCTCAAAGCAGGCAGGAGCTCAAAGAAGCAGGAACCTCCCAGGCAGAGATAGGCAGGCACGACTGGCGCAAGTGACACGCGACAACGCACAGGACAACGGCCTGCTCGCCGAGGAGTCTAGGCCGGACTTTATTCTCATTTTTTGTTACTACTCGTAGCTACGCGTGCTCGTGCCAAAGCCTATGACGACGGTCGCAACCAGTCATTTTGCCGAGCATCTACGAGAACAGGCACCGGATGGCATCTTGTGCGGAGGAGGACGCTAGCGCGTGGTGATGGCAGCCACAGCTAGGCTGTGGAGAGAGGCAAGGAGCAGCGTCTGCTACTTCCCAGGCCGGCTAGTGCAGCCCCTCCTTCAGATGCTGTGCGACTGAGCCAATAACACGCATACGAGTCCCATCCATTCCGAAAACTACAGCGACGAAAACAGACCCACTGTTCTCGTGCGTACGTATCCTACAAAGTATATATCAACGTTTTGCCCTTTCTTTCCGCACTCGGCCGAAGCTGCCTAGTCCCGGGTTGCCACTTCCCGGAGCAGCCGTGGCTGCCGGCATTGAGTAAATACTCCGTTGAAGCCGCCCGAGGGTTACTCGTATATGCTCCCAGTACGAGCAGTACAAAGTACTTTACACCGAACAGCAACTGCAAGTACTCCGTACGAGGCACTGCCAAAACTCGCTGGCCAAGAGCTGGGGTGCCCCAACCAAAGCCGATCTAAACCGATCAAGGAAGAGAATGACACGCTAAGAGGGGCTAACGTGGTGCTCGGCCAGCGTGCAGGGCCCATCTTATTTTTTTTGTTGGGAACGACGGAATTAAACGAAACGCGGCTCGGCCAATAGCTGATTGAGGCGACATTGCGACTCTGTTGTCGTATTGGCCATCTGGTGCGATGGATGACCCTTGTGCTCTCCAGCGTTGTATCAACAAGCCTCGTAGTAACAGCTATCAAACAAAACAACTCCTGCTGCTCAGCCCCAACCTAATGCACTCCTGTCGCCATACGAGTGCTCGTACTTCGTTCAGAGACTCGTACGGAGTAGATAGCATCCGACGGGGCATCCTACAAAGTCCGAGGCCGTTTCTGTGACCGTGCTCCGTTTATCCGTTTCCGATGGACTCCATGGCGAGTGATAGCAAGTGTTGTTAGTTGCTGCTACGAGACTCGTAGTAAGGATATCATCCGACCTTTTACGAGTACAGCATCTACCTCGTACATCTGCCGTCTCGTCTTAATACCATCATGGTCTGATACAACATCCAACTAGAACCCTCTTGACCGTTTCGTGGCCTCTATGAGTGTCTCAGCGGGTGCTTCCGCAGATCTGCCGTCGAATGATAGAGCTTCCACAAAGTACTGCGAGCACGCATCTGAATAACCGGTCAAGGAGGACGTTAACGTAGCTCCAACGCCACATAAAAAGTAAGACGCATAAGAACTCTATTTTAGTAGATCATTATCATTGTCTACGAAGTATTATTTCACTTTAATTCTTAATGATTTTGATTTATCTCTGATTTATCTCTGGTTTTGTTTTTGATTTTTTCGAATTAGTTTCATCATCTCAACCCGAGACTAGACACAAGCTCAACGTCAGCATGTAGCTTCTTCTGCATGACGCACCCTCGCACCTCCGCAGCTCGGACACCAAGAACTAGCCGTTGTTCGCTGCACCGACCCAGTTCTGGTTTGCTGCAGAGAAGGGGCATGTCAGCCTCGTCTCTGAGCCGGCTGTTGGCCCGCCTTGGGCCCGAGGTAGAGGACCCAGACGAAGGTAGGCTGTGATCTCACATGCCTAAAGGTGACCATCTACTCGTGCAGCACGCTGACCCTCAGAAACGTTTCTTCTCTTTGCCCACAAACGTCCGTCCGCTCAGAGCCTAGGCTTTATCGACGCCCATGCTGCTGTCCTGGACTTGACCGTGGCTGGCCGGGACCTGACCATCCACCAGTCCCCGGCCGTGCTGACGTCCAACCGGTCCGGCGGTACAACAGGAGCTGGTGGGTTATTTTTCTTTTTCATCTTGTACTCGTACTTGTAACACTTCTGACAGCCAGTGCTATGGCGGATATCACCAGCTGTTGCCGAGTGGCTGGCCCGGCCTGATAATCTCCTGTTTAGCCAAGCCGGCTCGCCTCCCGATGCACCCCCTCCCCTCGGACCGGACTCGGCCATCCTGGAGCTCGGGTGTGGCATCGCCGGCGTCATCGGCCTCGCATTGACGGCAAAGGGTGCCCGCGCCAGCCCCGCCACAAAAAAGAAGAGTAGCCGAGCCAGCACAAGGCGCGGGGTGGCATCCTCGTCGTCCTCGTCATCGTCATTGCCCCCACTGCACACCAACACAGTTGGCCGCTACGTTCTCTCAGACCAGTCCTACGTGGCCAAGTTTCTTCTCAAAAACCTCGAGGCCAACGGTGCCAGCGAGCATAACAGCCCGGCCGACGGCAAGAAGAAGCCGGCCCCCAACAGCAATGCTCTCTACTTTAGAGCACTCGACTGGGAGACGGACGAGGTCACGCCGCAGCTGCTCTCGTCGGAAGCCGAGTTGAATTCTGGCCCGCGGACAGGGACAGCAGCACCACCCTCACGAAACAGCTTTGACGCCGTGCTGGCCTGTGACTGCATCTACAATGAGGCCCTCGTGGCACCGCTTGTGCAGACGCTCGTAGATGTGTGTCGCCTGAGAGACCAGGACAAGGAGAGACTTCGAAGCAGTGACGGGACTCTGGGCGACCTCGCTCCGACTGTCTGCGTCGTGGCCCAGCAGCTGCGCGACCCGGACATTCTGACGGCCTGGCTGACAGCCTTTCATGCCGAGTTTCGCGTCTGGCAGGTTCCCGAGGAGCTGTTGAGCTCGGAGCTGAGTCCATCTATGGGGTTTGCAGTTCACATAAGTGTTCTTCGGGAGTCGTATCTAGCATGAGTCTAGATTATTTCAAATCTTTATTTTCTTGTGATTCTTCCAAACGGGCATTATTGTAAATATGATATTCAAATAAGCATAGGCCGAGACATAAATAAAACCAAGACGAAAAAGTGGTGAGGTAGATCAGTTTACGTCATAATCGCGTGCTAGACTCTCACCTTCAACTACACTGCACACTGCTTCAAATACAGGCACAAAATAAAAAACTACGATTAATGAACTTATACTATATACGGGTAGAAAATAGTAATTCGCAATTGCGAATGATTGTGTCACTCGTGCTCAGTACCGTCTGCTGGGAGACGTCACTATCACGAGCCCTAACAGCCCCACGTGATGGATGACTACCCAAATGCTTCCACATCGGGCTAGCACGAGTACCTTGCACCCAGCAGCTTCAGGCCTGACAGCGATGCCCCTCGGTCCAACATTGTCGCCAACGCACTCTGCATCGCTGCTACCCACGCCTTGTGTCCCGGAGCCACAAGCAGATGCGGAGGCGGTCTGAGCTCATACATACTCTCCATTCTACAGCTTTCCGTCTTCCCGCCCCGTCAACCCGCCAACCCGCCAACCTCCGCTTTGTTCCGCCGTCTCGCCGACCACGTCCGGACTTTCATCCATCCCGAGACTGATACGACCTGGCGACGAGCCGATCTGCAAAACAACAAACAACTAATTATACCAAAAGCACATACCTTTACGCCGGCTGACTGACGGCGGCCCGACGCCCGGGATGGACGTCAAGCTTGTACGTTGGAAGCATCGTCGACATCATCCTTGTTCGTGGCTAACACCTCATAGACAGTCGAGAATGTGCATGCCCTGGCCGCCGGCAAGTCGACGCCGGGCACGCTAAAGCTCACAAACTATCACATCATCTTCAGCGCCCCGGTCCCAGCACCACCGCCACCGCCGCCGCCAAAAGACGACACCGATACACCACCGCCGAATACCAAACCCCATCCGCCGGTCCGCCACCGAGAGTCGTGGATTACGTATCCCATCATCTCGCAGTGCACGTTCCGGCCAACGCCCGCGGCCAGCGGCATCCCGTCGTCGATCCGCCTGCGGTGCCGCGACTTTAATTTCGTCTGCTTCAACTTTGCCGACGATAAGCAGGCCCGCGAGGCCTACGACTTTATCCGCAGCCGGACCTGCCGCCTCGGAAGCATCGACAAGCTCTACGCCTACGCGTACACGCCGCCGCGCCAGGAAAAGGACGTCCGCGGCTGGACGCTCTACGATGCGCGGGCCGAGTTTCGCCGGCAGGGCATCAGCGAAAAGTCGCCGGACCGCGGCTGGCGCATCTCGACCATCAACAAGGACTACAGCTTCTCGCCCACGTACCCCGACGTTCTGGTCGTGCCGTCCAAGATCTCGGACAATGTGCTCAAGTACGCCGGGCAGTTCCGCTCGCGCGCCCGCATCCCGACGCTTTCCTATTACCACCACATTACGCAGTGTAGCATCACGCGGAGCTCGCAGCCGCTCGTGGGTGTGCGGAACAACCGGAGCATCCAGGACGAGCGGCTCGTCAGTGCGTGCTTCTACAAGTCGACGGCCGTGTTCGGCAGCGGCAGCAGCAGCAGCGGACACGCTTCCGACAGCAATACCTCGGACAGTGCAGCAGGTTCCACAAAAACGACATCCGCTTCGTCGGACACGGTAATTGTCTCGTACGAAGGCACCGTAACCGAGGCGGCGGCCGCGGCACGACCAGCGACACCCGCCGACGACATGGACGCCGACGACACGGCCGACGAGCAGCCAGGCGCGCGCATTGTCGGTGCACGGCGGGATAACCTGATTGTCGATGCGCGGCCGCAAATCAACTCGTATGCCATGCAGGTTGTCGGCAAGGGCTCCGAGAACATGGACCACTACAAGTCGGCGACCAAGGTGTTTCTGAGCATCGACAACATCCACGTGATGCGCGACTCGCTCAACAAGGTCATTGACGCCCTCAAGGACGCCGACGTGTCGCCGCTGGCGCCCAACCAGGACCTGCTGGCCCGCAGCGGCTGGCTCAAGCACATCAAGGGCATCCTGGTCGGCTCGGCGACGATTGCGCGGCAGGTGGGCGTGCTGGCGGCCCACGTGCTCATTCACTGCTCCGACGGCTGGGACCGCACGAGCCAGCTGAGTGCGCTGTCGCAGATCATGCTCGACCCCTACTACCGCACAATCGACGGCTTTATTGTGCTGGTCGAAAAGGACTGGCTGGCGTTTGGGCACATGTTCCAGCAGCGGTCGGGCCACCTGAGCTCGGAAAAGTGGTTTTCCGTCCAGTACGACGCCATGGCCGGCACCAAGATCGAGCCGGGCGACGGCGACGTCGGCCGCAACGAGGTGTTTGACAATGCGGTGGCGAGCGCGCGGCGATTTTTCAAAAAGGGCCTGTCACAGGATAAAGACGACTCGGACGGCGACGGCGGCGACGATGGCGTAAAGGCGGCAGCAGCAGCAGCAGCGGCGGCGGCAGAAGAGAGCCAGGCGACGCGGCCGCGCGAGATCAGCCCCGTGTTCCACCAGTTCCTCGATGCAACGTACCAGCTGCTGCGGCAGCACCCGACGCGGTTCGAGTTCAACGAGCGGTTCCTGCGGAGGCTGCTCTACCACCTCTACTCATGCCAGTACGGCACCTTTCTCTACAACAACGAGCGGCAGCGGCGCGACGCCAAGGTGCAGGAGCACACGGCGTCGGTGTGGGACTACTTCTTGTCGCGGCGGCCCGAGTTTGTCAACACGCACTACGACGCCGCCATTGACCGCAGCGACCGCCAGGACGAGCGGCTCATCTTCCCCAAGCTCGACGAGATCCGCTGGTGGCACCAGGTATTCAACCGCAGCGACCAGGACATGAATGGTGCGCTCAACGAGCAGGCAGCCGCACTTAAGCGCGCGACCGAGTACCAGGCCACGCTGCGGACGGCGGCTCCGGCCACTGTCGTCGTGGCCCCGGAGGACGATGCTGCTGCTGCTGCTGCCGGTGGACTGGCCGGGACGAGCACGCGGAGCAGTTTGTCGACGTCGCCGCGTCGCGGTGCGAGTCCCGTCGCGGTTCCGTTTTCGCCGTTGCCGACTCAGACATGGCCGTCGACGGCGACGGGTGAGACTACCACAGCTGCTGCGCCTGTTCCTACTGCAGCCACAGCACGCTCGATGCTGGCCACCCCCGTCGACGCGCCTCCGCCGCCGTCGTCCTTTAGCCGCAGCTCATCGTCGGCGAGCGAGCCGAGTGCGTTTGCGGCGCTGCGTGACGGCATTGCCGGGCTCGGCATCGGCCAGCGCGTCGGGGGCGTGCTGGGCAGTCTGGGTGCGGTTGGAAACATCAAAGGCTACAATGCTGGCAGCAATGGCAGCAGCACTAGCCAGGCTCTTGCGCAGGCGGCCGCTGACGACATTGTCACCGACACCAGCACGCGGAGCAGCAGCGATGCCGTGGCCGAGCCGAGCAGCATCAACACGGACACGACGACGAGTTTCTCGGCCGAAGGAGAGGACCACGTGCCGGCCGCATCGACACCACCGCCGCCTGTTGTCAAGAGCAACATTAACGGAAGGGAGGCCTTGTTTGGGATTGCGGCCGCCGACGAGGAGGAGCCCGGCGTGTTTGACTCGTTTGTGGGCGGTGGCAGTGGGAAGAGCAGGTAATAAGAGCCGTTGAGCTCACTCAGGGTCGAGCAGGGAACTTATTAATACTACATGACGTTATGCCTTACCTTTAATAATGAACAATGCCCTGGTGACGTCGATTGATATCACGTGCACTTTTCTCAGCACCCCCAGCTTGTATGTTGATTGGAGCTGTTGCCTCAACTGTTACCCCGCGTAGCAAGAGCGAACACACGTGACCGAACTGGTGGTGTATCAGTAACTCGGATTGTGGTGATGTCCTCAGTACTCGTACGCGCGCTAGCGGGAATTCTCCACGGGATTCCGCATTGCATCAGCATCTTACCTCTGTAGCACCTGATTGCCGCGTGCGACAGCTCATTCCCAGGACCAGCAGCTCACGTATCGTCTGCTAGCTACGGAGTACTTTGTACGGAGGGTCCTTATCTCTCACTATTTTAGGAAAGCGCGCCCCCGGGTGCCCCGACTGAGACCGCTCCTTCCCCCAATTTGGGTCGAAAACAAGGAACGAAAAAACAAAACTCCGGGGGCACTAGCTACTGCGTACGGTACGAGTATTGTACAGGCAGCGCGTATGGCGGTCGCTCCTTCCATTTGCTGACACTTTTGCTTGGCTGCGCTTGCCGTTCCAGCGAACGGGCGTCCTGCCTGTTTCAACGTCTCTCGCCCAAGTGCACCTTCCTCTTTCTCTCTGCACACCAGTGCTCCGTACTCTGTAGAACTCAAGCAACCCCCCTTCCCCCCAAAAGTAGCATCACGACTGTCAATTGTAGACCTGAATAGCTTCATTTCGCCTCCATTGTTGTTGTCTGCCGTGTCGTCACCAGTCCGACGCACCCCTCGGTTTCCAATTTGGGAGGGTTAGCTCACTGTAGTGCAGCACCACTACGAGTACTCACCACTCACCACAACCCGCCCCAGCCACTGTACTCTGTACTCTGTACACTGTACACTTGCTCCCCTCCCCTCCCTCGCTCACTCTCCCTCTTTTCCCTCCTTTCCTATTATCCACTTTATCGATTTCAAGCTGCGCATCCCATCCCGCCTTGCTCGTGCACACCCTCTGCGTTCAATCTTGTTGTCTGGTCTTCCCTCCATCCCTACCAACTGGCTTCCATTCGACGCCCGCCGACCGACCGCACCCCCGGCCCAACGCACCCGACCGGATCTTTTTACCTTTTTGTTTTCGCCTGCTTTGTCCCCCATCCTTTTTTTCTTTTGGCCTGGACCGAAAACGCAAACGCCCCCTTTCGAGCCTCGCCTGCTGTCACGCCTCTTTTGCCGCCACAACAGCCCAAATCCCACGAACTCGCTCCCTTTTTTTTTCTGCAATCACCCTGACACGCCCACACCCTTACAAATCCGCTCCTCATGGCCGACGCACCGAACGCCAACGACGAGCTCTACCCCATCGCCGTGCTTATCGATGAGCTCAAGGTAAATACCCGACTCTTGACAGTTGTTGTTCATCACCGCCTCTCCATCCCGCCTCCCCGCCTGACACGGTTGCCGCCCAATGACGGCGGGCCCTGGCAGGAGGCAGCTCCGGCTCCCATCCGCTCCCACAGCTGCCAGCTGCCATCCGCCCCATCACATCTTTTTCATGCGTAATGGACGCGAGTATTCTGATACCGAAACGTTGACTGACGCGCCTCTTCGCCCACCATTTAGCACGACGATGTACTGCTCCGTCTCAATGCCATCCACCGGCTATCGACCATTGCTCTCGCCCTAGGCCCTGAGCGCACGCGCGAAGAGCTCGTTCCCTTTCTCGATGGTCCGTACCCGTCTTCTTTTAGCGCACACGCGCAGACCACGCGACAGCATACTAACATACCTGCCATCTACAGAGTCAGTCGAGGATGAGGACGAAGTGCTTGTTGCCCTGAGCGAGGAGCTTGGCGGCTTTGTCGAGTATGTCGGCGGCCCAGAGTGGGGGCACGTCCTGCTGTCGCCTCTGGAGAACCTGGCGGCGATCGAAGAGCCCGTCGTTCGTGACAAGGTAGGTTGCAGGTTGCAGGTTGCAGGTTGCCGGGTGCATGGTGATTGTTTGTATCCGTTCTCGACTAACGTGCCCAGGCCGTCGAGTCGCTCAACAAGATCTGCGACGAGCTGTCGCCGAAGCAGGTCGAGGAATACTTTGTGCCATTGACGATCCGGCTGTCCAAGGCCGACTGGTTCACGTCAAAAGTGTCGGGCTGCGGGCTGTACACGGCTCCGTACAAAAAGGTGCCGCCGAACGTGCAGCTGCAGCTGCGCCAGCAGTTTGCGCTGCTGGTGCGCGACGAGACGCCGATGGTGCGGCGCCAGTCGGCCACGCACATGCCCAAGTTTGTCAAGGAGATGCCGGCGGCGATTGTCATTGAGGACATGATCCCGCTCTTCAACCACCTGGCACAAGACGACCAGGACAGCGTGCGGCTGCTGTCGGTGGAGATTCTCGGCGCGATTGCCGAGGTGGTGCCCAAGGAGCAGCAGGCGAGCCACGGCGTGCTGCTGTCGGCGCTGCGGAACCTAATCGAGGACAAGAGCTGGCGCGTGCGGTACATGGTGGCCGACCACTTTGAGAAGATTGCCAAGGCCGTGGACGACGAGGTGGTGTCGCGCGACCTGGTGCCGGCGTTTGTGAAGCTGCTTAAGGACAACGAGGCCGAGGTGCGCACGGCCATTGCGGGCCAAATACCCGGCTTCTGCGCACTCGTGGACCGCGAGATTCTGCTTAACGAGATCCTGCCGGCCGTCGAGGACCTTGTGGCCGACGCGTCGCAGCACGTGCGTGCGGCCCTGGGCACGCAGATTTCGGGCCTGGCCCCCATTCTGGGCAAGCAAGAGTAAGTCGGGTGGCGGCTACACGGGCTAAACGACGAAAGATGAAAGATGACTAACGACGACAGGACGACGGAGCATCTGCTGCCCATGTTCCTGACGATGCTCAAGGACGAGTTTCCCGAGGTGCGCCTGCACATTATCTCCAAGCTCGAGCTTGTGAATCAAGGTAGGCCTCTCGAATGCGTCAGTCTACGTCAATCTACAAAAAACACAAGCTCACCAGCAGTTATCGGCATTGATCGGCTCTCACAGTCTCTGCTGCCGGCGATTGTGCAGCTGGCCGAGGACAAGCAGTGGCGCGTGCGCCTGGCGATTATCGAGTACATTCCGCTGCTGGCCAGCCAGCTGGGCGTGCAGTTCTTTGACGACAAGCTTAGTAGCCTGTGCATGAGCTGGCTGGGCGACACAGTGTTTTCGATCCGCGAGGCGGCAACACACAACCTCAAGAAGCTGACCGAGGTGTTTGGCGTCGAATGGGCCAGCCAGACGATCATCCCCAAGGTGCTGGCGATGGGCAACCACCCAAACTACCTCTACCGGATGACGACGTGCTTTGCCATTACGGTAGGTCGATGCAAAACCCCAAAGGAACGAGAAACAAGACCAAAACTAACAAGATAGACCCTCGCCAGCGTCGTCAGCCTTGACGTCATCTCCAAGCACATCCTGCCCATGATGGACAAGCTCGTGGTGGACGACATTCCGAATATCCGGTTCAACGTGGCCAAGACGTACGGCGTGCTGATTGACGTGCTGCTGCGGCTGCCCGAGGAGGGCACCGTGTACACGCTGGAGAAGGAGGGCACGGCAGGCACGGTCAAGCCGTCGCCGGTGGGTGCCGAGCTGATCCAGCAGCGCGTGCTGCCCAACCTGGAGAAGCTGCAGAAGGACTCGGATATCGACGTGCGGTACTTTGCCACGACAGCGGCGGCGGTGGCCACGGGCGGCGCGGCGAGCGGCGAGCCGATGAATACGTCGCCATAGGTAGTTGGGCAGAAGCCGGGATGAAATCGAATGCAGCATGATTTTGTAATTGATTATATCATACGTATTGTACAAGTATTACGAGTAATACCTGTAATCTGATTTAGTGCCATGTTACGCTGAAAAGTACGCTGGCAGCCTTGTCCTGCAGGTACATCCCGAGGCTCCAATGCACATGTGGGGCGGGCTCGCCTCGCATCCCTTTCTGGCGGCCCCGGCGCGCTTGTGGCGATCTTGGGCGTCTCTCTTGCCGCATTCGACTTGGGTCAACTTTGGAGCAGCGAAGAGAGCGAGAGCAGCGACAGCAGCGACAGCGAGACGAACAGCTGCCTTTGACCGCACCATTTGCAACGCACCGGCACGACCTACGCATTGGAGGATAGCCTATTTGCTTTTTGAGCTCCAGCTGAATCAGCAGTCGACTGTCAATTTTATTACAACGACCACTTTTACAATGCCTGCAAACGGCACCGCAAACGGCAACGGCAACCCCTCGGGGTCTGCCAACGGCAATGGACACAGCAACGGCAACAGCAACGGCAACAGCAACGGCAATAGCTCCGGTTCCGGGTCTTCCTCATCTCCTTCAGCTTCGACCGCCACAGCAACCGCCACCGCGACGGCCTCGGGCGCCGCCGCCGCGTCCGCGCCCTCGACGCCCGTCAAGGTGCCGTCGGCGGCCGCCAGCTACACTCCCGCCACGCTCGACCCGGACCTGCGCTCGCAGATCAACATGGTGCTGATCCGCGACGGCCACGTCGGCCGCATCCAGGACTATTTGCTGCACCTGCTGCACGCCGACGCCAGCAACTGGCCGGCCGCCGTGCAGGCGCACGCGCTGCAGCTGCTGCGCACGGGCGCGTGCGCGAGTTTCCCGGCGCTCATGGAGCGCGTCATGGACGACGTGCGCGCGGACCCGCAGTTTGCCGTGCCGCAGGCCGTCATCGACGAGGCGCTGCGGGCCACGCGCGAGAGCCTCGACATGGTGTGCGAGATTGAGGAGTGATGGGTGGTGTTACATGTATTTGTGGTGTTTTTTTTTTTTTTGTTCTTTTTTTGTTCTTTTTTGTTGTTTCTTTTGCTTTCCTTCTCTCCTTCTCTCTTCCGTCTTCTGTCCCTTTCCTCTCTTTTGGATTGTATCTGGTTGTCCGGCGTTTATGGGCGCACAGCATCATCTACTGTATCTACCATTGCTGCTACTATTGCTGGAATCATAAACGGGGCTTTGCACTTATTACAGACTATACTACAGGACCTGACCTCACAGCGATTAAAGACCAAAGAACGGTTGAATCAATTCGTCTAACAAACTATCAATGCAGAACTCAGACGTCTTCAATTGCAAACACCAGCAAAACACAAAAAATCAAAACAAAGCAGTGACCATAGACCAGTCCGTGCCGGCTTAGTCATAGAGATCGTCATCGGCACCGGCCTCGCCAAAGCCCTCGGGTGCCGCACCGCCGCTGCCCGAGCCGCCGGCCGCCGCCTCGACGCCGGCCTCGGGGAACTTGAAGTAGGCGCCGGGGCCCGCGTTCTTCATCTGCTGCGAGAACGACTCGTACCGGCGGATCTCCACGTCCGTCACCGACCGGCGCGCCATCTGCATCGCCTCCTCAAAGTGGCGCTTGCTCAGCTCCGGCACCGCATCCTCGGCGTCCTCGTCCATCTCCACGTCCTCGCCGGCCGCCTCGGCCGCCTTGGTGCGCTCAATGTCCGCCGTGATCGACTCCTTGATAGCCAGCTTAACAGCCCGCTGCGCAATAAAGCCCAGATCCGCACCCGAGAAGCCGTGCGTCTTGGACGCAATGTAGCCCAGGTCAATGTCGCTGGCCACCGGCGTCTTGCGCAGCTGCGCCTTGAGGATGCTCAGCCGGCCCGCCTCGTCAGGCAGCGGCACGTAGATCAGCGAGTCCAGACGCCCGGGACGGCACAGCGCCGGGTCCAGCTGCTCCGGCCGGTTCGTCGCGCCAATCACAAACACGTTCTTCTTGGACGTCATGCCGTCCATCTCCGTCAGCAGCTGGTTGACCACACGGTCCGACGCACCACCCGCATCGCCGACCGACCCGCCACGCGCCTTGGCAATCGAGTCCAGTTCATCGAGGAACACAACACACGGCGCCGCCGCACGCGCCTTGTCGAAAATGTCGCGAATGTTGCTCTCCGACTCGCCAAACCACATGCTCAGCAGCTCGGGACCCTTGACCGAAATGAAGTTGGCCGCGCACTCGTTGGCAACGGCCTTGGCCAACAATGTCTTACCCGTACCGGGCGGGCCATAAAACAGCACACCACGCGACGGCGACATGCCAAACTTGAGGAACTTCTCGGGGTGGTCGACCGGGTACTGGACGCTCTCCTTGAGCTCCTGCTTGACCGTCTCCAGACCGCCAATGTCGTCCCAGCGCACGTTGGGCACCTCCACCACGGCCACCTCGCGCAGCGCCGACGGGTTGGACACGCCCAGAGCAAAGCGGAAGTTCTCCATCGTCACGCCCAGCGAGTCGAGCACCTCGGCATCAATCGTGTCCTCGTCCAGATCAATCAGGTCCATCTTCTCGCGGATCTGCTGCATCGCAGCCTCCGAGCACAGCGCCGCCAAATCAGAGCCCACGTAGCCGTGGGTCTCCGACGCAATCTGCTCCAGATCAACATCGTCGCCGAGGCGCATGTTCTTGGTGTGGATCTGCAGCACCTCCAGACGGCCAGTCGGGTCGGGAATGCCAATGTCGACCTCGCGGTCAAAGCGGCCAAACCGACGCAGAGCAGGGTCGATCGAGTTGGGCCGGTTCGTGGCAGCCATCACCACAATGTTGGACCGCGCCTTCATGCCGTCCATCAGCGTCAGCAGCTGCGACACGACGCGACGCTCGACCTCGCCGTTGGTCTTGTCACGCTTGGGCGCAATCGAGTCGATCTCGTCAATGAAGATAATGGCCGGCGAGTTCTTCTCCGCCTCCTCAAAGGCCTTGCGCAGGTTCGACTCGGATTCACCCGCCATCTTGGACATGATCTCGGGGCCATTGATCAAGAAGAAAAAGGCGCCCGTCTCGTTGGCAACGGCACGCGCCATGAGCGTCTTGCCGGTACCGGGGGGGCCGTACAGCAAGACACCACGAGGGGGCTTGATACCAATCGACTTGAAGAGCTGGGGGTGCCGCAGGGGCAGCTCAACCATCTCGCGAATCTGGGCCATCTGCTTGCGGCAGCCGCCAATGTCGTCGTAGCCAACCTCGTTGAGGTTGTTCTCCTCCTCGTCGCGCTGGATTGGCTCGCCCTCGCAGTGGATGACCGTGTCCTGGGCAACAATGCCAAACTCTGGGGGGTCGACCTCGACGACCTTGAACTCGACTTGCCGCATGCCACCGCGGACGGTGAACAGGTCGCCCTGGCGGACGGGGCGGTAGGCCTCGCGGAAGTAGGGGGCGAGGAACGTCGTGAACAGGTCGCCCGTCAGGCCCTCGACAGTGTCTGCAATGGGCAGGACGGCAATGCGCTTGGCGTACTTGATGTCTGTGCAAGGGTGCACCGTGATGACATCGCCGTGCTTGACGCGCAGGTTGTGGCGGGCGACACGGGTCAGACGGGCGCTGCCCTCGTCGAGCTCGTCGTCGGAGAGCACGATAAGCACTGTGTCCTTGCGCTTCTTGCCACGCACAAGGACAGCATCGCCGCGGAAGAGCTGGAGGGTCTCCATGGTGCTGGGGGCCAGCGTGATGATGGAGTTGTCATCGCTCGTAGAGTCGGTGACGCTGGTATGTTAGTATCCTTGGGCAGAAAATAAGACTTGCGAGAGGGGGAAGGGGGACATACAGAAGCTGATTGGGCTTCTTCTTTCTCTTGAGAATGGCGGTTGCGGTGTCGTCCTCCTGTAGATGGTCAGTAGCTGTTTTGAGGTCATCGTAGCCGCGATGTTGCCGACGGTGTCGATGTTGTCGAGGTTGCAAAGATCTACTTACGTCACGGCGCTCAGCACCAGAAACATCGCTGCAAGAGAAGGATGGTTAGCATACTGTATGGATAAATCAAACACAAGCTCAGCCAAGCTGCAGTGAGGTAGGTGCTGGCCTGAAGCTCCAGTGACAACGGGAGAGGAAAGACAACTTACGCCAAGTTGGCCTTCTTCTTGGGCGTGGTGTCCGGCTTGTTGTCAGACATGATTGATGTGCTTGTTCTTCCGCGTCGACTGTGAGAGGGGAGGGTCGAAGAAGTGTTGATGGTTGGGCAAAGAGCGAAGCCGAAACAACAACAGGAAGAGGGGGTCGATGCAAAAGAGAGGGGGGGGGGCTGCAAAGAACAAGAACCGCTGGTGGAGAGGATAAAGTAGAGATGATAGTTCGGGGAGAGAGTGACGGGGAGACGAGGTTGGTGTAATGGGATAAAGAAGAGGAAGAAGGGAGAGAGGCAAAAGTTCGAGGTGTGGAAGACAAGCGAACGGGTTGGAAGGATAGATTACGGCAGTGGCAGCAGGCGGTGGAGAGGTGTCGAGGCTGCTAGGGAAGGTGGGAGCACAGGTAAGAGCGACGCCGCTTGCCTGCCTGCGTTGCGTTATCGGGCGGTGGCAAGGGTTATCCGATCGAGCAAGTACTCTGCATGCAAATCTGGGTGGGGGAGTACTTGAGCTAGGCACTTGTGAGGATGACGACTTGCGTTTGCCTGGAGAGAGAGCAGCTCTTTGGGGGAAGGCACGATCGGACGGCCTGAAGAGTGGGCCCCACTGGCGAGAGCTTCTTACCCTCTTGCGACTTGGAAGCTTCCAAGGGGTTCCACCAGGCTGCGGAGGGTGACTCCAAGGGCCAACTTGGCCTCTACTACCCCTCACACGCGCTGTTATGTTGTCTGACTAATTGCCCACAGCGGGCGTTTACAGTGGTTTTGGCCCCTGTTACCTCACCATTACAGTGGTCTGCCTCTCCCAAAACAGTCACGGGTGCCGCAGAGTAGCGGTAAAGCAACAGTGACTAACTAGCACATAAGCGGGATGAAGAACGAAGTATGGAGTAAACAAAGCGATTTCTTTGATCCAATCAAACAACAAAGACCCGGAAAGGGAGTGGGAGTACGAGTAGTGAAATGCACGGAGCCGGCAAAGTGCTGGAAGTACAAAGTACGACGAAGGTGAATATGCACGAGCAGATGCAAACAAGGTGCGCGATGCAGCGATGCGACGTCAGAATGGGCAGAATGGGCAGAATGGACAGGATGGAAAAATGGTCAGATGGAAGAACTGCAGAAAGGGCAGACAACAAACGTCTCCCAGGGGCCGAACCGGCATTCACTTTGCTGCAAGCAGTCTCAGCACAGCGTCAGAAAACTGCATGGTCTTGCGCTCGGCCTTGATGCGGTGCTCGTCGGGGAGCAGTGGCTTGCTCGGCATGGGCCAAGTGGCGAGCTTGGGACGAGCACCGATGAACCGGCGCTGGACGTCGTTCCACGGGGACCCGCGCACCGGCGGCGAGGTCGGCCGCGAGGACAGCACGATCGACAAGGACGACGAAGAGACGGACAGCGTGGAGCTGTACCCGTCAAGGATGTTGACGGGGGCAACAGCAATAGTACCCTCCATCGCCGCTAGCAAGTGTGCAATGGGGTCCAACGGCTCCGGCTCCAAGGCAACACCCGTCTCCTCAAGGCCAAGGCCCGGGAGGCGTGGGGAGTCAGCAGCAAGTGTTCTCGTGGAGGTGACCGAGGTGGCCAAGGTGATATCGCTGCTTGGGGCAGGGCAGCTGATGGAGCTGACGCTTTCACGGTACAAGGTAGAGTCCGAGGCAGATGCAGAGGCAGACGCCGAGGCTGACACACCAGAGACGTACTCGTAATCGAGATGGTGGTGCCATTGCTGATCCCAGGCCTCTGCGGTGGCCTCTGTGGGTGCCACGGTTGACTGTCTGGGCCGCGGGGTCAGCGACTCGGCCTCACTGGATAGCTTCGAGGGCGATTGGCCTCGCACGTCCATGCTGCCAAAAAAAGACTGAGTCATTGCGGGACCAGGCATGGGCGTGATGATCGATTCGTCTGAGAGCTGCCGCCGCGGCATGATCGTGGGCGGCGGGCCTGCCAACTGGTCTGCCGACTGGTCCGCCGCCGGCTGGTTCACCGACTCCGTGCCTGAGGGCTGTTGGTGGTCATCGTAGACGGGCAGGGAAAGGGCTGCTGGGTTTGTGGCGGTCGGCTCGCCGAGATGGGCATGCTGGTCGATGAGGAGGTAGGCCATTCTGGCCACGGAGATGCCGACGCCGGTGTGGTTGGCGGCCGTGGCCCGCGCAAGGAGCGGGAGGAGCGGGAGGGTGGCGAGCCAGGCCCGGATTTGTTGGCCGACATTCCTGCATGGCGTGCGTGTTAGCTGGGATCACCGTCTGTCTGTCTGTCTCTTGACTTACGCCGATGCTTTACGGATAGCAATGCCGGTAGTGGCAAAGGTGACCGCGGCTGACTGCATCGTGAACGGCATGTTGGACGGTAGTGCTGCCGTGTAGCGTTGGACGTGGGCGTAGTGTCGAGTGGAGTACTGAGTACAGTACAATATGACGGACTTTGTATATTGATAAAGGGTAGAGGCTCGATAGATCAACAGAGATCACCAGATGGGTGTGATTCAAAAATATATGCATGACAGGTCTGAGATGGGTCCTCCAAGACGAGAGACCATCCACACAGGCATAGACAAAGACACCAAAGCCAAGGGCATATGATGCTATAAGGTAGTGGTGGAGGGTGGTAGGCTGACAGACGATCTCTCCGTGGATTCAGATTTTGAAGATGGGGGGAGGCAAGATGCTTTTATACCCATATTATCTTGCATGTTTGTGTCCAGCATCAGGCTAGTTTGAGGGGGCGAAGGGGAACGGCAGGACGAGAGAAAGGGAACAGGGACGACGGGATGAAAAGGGGGTATGAGAGAACGAGAGGGAGGGTATGAGAAGTAAAACCCCGTGAAGGGTGTGGGTGGGAAGGTGGGAGCATCAAGCTACGAGTACACAAGAATAAGGCAAAAGCAATGTGCCATGTCTTTCCTGATAAGTAACGATGTCAAACTGGCCGATCGCGATGCCACACCACATACAGTATGTTAACAAAACAAAGTATCCTCGTAGGATCAGACAGTCGGCTGTGTAGGAGACAGGTGCTTCTAGACTGGCCGATCCTTTGCGAACCGCGAACCATAATCATTAATTAACGGAAAAGAAACAAGAAACGGAAAAGAAAGGGAAAAGAAAAGAGAAAAGAGAAAAGAGAAAAGAAAACATGCTCGTACTTGGTACTTGACTGGCAGGAGCTGAAGCAACAAAGCTGACAAGCTAAACGGAGTCTTCTCCGCGAAAACGGTAGGCTCCGTATTAAACGCCTGCTTTTACTCCGTACGTCGTAGACTGGCGTTGATGGGGCCAATCAAAGCGAGAACGCTCGTCAAACTTCAGCCTCACTCAAACTTGAGGCTCACTCGGGCCTTGTCTGATTCGTTGATCCTATTCTCAGGGCCCACATAACAGAAGGCGTCGTCACGTGAAGGTCCGTGATCCGCAGACCAGGCGACCCGAGTAGTCTAGTTATCCGCGGCCTTGGGGAAAATGTGTATTTGTACTGCTGTCAGGCTGCCTCTCAGCTGGCCCAAGCTCAGCCCCTACTTGTAAGATCAGGCTCTTGTAAGATCAGGCTGCGTGTACTCCTTTTGACATAGTCTCTCCTTGTACTCAGTACTCGTACTCGTACTCTGTATGCATCTACAAGGGGCTGTGGCTTTTGCAGGGGTCGCAAGCCTTTGTTGTCAAAAGGATGAGGCAGTGTACTCCGTACGAGGACAGCTAATGCACACATATTAAAAGTGAGAGCGTTGATTGGTAAAAACAAAAATTGGCCAGGATATCAGGAGATGGCTTCATCTTGGGTACAGCAAACGCGTCAGAGTCAGTCGGTTTGTGGAAAAAGAGATAACAGGAAAGCAGACAAGGTATCGTATGGTTGTGCACATAGAAAAAAGAAAAGAAAGACAAAGGACAAAGACAGGGGGACAAGCATACGATACAAAGGGATTGAAAAAGCAAATAAAGAATGTAGGGTATGGAAAAAGAGAATGTGAGTCAGGGCGGACGCAAAGCTGCGGACCGTCTAGATGAACGCCCGGATGCCGCTGCCGGCAGTACTCGTAGACAACTCAGGAAGTGGCTGTGGTGACAGGGATGCCAGCTGCGAGCTCTGGAGTGACTTTGCATCCGGTCTGCTGCTGCTGCTATCCTGCCTGACGGGCGATGGTCGCCGCGGATGCGACGCGACTGCTGCGCCACTGGAACTGGAAACAAACGGTGTCGGGTACTCAAGCTCGTTGTTTGTCGACTGCGGTGTCTCTTCTTCCTCGGCAGGCATCCCCGCGAATAGCGAGGGGTGAAGCTGGTTCTCGTCCGGATAAAAGGATGACGTATGGCGAGACTGCGTCTCGGCGTTCGTGCTGATCATTGTCGCGCCCGAACTCGCAGTCACGGTTCGGATTTGAAAATTGGCGCCTTGCTGCGCCCACATACGAGTATTGTGCACATTTGCCTGTGGCAGTACCATGCTGCTGCTGCTGGCCCCGATCCCGGGCGAGACTGGTGATGATGACGCGGCACTGGCAGCCCGGGTTCCATAGTGGCTCGTCCAGTTGCGCTCGCTCGACGGCAGCGTCTCCCACGAGTTGGACGACCGTGCATAGCCATCCACGTCGCTTGCGCCATCGTCCTGTGCACGGCCCGGGCTGCGGCTGCCGTCGGGCGTAGCCCCAACCTCGCTGCCGTCCGGGAACAGCAGCATGCTCAGCACCTCCTCCATGGCAGCCGAGATGCCGCTCAAGCCACTGCCCGAGCTGGTTGGGCGTCTGCTGCGCAGCGAGCTGGCAATGTCCTTGGAAAGGTCCGTCGTGGCATCGCGCTCCAGGTGCGACTGGCGAAGGAATGCTGGCCGCAGTCGCCCAATGCGACCCGTTTCGTCATCGTCAACGGTAACGTCCTCAAAATTGTCGCCGCCATTGCTTCGCGTGCGACAGACTCGCTCTTGCTGCGTCAGTTTTGATCCCGTGGCGCCGGAGCCAGACGATACCGCCCGGCCGGTCTGACTCCACATCGGGCTCTTGGGCTGTGGCGACTCCTCGGTGATCCGGCTGACGTTGCCGATAAACACGGGCCGCGGCTTGTATGGCTGTGCTGTTGTAATGCTGCCAATCGTCACACTGCCCACGTCCGTGTCAAACGACGGCGCGTCAGGCGATGGGTGCCCTGACGACGAGAAGCGCCTGATGACAGGCCATCCCTGCGTCAAAGAACTCTCCGTTGGCACCGATGGAATCTCCGGCGCGTCTTCTGTTGGCGGGTTTCCCTTGAACCGGTTCGCAATTCGCGCTGCAAACTCAAACAAGAAGCCAGGCTTGGCGTCCGTCGCCCCATCATCAATGTTGACGCCGGCCTCCTTGACGCCGGCCTCCAAGTCGCCGGCGCCATCGCGGCTCGGCACCGGGTCCGCCACGCTCGGCCCGTCCAGCACAATGGCCTCCTGGCTGGAAACAAGGTACTCGGCTCGCAGACTTGCAGAAACGCGACCATCAATCTCGGCCGGTGTGGCCATGGGCGTGCTATACCGCACTGTCTGCCGCCGAGGGAGGACAGGCTCGCTGTTCTGGCTGTGGGAGGGCACTGCACTGCTGTAGATTCCGAGGGGATCAAGACGCCGTGGCTCGTCCTCGCGGCTCCCGAGAGACCCTACTCCGTCGCCGATGGACACGCTCTCGGATCGGAGCGTCGACTCTTCGAATGGCCACTGACCCGCAACAGCCGCGGCAGCCAAGTCTCGCTCGCTGTGATCCGCTCCGGTGCCAGAAGACGCAGAAGATGTTGACTGGTCGAGCCGGTCGAGAACGGCTGGCGGGGCCGGGAAGTAGAGCGTCTCACTCTGGCCATCTTCGTAGGTGGCAAAGACGGACATGGCAGGCTGGCTGCTGTCCTGTGGCTTGGTAGCCTCCTTGGTGACCTTGGCGAAGCTGTCCGCATCGCTGGACGAAATGGTAATGGCAGTGCCAATGGGCACGTGCGTCACCGCCATACCAATGTTGGCCTGGTCGAGCATTGCTCCTTGCTTTTCAGCATTTGCACTGTCAGCATTGCTCACGTTGTGCACCTGGTTGAGGGTCCGCATCGAGGCTGCCGTGTCATCCTCGCCTCGGTAAACAAAGCTGAATGGAACCGGGTGGGGAATGTCCATGTTCTGTGTGTTTCTCTTGACCTTGAGACGTCGTCGACAACACATGCAGCAGGCGACGACCAGGACCACACTTGCTAGAAGCATGGTTGGGATAAGGACGGCCATTAGGATTTCCTTTTTGGAGAGCGACGATCTGGAAGACTTGGATGCCGATGCCGTCAAACCACTGGAAAAGGGGCCGGCTGCCGTCGAGGACGAGGCCGATGCCGATGACGAATTGGTGGCGGACGAGCCCGTGATCTCGAGCAAGAACGTCTCGCTCTTGGTGGCATTGTGTAGCGTTGCTCTGACCGACACGGAGACGGGTGAATCGCCCTGCGAGGCTGGGACGTCGCCAGACAGAAGAAGAGATGTGTCGTTGAATTCCAGCCAGTCCTGCTTGGGGTCGGTCTCGACCGTCGCCTTGACACCGTCCGTCGCGACCAAGTAGGAGCTGAGGTTCAGAGCGAACACGCTGCCGCGCTGGGCCTGCATTGACGGGAGCGTACTGCCAAAGACAGTGCCGTTCTCGTCCACGTCCACCTGAAAGGTCACATTGACCGAATCAAGCAACGCGTCGTAGAAACTAATGGCAAAGGCAGCATTGTGCGCCGTAGCCGTAGACGGTGGTGTACCCCTCAGTGCCCACGTGGCCGTGTCAAAGGTCAGCCAGCTGGGCGGCGACGAGAGGATTTTGGCCGTTATATTAGACGGGCCGACCACCTGGCCATCGACCTTGATGCCATTCTGCAGACCGTTGTACACCAGCTCTGTGCCGGCCGTGGCGTTGAGCACAACAGACGGGTCGTCGGCGGTGACCTCGTGGCTGCCCACAACAATGGAGAGCGAGACAAAGGCAGCCGCAAAGCCGGTCACGTCCGACGCCACCAGCTGTAAGTTGAACGTTTGGGGAGGCTCAACCAGCGAGTCGGCCGATGGTGTCGTGCCTGAGAACATGAGCGTGTCCACATCGAAAGTGACCCACGAGGGCAGCGGGGAGTTGTCGGACGATATGGCGTAGTAGTTCAAGTCGGGGCTGGAAAACGTCGACTGGGAAAAGGTAAAGTTGAAATAGCTGTCCGGGTATGCGAGGATCGAGGAAGGCTCAGAGTAGACGAGGCCCGAGTCGGCCAGCTGCGTGGCAACGGGGATGTCGACCGTGGGAGCAGACTCCCGAGAGACAACCAGCGTGACGTTGAGACTTGTTGAGCCGGTGCTGTCTGTGGCAATAAGGACAAAGGGAACACCAACGACATTGCCAGAAGATGTGATGTCGCTGTCTTCCGGGGTGCCGTGCAGCCACCGCTCACTAGACTCGAGCGAGAGCCAGCTCGGGGCACTGTCCAATGTGTAGTTGACTGCTGCCTCGGAAGCCGTTGAGATGAATGTATTTTCGGCAAACACAAAGGAGAACGTTTGTGACAGCCGTGCCACGGGCGGGACCTGGGCATTGATGGGAAAGTTGATTGTTGGTGAGCCGGAAACGATACCAACTAGGCAGGCCCAGGCCGCAGCTTTCATCACAGGCCACTTCATCTTATGAGGTGGAAGGGGTGGTGTGTCGATGCGATGAAGGTCGAACAGGCTAAAGACCTGGAAAAAAGAACACCAGTCCGGACAACGAAATAGACGTTAATCAACGAGACATGCCAACTGCAGGATAAAAGTGTCGAGACGAGGTGGATGGCGATTCAGGGCAGACGGTGAAAGACTGGACGCACGCTCACACAAGAAAGCAGTGATAACAAAATGCAGTGCAGACAGCAAACAAAAACGATTATCAAAGAAAAAACTGAGAAGAGAAAAGAAGGAGGAAACAAAAAGAACCGGCGATGCAAGGAAGAAAAGAGCAGACCGCAACGCGAGCGAAATCGCGCCGAGGAAGAAAGCAGCACTCCCTTGATGCAAGCCATGGCCATGACAATTTCAGCCATCTGAAAAGCAGCAGACTCTAGCTGCGAAGGGTCGAGAGGGTGGCAGCATTACGTGGGCCGGAAGGGCAGAACCAGCCATGGAGGGCCATGAGGGCAGTCGACTGGAATGGAGAGATATATCAAGAGGACAAAGTGGTCAACTGCTGTCAAGGGAGGCTCTGGTGTAAGGTGGCTGAGGGATGGGGAGCTGCAGAGAGCTCTGCGGCGTTTCAAAAAGCTGGACAGAGTCTTGCGAGGCGTTGAGGTCCTGGGCAAGCTCGGGCGAGCTTGGTGAGTTTGAAGCAAGGAGGTCGTTAGGGATGCTCCGTGGAGAAGTTGGAAGTGCACCACTTACAAAAAGACGCAATGCACAGAAGACGCAGAAGCCGTGTGGGTAAATCAATGTAGGGAACGCAAGCACGCCAGGAAAGCCGTGTGGCTGGTACACGGGAGTGCATCTGAGAAGTTGCCGTTGTTGTTGTTCACAAGCAGTTTGTGTTGTTGCTCTCAAGCATATTGTAGGCATCATAGTGAGGCCACTGACACTCGACAGCAGATGCAAAACACGGTCAAGACAATCATTGCCCATTTCCTAAACGGCCGAGATGACTTCGGAAAAGAACAGTTTAGCCGTTGCTTCTGTTGCATGCCTCGAGCATAAGGCATAGTGCCGGCTCATGAAGCCGCGTCTTTGCAACCGCGTCTTGCAAGGCTGCATGGCCGGCCGTACGGGGTAATCTAAAGTCCAGCATTCCACAGAACACTGGCAGGGAGTAAAGATGGAGAAGAAAAGAGTCATCATGTTCAAACTCGTTTTTCTGTGTCTTTGGTCTTTTCGGTTGTCTTTGCTCACTTTCTGTGAAAAGGGCGCGGTGGTTGGGGGGGGGGAGAGGTGAATCAAGGGGTGAAGAACTGAGACGGCGCGTCAACACAATGTTGACGAAACGAGTACGAGTAGGTCATCAAATCATGAAGGCGGAGAGTCACTGAGAGAGTTGAAGCTCAAAATGAAATCTGGACAAAACAACAGGCTACGAGTACGATAATTTTCATTGGGGCATTCAATGGTGGTCGTGGATTGTCACGAAGAGAAGGAGCGAATAACGGTTTTACGCGTCGTGAGCGCGAAATAGGAAAGCGGGGTTGTGTTAGCCGGCTGCACCTGCCAGACTGGCTAAGAAGAGGGAAGGAGGGCCTAGACCGCCGGCCGAGGAAGGAGCACAGAAAAAGTGTCGAGAAAGTATTACCAATAACCGATAAGCGGAAACAACGGGCAGAAAACATGTTCACGATACGGCTTCCGTGGCGTCAAAATCGAGGGGGGACAATGTTGCAGTAGAGACTTGAGAGGTGAAAATCACAGACCTAGCAGCCCGATCGACCAAGGGATCCCAGAACTGCATTCTTGAACGAGCCAAGACATTACCAGAGAATCGCCACTTTTTCTGCACCCACAACGCAAGGGCACCGCTGAAGACAGGGAGAGCCGGCGTCTACCGAAAAGACAAGAGGACAGAGATACGCCGAGAGAGACAAGCAGGTCTTTAGACAGCAACACGCGCTGCCAAACGAGTACGAGTAGAAAAATAGATAGACAGTCAGTCACGCCACCCGCCACACGACGACCTCCACGCGCCGCAGGGCGAGGCGAGCCAGCAAGAGGACGACGCGGCAGGCAGGCAGGCAGGCAGGCAGGGCCGTCCGAGTGGGATCGGTCAGTAAGTAGGCAGCGAGTCAAGCGACTTCTTGCGTAGTGCAGAGAATAAGTGCAAAAGCGCACATAGTGCACAGTGCACAATGGTGGCCAGCCCGGACTCGTCGCCCGAGCTCAACCCGCTGGCGATTGGTGACTTGCACCACGGCAGCGGCAGCGACAGCGACAACCAGAGCGAAGTTCTTGCGCCGCTGCCCGAGTATAAGGCGGCCGGCGAGACGGTTGTCGGGTTCGACGGGCTGCTGAAGCCGGCACGCGACCTGCGGCTGCGCGAGGACCTGAGCAATGGGTGTGGCGGCCAGTTGTGGCCGTCGGGCATGGTCCTGGGCAAGCACATGTTGCGGTACCGGCGCACCGAGATGGTGGGCGCAAGAATGTAGGCCTTTTTTTTTCAAACAGCCAGGAGTGGAGCGAGCGTCTCGTCTCACATTCAAACTGTACCGAGTAGGACATTTTTGCTAACGGCCAGACTCGAGCTCGGGGCGGGCGGTGGTCTGACGGGCCTCGCGGTGGCCCTTGCCAACCAGGCAGCCAGCCCGGCAACGGAGCCCCGGGTGTACATTACGGACCAGGAGGTGATGCTGGCGCTCATGAAGCACAACATTGAGCTGAACGGGCTGCAGACGGAGGCCAAGGCGCTGGTCTTGAACTGGTACGTTTTGTCCATGTGCGTGAAAAAACAACTCGGCCGGCCTAGGTCTGACATGCCCAGGGGCGAGCCGCTGCCGGACGAGGTGTGCACGCTGCGGCCCAACATTGTGCTGGCGGCCGACTGCGTCTACTCTGAGCCGACGTTTCCGCTGCTGCTGCAGACGCTGGACGACCTGCTGGCTCTGGGTGGCGAGGCCGACGACACCGACGACGCCAACAAGGTGGTCATTTACTTTTGCTGCAAGAAGCGGCGGCGTGCCGACAACCAGTTTTTGAAAAAGGCACACAAGCGGTTTTGCATCACCGAGGTGTTTGACGAGGACCGGCCCGTGTTCAGCCGCGAGAGCATTTTTTTGTTTACGATTACGCGCAAGGCAAAGGCCGGCAAAGGCACTGGCAATGGCCATGTCCACGGCAACGGCAACGGAACAAAACGAGCCGACACGATCAGCAAGTAACGAGCCACGACAGCATGATTTTGCACTTTCATAACACGACACCGAGCCAGCATTTCAAAGCCAGCATTTTCAAAAGACACGACAGCGCGCCAGCATTGCTTTAAGCAGACGCATACTAGATACTAGAAATCGAATCCCTAGCGCTGATAGAACAATATACCCGTCGTCACATTCCAATATAAAGACGGCCCGCATCTGCGTGACGGTCCCCTCGCCATGCCCGTCCCCGCTGCGTTCCTGCAGGAGTGACGTGTTTGCCAACCGAGAAGTGCATGCATTATGCTCGTACTCGTAGAACGGGAACGGTGTTCAGCTGTTCTGTGGCGGTTCCAGCACATGGTTGTGCAGATTCCGGACACCTCGGCACCGTCTCCCTGTCGTGCTCGCCTCTGGAAACCGGTGCGGTATGACTGTAAGGGGTAGATGGCGGCTTTCTGGGCTACTTTATTCGAAACGCCACGGGCTTTGTGCAATGTCTCGGAGGGTTCTGCAGAATTTTTTTTTTTTTTTTACGCGAGTTGTGTTGTTGATTTGATTTGATTTGATTTTGATTTTTAGCTTTTTTTCTCGTCTTATTTGTTTTTAAGAACCCTTTTTATATTCTTCCTTCCTTCTGTTTTTTCTGCCTCTTTGATTTTCAGACACCAACAACTTGTTCTCGCCCATCACCAATCTGTAGACGTTTAAATTGTCTTACGGGAAATATAAAACTGCCTTGCCCACACTCATAATCTATCTTCTTCTAATACAGGATCTAGAACATCGCAAAACCAAAGTGACACGGAGTAGAAGCCACCACGAGTACTCGTAAACGCCATGACTTTTGTCCTTCCAGAACTGACCATACAGCTATCGTCTTCGTCTTCTTTCTCTGACCCTCGCATCAACCCCTGACGCCGAGCAAAGTCAGCTCCCAAGCATTCTGACCGTCTCACAAGGCAAATAAATGGCCTGCCGTGTGAAATGAAACGACACATCTTACGTACCTTATGCTACCCTTAACACGCCGTCCTCATGATGGATGCAGCCAGAATACATAGCTGGCATTACAATTACTCATAATGGTCGTCAGCCGCTGCTAGGAATTGTTTCATGGTCGACTGATCTTTCAATCAACGTTCCGTTTGGCTGGCTCTGTCCCTGTCGCTCTTTTCCAATTTAAGTGATAGTGTCGATAACTGATACGCGCCTAATCAGTGTACAAAATGATATTCACACTACGACCACCGTGTAAGTGACATTTCTGGCTTGATCTACGCATCCAACCATCTCGGTTATTTATCATCTGGGGCGTAACGTTGAATGCATGGGGTCTAGAGCAATCCTACAAAGGCATCAGGCGGAAGGTAATGCATAGTCAAGGCAAAGAAAGAGAAGACAGGAGCATGCTGTTGAACGTCACAGAATAGTCAGTGCCGAGAGACCAGTTTGCCCGGCATGCTGACGAAACGCTGAATTCAAACCCAATCAACTCTCAGACAGAATCAACTCCCAGATAGGCCACAGGCGGCTAAAACAAACAACTCTATATTTCCCCGGATCGCCAGGGGCAAATGTGAGGGCCCCGAGTCAAAACCGCCGGCGTGGGTTCTGGGATAGCGCCGACCTTCCTGACCTCTCGTCCTGTGTCTCGGTGTCCGGTGGCCATGTTACAATGACACGCCCATACCTTGACCTAGCCGCTGACTGACCTTTGATTTGCGTTCTCTTTACACTCTGGGTGTACATCTGTTGACATGATCGTTCCTTCCTCGACTTGTGCCTAGACCTCGTCCGCGCCTTCCGTCTAGTCTCGTTCCTTCCTGATTTCATTGTTTCCTCCGCCGCACTCCTTCCTGATATGATTATTAACTTGCTCTCACCTATCTCTGGGTTCTGAAAATGCCTCCTCTTGATGCCTCCCAGTTCCTCACGAGTATGCCTCCCAAAATCTATATATAGCCCTCTCCCCTCCTCCCTCTTGACCAAATCTTTTGCACAACACAACCACTCTCTTCTTCAAGACACACACTCACTCCTTTTTTCAAAACAAACCTTCACTTTCTCTTCTGACACTCCTTCAAGTCCTTGACTCAACATTCCTTTCACTATCCCACCGTGTTCATTCACAGCAAAACTCAAGATGAAGACTTCAACCATTTTTTCCGCCATCGGCTTCGCCGCCATCGCTGCTGCAGCTCCCACCACTGCCGCTCGCGATGATACTGGCCCTTTCACTGGTGACATCACCTACTACCAGGTCGGGCTCGGCGCCTGCGGCGTCGACAACACCGGCCAGGACATGAGCAACAACATTGTGGCCCTCAACTCGGCCCAGATGGGTGCGCAGTCCAACGGCAACCCCTACTGCGGCCGCCAGGTGTCGATCTCGGCCAATGGGAAGACGATCACGGCAACTATCCAGGATAAATGCCCTGGCTGCGCGTACGGCGACCTGGATGTCAGCCAGAAGGCCTTTACGGAGTTGTACGACCTCGGTGTTGGCCGCGGCCAGGTGACCTGGAGCTTTATCTAGAGCAGAGCACTGCAGGGCAGCAACTTACTCTGCCTAGCACAGTCACGCTCCTTTCTCTGACGATGTGCACACTTCGCTTCTATGTATCTTTTATTCCACCGTTGCACTGAGTTGTGCACAATTTGTTCTCTTTGTTCTTTTTCGCAGCTATCAGAGGTAGAGAGAGGCCTGAGTGGCCCTCTTAACAATTCAGATTCAAATTCAAATTCAAATCAAATTCAAATCAAATTCTCTGCCATTATGTCTTGTTCTCAATGTCTTGTGTGATTATGTGAAACATGATACTGCCCGACCTGGACTACCGGTTCAGTGTCAACAGCCCTTCGATGTACTTTTTGGTGTCGACGCCAATGCCCTGTGCCACCTTGCTGGCCCCGTCTGCCCACCCGGCACCATTCGCACCGCTACGCTCAGCTGCTACGGCCGCCAACTCTTCAGCCCCGGCTGCATCCATTTGGCCGGGCGATGCCGTCTTGGAGGTCGAAGAACCTCCCGTGCCTGCCCCTGCCCCAGCCGGCGCTGCTGGTCCGCTGCCCCCACCAAAGCCGAGGTAGGCCGACGCCGAAAAGGCCCGCATGGCCGACGACGCCCGACCGAAGCCGCCGCTGCCGAGGCCGCTACCGCCACCACCACCGCCGCCGGCTGTCCCCGGCCCGCCGTCAAGGTTGTCCGGGTGGTCGCTGGACTTGCGAATCAGGAAAATCTCCTTGCTGACCGTGTAGGCGCCCAGTGCGGGAGGACCCGTGGCCGTGGCATCGCTGCCCAAGTCGCTGGGTGCGCGGCGGGAGCTGCCACTGGCGGATCTGCCGTCATAGTCGTCTTCGCTATCGCTCTCGTACCGCCGTGGCGCGACCGCCGGCGCCCGCTCGACAATGCGGTTCCAGACAATCCACCAGCCGCGGCTGGTCTTGCACATGCGCTCGAGCTCGGCGCCGTTGGTGCGCGTGGCGGCGTACATGTTGAGGATCTGCATATGGGTGTTCAAGGCCTCGACACGGGACCAGACCGGTTGTTGGGAGGGTGGTGCCTTGTTTTTGGCCGGCTTCTTTTCTTTGGATTTGGTCTGAGGCATTGTGACGGCCGAGCACGGCTCGGGTATGTTGGGAATGGTCGAGTGGATCGTCAGCATGGCCGGGTCCCAGATCAGGTCATAGATGCCGTCGCCCCGGGTGGAGGAGGAGGAGGAGGACGATGATGATGGTGACGCGGCAGTGGCCTGAAGCATGGCAGACGCATTAGATGCCACGCTGGGCTTGCCGGGGCGGTAGCGGGTCGATGTGAGCAGCGGCTTATGTAGCACGGAGAGCTGGCGGTCGAGGAGGGTCTGCACTGTTTTCTCGGTGGACGGGTTGCTGTCTTCCGGCCGCTGCTTAAAAAGAATTGTGTACAGAAAGGGCCGCTGTGCGTAGACCACAACCCGCAGCTTTTCTGTCGTGGCACCGTTGTCCGCTTCAGACTGATCCTTAGGCTGATCCTCCTGGTTGCTCTCTCTGTGAGCATCAGGCTTGCTTGCTAGCACATCCACATAGACGGACCGTGGCAGTGAGGCCGGCTTTTTCTTTGGATTTGCAGTGTCCTTTGCTGTCTCATCCGAGGTGGCTGCTGATGCGACCACCTCGCCGTCCTCTGCTGTATCGACAAGTGGAATCAAAAAGTGACCCGACGCACGGTTCGCATTGCGAAACCGCGGGCGTTTGCTGGTTGGCGTGTCGGCGGTGCCAGAGCCAGTTGACGAGGCGTTATTGGAGCCATCGCCAGAGCCGCCACCAGAGCCGCCACCACTACCGCCAAGGCCCCAGTAGGTTCCGTAGCCGAGCTTGACAATCGACATGTACTTGTCCATGGGCCCACTGCCATCGGCACTCTCCGGCTGAGACGGGGCGGCTGATGGCACAGGTGCTACTGGTGCTGGTGCTGCTGGTGCTGCTGGTGCTGCTGGTGCTGCTGGTGCTGCTGGTGCTGCTGGTGCTGCTGGTGCTGGTTTGGTCCTCCGAGCCAGCTGGGTCACTGGTGGTGGCGGCAGTAGCGGTGGCGGTGGCGCGGTGTCAGCCTTTTTCGGTGATGCTGGCTTTGGTGGTGCTGGTTGCTGCTTCTTTTTGCTGCTCTGCTCCTGCTCGGGGATGCTTCCCAGACCCGGCGACGCCACCACCGACTTTTTCCGGCGCCTGCTCTGCCGCGCGGGCGCCGACGGGTTGTCTGCCACGCCATAGGCATTGCGGCCCCAGCTGTAGACGTCCTCCATCCAGTGGTTGAGGTTGCGCAGCGACGGCCGGGCGAGCGCGCCGACGCCCAAGAAGATGGCGCCGTCTTCGGCACCCAGGCCGTTGCCCATTCCGAGCCAGCCGTTGTCGTCGTCGTCGTCGTCGTCGTCGTCATCGTCACTGTCTGTGTTTATCTCCTTGGCCTCGCCATACTTGCACACGACCAGATCAACCAGCCCCTCCGTCTGCGTCACCAGCCCCTCCAGCACCTCGCGCTCGCCGCTGCCGCGCTCCTCCTCGCCGACGCCAAAGCCCAGCTCGCCGCTCGCCGCCATGCGCACCCCCGGAAACACATCGCGCACCGGGTTGCCGTGCAGCAGCACCGACCACGACGATAAAAACGCATCCCAGTAGCGTGCGAGCAGGCCTGCAAACCGCGCGCGCGACGGGCACGCCGCCCACACGGCCTGCAGCGTCGTGTTGTGGTGCAGCAGGAAAATGGCATGTGCGCGCAGCAGGTCCTGCAGCAGCAGCGCGGCCGGCTTGACCTCGCGGGCCGAGTATTCGAAACCGACGCCGTCACTACCAGGACCACCCGTCGGCAGCCGCGTAAAATCAACCGACGCCAGCATCCACCACCCCGGCTCCAGCTCGTGCAAGATCACACGCGCCTTGTCCGTCTCAATGGTGTCGACGGCCGCGTCGTTGCTGAAGCTGCGGCCAAACGCCACCATGCCCTGGGCCAGGCCAACCTGGCGCAGCCGCTCGTTGCGTTGGTTGTCGTCGTCGTCGGCGGCGGCCACACCATTTGTCTTCTGTGATGCAGCCGCCGCAAAATACACAATCTGGTCTTCGACCGTCTCGTCGGTGGTGCTGAGGCTGGGGTTGTAGATGGCGAAAAAGCCCAGCTGCGCCGGTACGACCACGGGCTCGTCGGGGCCAGAGGGCCCTATCGACGCCATGGTAGCGGAGAAGCCACAGTGTCAAAGACAAAAAAGACGACGCACACAAACAAACAAACAAACAAACAAACAGTCACCCGTTACACATGAGTCCGGCTCTTCATTATGTTTTGATGATGGCTCGTCCGACAAGAAAAGGCACGTGCGTGTTAATGATGAGGTGTACATAGCCGTTGGAGGCTGTTGGAGAGTGAGCTGCTGTTGTGGGTCTCGTATTCTTATATCCACTCTACCGGATTACTGCATACCCAGCCTACGTCATCTGACTTGACTGCATCCTTCAACGCATCCTCCAACGCATCCTCCAACGCATCCTCTTGCCACGGCATCTTCATGAAACGTGGTATCAATTTCTCATATCAACATAAGCTAAACGACGTAACAGGCCAAACGGCCAATGATGCATGCTGCAGCCCCCCTGGTGAATCCAAATGCATCCCACCACGCAATGTCCGCTTTGATGTCAATCTCCTCCGTCCTAAACGCCCTCCCATCCGAGAATGACATTTAATGGAAAAAAGACATGAAATAGTAAAGAAGCGCTGGAAACAATAATGAAAAAATGCAAGATAAAACAACCGCCAGCGGAAGAAACAAACCCTCACCCTACTCAATCTCCATCTGGCCCGCAATCTCCTCGCTCATTGCACGGCCGCGTCGCTGGTGGCCATCGTCTTGCTGCGTCTTGGCCACCTCGTCCTCATCCTCATCCTCCTCCATGTCTTCGTCGCTGTCCAGAATACTGTCGTCGTCGGCATCCATGAACCCGCTGTTGTCGCCGTAGTCGTCCTCGTCCGTAAGGTCGTCGGGCCGCCACGTGAGCACATCGTCCAGGTTCGCATCGTCGTCGTCCACGTCGCCCGGCCCGGCCACCACGAGCCGGTCGGCATAGTTCTCGCCCAGCCAGTACCGCGCACGCTTGCTTGCGTCGGCACCACCTGCCGCCGCCGACCCACTGGACAGCGCCGACGTGGACATTGGCACAAGCCCGAAACTTGTGCTGATGTCGTCGTCGGCCGTGCCGGATTTCCGGCGAACCCGGCTCTCGCGCCGACCGGTCAACCGCGACCGGCTGCCGGCAATGGCAATGGACGACCCCTTGACCAGCGACGGCCGGTGCCGCGGCTGCACCTGCGGGCTGTGGGCCATGAGCGGCACGCCGCGCACATACAGGTAGGCAACGCGCTTTAGGGCTTTGCTGAAGAAGAAGTAGTGCATCGTCCAGATCGCGCCGTCCTCCTCGTCAAGAGGGTTATTCTCGGGCTGGTAGGAAAAGGCCGTGCAGTCCTGCAGGTGCATCTCCTTATTGATCAGCGCCCACATCTGCGGGCCCCACGACGGCGACGTGTAAGTCGACGGCGAGGCGGCCGAGCCCACCGACGCAGCGCCGCCCATCGAGCCCACCGTGCCGTCAATCACAATCGGCCGCAGGTTGCCCAGCGTGCTGTCCACGAGGCTCATGACTTTGCGCAGGTTGCGCTCGCGCCGGAAGTCGGCCGGCCGCAGCACGTGGGAGAAATCGTAGTCGGGATGCGATGCGTTGAGCGTCGCAATCAGGTACGCAAACGTCCGCCGGCTGGAAATGTCCGTCAGGTTGCCAAACGGACTCGACCGCGACAGCACCTGGCTGGCCACCATCTCCTCGCGCTCCGGCGGGCTCAGGCTGGCGCCCAGCTTAAGCAGCGCCGCATGTTGCGACTCGAGCGACTTGTCAATGTCCTTGTAGAGCTTCTTGTCGGACCCGGCCGCCTTGGTCGTGTACAGGTCACAGCCGCCCGTCACGCGACAGTCGAGCGTGTCGAAATTGAGGGCGCTGGTTACAATGTCGAAATCGCGGAGCGGCAGGAACTGCGCGGCAGCTTTTAGCACAGGCACGACGACGTCACTCGCAACGCACAACAGAGAGGAGACGCACCTTCATTGTGGTGGATATGCGTGGGTCTGGGAAGCATTAAGACGGGGCGAGTCTGGAGTTACTGGTACTGAGTACAGAGGATGCGACAAGAGGGTCGAGAGTCGAGAGTCGAGAGACGAAAGAGAGCAAGAGAGCAAGAGAGCAAGAGAGCAAGAGAGCCAGTGACCAAGATGGAGCGCAATGGCGAGATATCGGTCTAGAACAAGTGCCGTGATTTCCCGTATCTATCGAGAGAGAGTCGCGCGCAACCTAGTCGGTCGGCAGTCTGTCGGTGATTGGCGATTCGGTGACGTGCGCTGGCGCTGCGCTGTGGCCTCTCTCCACTTTCTAGTGACGGGGCCGATAAAGGAGGAGAAGGGGGTCGTGACGATGTCGGTCTGGACCGTGCGCGTGCGATACTCGTACTGCTTTATCGGTTGCGAAAGGATGCTGTTGTAGGAATGCTGGCGATGCGAAACAAAAATGTCGGATGGAAAGAGGAGAGAGAATAGGAGGGGCTACAGAGAAATAGCGGCGGAAAGTAGGCCAAGAAAAGGAGACGAAAGGAACCGGGTCAGAGCCGGTCGATCTTGCTGCTTCTGTTTGAACTTCTGGGAAGGCGCTATGGCGGCAAAGTACCCTGAAGAACAAAGAACAGGCGCTGGGGGCGCACTTTATGTCATGCAGTGGCAGCGCACGAGGAAGGCGCGATGCGTATATAAGAGACGACCAGTGAAGTGCACAGCACTTTGTACTCGTAGATGAAGCTACAAGGTACTCGTATTATTATCGTGAAGCCGTGTCTATGGCATCCTATAGGAGGGCCTACTCGTACAACCACACATGGCTTTCTCGGATCGGAACCTGTACGAAGTACCTGTAGCGTGCACTCGCGCTGCGCCGTCTCACGCACCCGGCGATGCCTTTGTGGATCTCGGCCAATCACAGACCACGTGCATAGATAACGAATCGGATGGCGTCAACGTGCCACGAGCTGGCTGTTGACAAGCTCGTGCAGCATAGATCCCGTTGATACGTTGCTTGATGATCGCAAACTGGCTGGTCATTTGCAAGACAATGAATTGATGAATAAATAGCAAAAACCGCAGGGTGTATCCCTTTTCATCCCAAACGCCATGATAATCGTGCAGCGTGTTATCGCCCAAACGCCATTTGTGTTGTTTTTTGTTTGTCGTAAGTGTCTCTGCTGTGTCGCAATGCGTCTGTCTCTCCTGTCGTGCGCCGCACCCGGGTTGGTGGCCTCGCTGTGCCATCCGTCTCCCGCGCACGCCCCGGCCGTAGCCCTCCCGGCCGTAGCCCATCACACAAAGCCCGACTTCTTGAGCACATCTGCGATTTCATCTGCTTCCTGTAAACCACCGGCCATGGCGAGGCCCTTGTGTTAGCGACGGCCGAGGGAGAACGCAGATAGGAATTGGAACGGCGGGCGGCTCGAGCAGTTTGTCGTGTCGATGGGAGGCAGGGAGGGGGACGGAAGAGAGGTGTCGCGAGCAGGCAGAGACATCGCCGACAAACAAAGAGCAGAGGATTGCGTCAAACGCAGCCCAGAAGCAATTAGTTTCAATCAAAGGCCACTCTGTCACTCCTACATGATCTTTGTGACTTCTTCCTCGACCTGATGGCAAGGGAGTAAAAAGACATGTTAGCAAGGGAGGTGGTGCAGAGAGGGGTATAAGGGAGAAGAGAGGGCATTGGAGGATGTAGTAAGTAAAAAGGGCAGAAGCAAGCAGACGTACCTCCATGTCTTCCAACGAGTCTTGTTGGCCAATACACCGCAACACATTCTTCTTGCTGCTCTCTTGCAGCTCGCCGGCCAGCAGCAGTTCGTCGAGGATGTAGTACGCCTTGGTGAAGGAGAAGATGATATCGAGCTCGCACACGTTGCCGTAGTACTTGTCCATCTGCTCGACGTAGCGGTGAATGATTTCGAGCGTGATCAGCTCGTTGTCGTCGGAGGAGCAGCCGGCGATGAAGAAGAGCGACGCGTAGCGGCGGTAGACAATTTTTGTGTCTAGGAGGTTAGCCTTGGGAAAGACGTGATACACAGAGAGACGAGCATACCCTTGTATTCCAAAAAGTTGCACATGCGCGTGCGTCGCGCGAGGACGAGCTGCGACACATCCTTGACAATCTTGGCCTTGTCCTTGGGCGAGAGCGTGGTGAACCACTTGGCGAGGCGCTGGTCGCACGTTAGAAACCGTTCTGACAATCTGAAAAGGTCGCCAAGGCGGGCGGGATGCTTACCACTTTGCCCTGCCGTGAGAGCAAGATGAGGTAGCTAGAGGTTGAGAGCGGTCAGCACAGGGCGTCGTCGAGAACAGCTCGAGAAACAGCGCGTTTCTTACTGGATCGCCATGTTGAAGTGGGAGAAGTTCGTCAGTCGAGGAAGATGAAACACAACTGAGGGCGGCTCGCGTGCTAGATGATGCGTTCGGGCAGATGGGCGGTCGTGTCGGCGTTGGCGATGTCGTGCTGTGCAAAAGGAGGTGTCATCAGGGGACAGATTTCGATGCACTTGAAGTATTATGTAATACAGATCCACTAGTAGCTATTGCCTGCCTACGAGTACCAATGCAGAAAGGGTGGGGTTATGCCGTACTTAGCGGGGTCTAGTTGTGAGGTCCAGAGGGGCACTATCACTGAACTGCCTGAAGAAGTAATTCTCGTGAAGCAATACTACGAATCCCTCGTGGGGGACTGCTCCCTTTTCCGAAGCAGCGCGACAATATAGCAGTGCATGAGCACACGACAAAACAGTAGCATACAGCGTGCTGGAACCAACGCTGCTTTACAATAAGCGTGATAAGTCATCTTGGTCGAGAAGACGGCCCGGCGCGCCTTCCTTGTCTGCCTCGTGCACCATACTCGTACGGAGTATTATTCGTCGTGTGATGGTGCATGAGATACATATGAGATATATATTGATGACATATAGCTAGAATTTTCAGCGGTGCGGGATGCAACGGGGGCAGGTGCGCGGCAGCGGGCGTGCGTGGGAGGAAAGTGCAAAGATGCTGCGTATGTAGAGGGAAAGAGCGACGCCGCACTCATCAGTCTTTCATTTTCTTTGGCGTGCGATCAATAGTTTCTCTTCTCTCTTCTCTCTATATTCTAGTTTTCGTCTCTCTTCTCTTCTCCGTCTCTCATTTCTAATCCGTGCCATCTCTCCTTCTACCCTCTCTGGTATACTCTGCATTGCCCCTTCTTGAACCCTTCCACTTCCCTCGACCTGCGTCGTATCTATCGTCACCCGCCGATACTCGTCATATTATATGATTGGCACAGACCCATTTCGACTCAGCTTCATCCGCCATCATTACTAATAGCAAACTCCGGTGCCGCGCCCGCCCGCGCTACGTCCCTAGTCGACTTTTTTTACTCTCGGTCTCATATCACATTTTTGTCTCTGTTTGGCATATCAACAACCTAGACTTGGATTTATTTTGGATTTCTTTCTCTTCTTGTTGCTCTTGCATCGCCTCTTGGACGCCTGTTTTGTGCCGGCTTCATCGCCAGCCGTCTCTCGCCAGTTTTCTCATCTGGTGGATTTGTCAGACTATTGCGCAATCGGGCCACTCTTGTTGCCGGCGCAAACCCACACAACACCGGCAGAACCCCTCCACGGTCGGCACAATGACCAAACTAATTCTCTCGACAGGGTGAGTATTGCCTGTCATGATGGCGTCATATGCATAGCAGAGGACGGCAACGGCTCCTGTGTGGCTCGTCGAATTAGAGGCTGCATATGCCGTGCTTGTGTATTTCCTGACATTTGCTGACGTTGTCGGGAATGCAGCAACATTGTCGCGGGCGGCCCCTCGATCGTCCGCAAACCGGGCGCATACCGGTCCAACCTCGAATTGACAAACTCGCTGCGGAGCAATTTCCGGGCGGCACAAGATGCAAGCGAAGCAGACGAAGAGTTTCACAAGTCGAGAAATGGCAGCCCGGCCGACACCGGCGTCAGCACAAACGGCAATGCCTCGAATACGCACAAGAGCAACGGAACGGACCGGCGGCACCCACCACTGGCAGGCTGGACGCAGCGCGAAGGCTCTACGCTGTACATTCCTCGGGTGGACTGGACGGATGACGCAGAGACGACGACGACAGTAGCAGCAACAGCAAGCGATGCTGAGACGGGCAGCCAGGCCAGCAACGGATCGACTCGAACAGGTAGCAGCAGCGGTGGGCTGCAGGAGGAGGAGACGCAATACGACACCACGCTGAAGCTGTTCTTCTTGCCAAGAGCAAACGCCGCCGTCGCCACCGATGCGGCATCTGTTGCGGCCGAGCGCGCACAGTTTGCTCGGGAGGCACTCGCTCTCGTCTTCGAGGAGTTGGGTGTGACGGGCATTGACCTGCTCGTTCTCTCGTTCCCGGGCATGTCGTTTGAGGGCGACTGCGAGTGGGAGGCAGACAAGATCAACGCGACACAAGGAAACATTGACGATGAGGCGGCAACATGGACTGCCACGGCGGAGGCGTTGTTCAACGAGGGCAAGGTGCGGCGGCTGGGCGTCTCCGAGTTTGGCAGTGCCAAGCTTTCCCAGTTTCTGAGACGGGTGTCCATTGCGCCGTCCGTGGACCAGATCAACATCCGCAACTGCTGCCATGTGCCGCCGCCTCTGACGGCGCTCGCCAAGGAGCGGTCCATTGAGCTGCTGGTGCATACCGACAGCACCGACGTGCTGCCGCCGGGCACACTGCGCGAGCTGCTCGGGCAGGGGCCGCAAGGGGCCGGTGTTCTTGCCGACGGCGGCGAGACGGGCGCGGTTGCGGCTCCAGATGCGCTACGCGGTGACCTGACGCCGCAGTGGGTGGTCAAGTACACGGCGGTTGTGCGGGACCGGGGCGTGATTGAGAACAAGGGCTACTTTGCCGGTGCTCTCTTGCAGGACGAGTAATGTCTCTTTGCCGACTTGTTATTGCGATGCGGTTTTGTCATTTTGCTAGACATTTGCATGCGAGAATCTAGTGCCAGACTACAGACAACAATACAGACATGAATCATGAGATAATTGGTTTGAGATAATTTGTATTATATAATGATGAACAACAACAAAACAGCAAATAGCAGATAATATCAAATCAAATCATACAAGTAGCAAATAACAGTAAATCATAGCAAATACCAGCAAATTTTCGCCAGTAACAACAAATAATAACACATGAAAAATAAATGAAAAATAAGAACACATAACAACATAATTCATAATAATTATCCTACACGCCAGTCCTGCTACCATAACGCCGTACCATGCTAAATGCCACCACCATGTCCTTCCGCCTACCCCAGCATACTCCGCTTGCGGCCGCGCATGCGCACATCGGCCAGCTTGCGCAGCACGGGCGCGGCCTGCTTGAACGTCTGGCCGTACGCCGCCAGCACCTCGTCAAACAGGGCCTCGGCCCGCGGGTGGGTGCTGCCAAAGGCGCGCTCCAGCACGTACAAGTCGACGGCGCGGTCCTCGTCGGACGTGCTCTGGCTGGCCAGGCCAAAGTCGATGATGACAATGTCGCCGTCGAGTGTAGGGCTGCCCTCCGCATCGCCGCTGCTGCTCAGCATCAGGTTGCTCGTCGTCAGGTCGCCGTGCACGACGCCCGCGCGGTGCAGGCTGGCGACGGCCGTGCCCATCTTGCGCAGCAGCGCGCGCATGGGTTCCTGTGCGCGCAGCATCTTCACGTCGGCGTCGGCATCTGCATCGTCGTCATTGTCGGTTTTGACCACGGGCAGCGTCGCCATCCACACGTTGAGGCGGTGGCGCACGGGCCCGCCGGCAACCCACTCGGTCAGCAGGCTGCCGCCGCCGCTGCGGCCAGTCGCGGCATTGTCGTCTTCAATGTCGACGGCATACAGGGCGGGCACGGGCACGCCTTCGCGGCGGCACTTGTGGAGGATGCGGGCCTCGGCCAAGATGCGCTGGCGCGTCAGGCGGGCGTCGAGGACCGGGTGGCGGTAGGTCTTGGGCGGGCGGAACTTGAGGGCGCACGGGCGGTCGGGGGTCAAGTAGGTGGTTTCGTAGACGCGGGCCTCGGCACCCTGGGCGACGAGGACGGGTTTTGCGGCAGAATCGGCGGCGGAGGCGGCAGCGAGGATGCGCGGCAGCGCAAACTCGGCGACTGCCGGCTCAGCGTCTGCAGTCATTGTGCAAAATAACTAAAGCGGCCGAGTAAACGGTAATCGTCTGAATATCGGCACTCAATCTTCAAGTGAGGTTGCAAGAAGGTGGGGTGGAACGCATTTTGGCGTGCAAGCTGACATAATCAAGTCTTCCCCGCTTGGCGGTGAGCCCGCATCATCGTGGGCTTGATGAAAGAAGGGGCCTATCGTACAGAGCACGCTACGGCTGTCCAACTGCTGCCTGTTAGACTCCTACAACAGCGGCTACGAGGACACCCTTTCTCCTCTTCAGTCACAGGATCTGCTGTGCTGCCGCACTGCAGCACGCGACAGGCGTCGGCTGCAAGGGACACACTCGGAACGACGAGAGGAGGAGGCCCTGCATGGGGTCATATGACAGAGTAGCACTGGGTACCCGTACCCGTACTTTGTACTTTTGTTTTTTTTCTGTTGGGGAAGACATGCAGGTGGCGTCATAATGGTTGGCCGCGTGTGTGTGTCTCGCGAGGGCGGACGGAACCCACGAGATCGGATCAGAATATGGGGAGACTGTTTGATGAGGCACCAGGGAGTGTTTATTTACGAGTACTCGTACTCCGTAAATAAGGCGATGCACGGAGTATGGGATGGAGAACAGGCGGTGTGTCGCACATTACGGCAGGATACGATGCACGATGCACTTTACGAGCACTCTTTACTCTGTCCAAGTGGGAAGCCGAGTTGGCCGAGAATCTCGCGATGCTTGTCATATTTCTTGCAGTACGTACTCCATACTCCGTACTAGAACAACTACTCCGTAGAGACGACTACTCGTAAACCGCATCAACCGTATGCACGATGAGATTACTCTGCAGACTTGTCTGCAGACACTTGCAACTTTGTAGAATAACACGCTGTCAAGAACGGTAGCGCAGCGCCGCGAGACAGGGGCGGCCAATCGTACCGACAAACGCCGGCAAACTGGGTCCCGCATGGAGCCGCTGTTCGCCATGCGTGGAATAAAGCCGTGGAAAAACAACCGCCGGCCTCCCCTCTCTTGTGCATACGCAATGGGGTCACCGGGCCCCCTTTTTGTTTTGGTCGAATATCACGGCGATGCATGCAGAAGAGTTGCGACGTCAGGCCAACTGCAGTTGTCGATGGGGATGAACATGGGAGAGTACGAACACTCGTTCTTTGTAGAGTGAGTACGAGTACCTGTTCTTTGAGTACTCGTAGAAAAGACACTTCCATTCGGTGTCTTACATATTACTGAGCACACTGTACTCAGAGCGAACCAGCCAGTGGGGGCCTGTCAGCTTCTTTAATTTAGGACAGGCGCAGACAAAGGAAATGAACAATATCGCAGTCAAAAAAGACACGATTCAGCTCGCAGTTCGCACGTTTGTCAGCCCAGTTCTCTCGTGGCTGTCCTTTTGCTGCGCCGCGGATCGCGCCAGCACGTCCTCACCGGGCCTATCCGCCGCTCCCGCCACCTTCTACGAGTACGCTCACAATTCTTTCGCTAGTCCGTCGCGCCTTTTCCGCCCGTTTTCCTTTCTTCACCTTTGCGCACACATCACAGCACCCCGACCCACCCTACGCCGCTCCTTCTTCTCTCTACTCCCCTCCATCATCTGGCGCTTGTGTTGTTCTCTTTGTTCTTTGCTCTTTCCTCAATTTTTTTGTTTCTCCCGTTGCTCTTTCCTTCTTCGCTCGCACCTTGCCTCTTGCCTCTTTTTTACGAGACCTTTCACGAGTCTCTTTACAAGTCCTTTTCCGAGTCTGGCTGTTACGAGTCTCTTGTCCATTGTCCCTTCCCTCTAATACAGTACTCTCAGCACCCAGCCCCCGCTGCGCAGTTACATGGACCTGTTCGCATACTCGTTCGCTCCTTCCTACCTGCATGGCCTGACCAACTCAACCTCCTGCTCCGTGTCGCTGCCTTACTCCTCGTCCCTTTCTCTCGCTCCCGCCTGCTCTCCCTCTTCTCCCCTTTCATCCATCACCAAACCACAGCTCATCCTCTTCAAAACCACACAACAACTGCTGGCCGGGCTGGCTGCTCTCGCCCCGCCACCACCAGCATCCAGCTCCATGGCCTTGTCGTCCGACTCGGCCTTGTGCCAATGGGCGCTGGTGCTGGTGCTCCTGGCCCTTTTGCTGTCGCTGTTCCTCTCGCTGCTCGTGTCGGCCCAGATTGCCGTCCGCTACAGCGCCGCCTATTGGGCCGCGCCACGTGAGATTGCGGCCCTGCTCGACGCGGCTGACGCCTCGCTGCAGGAGAATGAGAGCTACGACCGCGACGTTGTGGCCCGCGTGCCGCAGCTGGGCGACAAGCTGCGTCTGGGCCGCATGCTCGAGGAGATTCAGCGTGCCAGCGACGACCTGCGCGAGGATCTCAACAATGTGCTCGAACGGAGCCACAACCACAGCCAGAGCCAGAGCCACAGCCATACACAACCATCATCTGCCGCCACAGAGAGCACTGGCTTGACCTCTGCTGCACAGCTAGACGAGCAGAAGCAGCTCGTCAGGCGAAGAAGGCCCACGGGCGAGCGTATCCCGGCGTTGACGATGCCTGCCCCGCGCTCTCCACAGCTCAAGACAACGGCCCGCCTATTGTGGGCATCGCGGCGCATCCACATCCAGGAGCGTGTGCGCCAGCTCGACATGCTGCGCATGCGCTTCTTGGTTGTCTACATGAGCATTGTGGCATCGACAACGGCGGCCGCGGCGGACAAGGCCGAAAAGAGTGCTGTTGTCGTTGCTGCGGCTGCTGCGTCCGTGTCAGGCCTGGCTCTTGCTCCGGCACGCACAGTCAGAGATACCACGGCCGCCGCCGTCACGCCCTCCAAGACGGTCAAGCTCACGAGAGTGGCCGCATCTGCTGCGCCAAAACACGCCAGCAGCGTCACCAGCAGCGACTGCAGCAGTGGCGACGACAGCGACAGCGAAAGCGGCAGCAGCGCATGCAGCAGCCCCCTCATGAGTGCGTCGTCGATGCCGACATCGCCGCAGTCCCTCCCAAAAACTACGGCATCCATTGTTGCTGCGTCCATTGCGGCAGCGGCGGCGGAGGCGCTGGAAACGGGCGACACCGACGGCAAATACCACCCGGGGTCCCTACCTGGCTCACCCACCAGTCCTGAGCCGCCCAACACGCCCCCCGGCTCCGGCCGTTCGCACCCGTTTTTGCACAGCATTGCCGAGGGGCAGCAACTGCGGTCACCGCCGGCGACGCCCGGCCCGGACCCGGCGTCGCCTGATGGCTTCCAGCGCAAGCCAACACGCCGCGTGACAACCCTGGGCATCCGGGCACCCGAGGCGTCGCCCGAGAACAACCACCGCGCCGGCTGGCTAGGCGTGGTCCAAGAGTTGCAGCGGTCACCCCTCCTCCAAAAGCGGCATACGTCGATTGAAAAGCAGATTGCCCGCCAGAGCAAGTGACGACTCGGCATCACATCCACCTCTTCTTCATGATACGCTTCAACACTACGATCATACACTACATCCTTTTAATTCCTACGACGACCACGACATATTACGCACTTATGTTTTTCTGAACTACGGCATCCCATGCTACGCACCATAATGAATGCGAGGCGTCGACAGCCCAGCGGCCGGCAGGCCATTCAACAGCTCGAAAGTCGACGTTCCTCTGCCAAACATGTGCGCGAGTCAATACACGGCTCAGTTCAACAACATCATCACACTATAGACTCTTGACGGTTTTGTCACGTCAAATGCTTTTCTTCTATCTGTTCTGCACAGGACATTGCCATCTTTCTTCTGGTATATCCTGCTTGTCTCGCAAGGGACTTGTATCTACATTTCACCACCTACTCTACGCCAGTCAGGTTGGTTCTTTTGGTTTGGGTTGCAAGGTGGTTGGGTATTTTATGTTTTGGCGGTGCTGGCGGTGCTGGCATCTGGGCGGTTGGTTATCTTGGACATTTATGCATCTTGTCCATCTGTCTTTATATCTTCATATATTTATCAACGCGCCAGTCAATCTGGTTTATCTATCATCATTTCCATTTCATTTTGAATACCAGGCCACTTGGATATTTGTCATTCCGGACTACCTAGGGCAAATTTTTTGTCTTTTGAATATTCCTCACTATTGATGAGGCCCAGATACGTGTAATTACCGACAATATGTAAATCAGAACAAAACCAAACAGCCGCCGTCAAACGCACTTCTTCCTTTGCCAACTGGCTTCCTAGCCGGAGCCCGACTGCTTTGCGCGAAGCATCTTATCATCGCCAAAGACAGAGTTTTCCTTGACCAGCTTGATCCAGTCCTTGCGCATCATCTGATTGGGCCCGTCACCGATACGACTGCCAAACACCTTGAGGAGCGCACCCACGGTGATGCCGTCGGGGAACCGCTGCAGCGTGCTGAGCATCTCTGCCGCGTCCACCTTGCCCGAGACGGCCGCGACGGCTGCTGTTGCCGCTGCTGTCGGCGACCCGGCCCGGCCCGGCGATCCGGAGTTGGAGCCCGGTGACAGCGGGCCCTGTGCCGGGTTGGGCGAGCCAGCACGCGAGGCGCCGGGCGTGGCACGGGTTCCACCGCTGCCGCCGCCACCGCCGCCCTTGGCAACAATCTTGATGCGCCGCTTGCCCGGGCCGTCGGACATTTCGCCGCCCGTGGCCTCGCCGTCGCTCTGGGCACCGCCAGCACCGGCCGCGAGACCCGACGCACTCTTGCTGCCGCCGGCCTTGCGCGGTTGACCCGACAGCGGCGTCGAGGCACGGCTGGCGTGCAAGGAGCTGCCGTTGGCGTGCTTCTTGGCCTTTTTCTTGCGCGACGACTCGTTGCCGCTCGACTCGGACAGGTTGGGCGACCCGGGCCGCTTGAGCGACTTGCTCTTCTTGCCGTCGCCGGCCTTGTGCTTGCCCTGCGGCGTCAGGCCGCCCTTGGGCGTAGCCTTGCCGTCCTTGTCCTTGTCTTTGCCGTCTTTGTCCTTGCCGTCCTTGTCTTTGACGTCCTTGCCGTCCTTGTCCTTGCCGTCTTTGCCCTTTTCGTCTTCCTTCTTGTCTTCCTCGTCCTCGTCGTCGTCGCTCTGACTAATTAGTATCCGTCATACACAGCATATTATACCAAAGTCTGCATGCAAAGCCTACCGACAGCTCCAAAAAGTCCTCCTTCTCCGAGTTGGTGTCCGAGTCGCGGTACTCGAGGTACTCCAGATGGTCCTCGCGCTTGGCCAGCGCCTTGCGGATCTGCTTGCCCAGGGCGCCCTGGTTGCGCGCCAAGCGGTCCTCCTTGGCCTCCTTCTCCTCCTTGTCGACCTCGTGCTCGTCGGCGTCGCCAAACAGGTTGGCACCCAAGTGGTTGCGGCGCTGGCGGTCGCGCGTGTCCTTGGAGTCCTCGTCGTTGTCGGGCTCCAGGCCGACGTTCTCGTCGTCGTCCTGGAACTCGTCGCCCTCCATGTCGATGTCATTGTGGTCCATCTTCTCGGACCGCGGCGCCGACCGGAACGTGCTGCTCTCGAGCTTGACGCGCGCGCGCCCGCCAATCGTGCGCCGCGTCTCCTCGAGCTCCTCGCGCTGCTTGCGCTTCTCGTCGTCGCGCATCGCCCACCGGCCCGCCGCCATCTTCTTGGCCATGATCTCCTCGGCCTGCTCGGTCGAGTACGCCCGGAACGGCGGCTTGGGCGTGAAGCGGTAGTACTTTTCCAGCGGCACCATGCGGAACGCCGACCCGTCAATAACCAGGCCCACGTTGGCCTCCGACAGCGCCGCAATGTAGCCGCCCACCCACACCTGCTTGCCGTCGGCGTCCTCCAAGTGCCACGGCAGCGCCTCCTCGTACCGGATCTCCGTCTCCTTCTTCTGCGCCGGTGTGCTCTTGGGGTAGTACAGCTGGTACTGCTTCTGCTTCTCCTTGCGCTGCATCGGTGCCGGCTTCTTGCCGCCGCCGCCGCCGCCGCCGTCCTTGCTGTTGCCCACCGGTGCAATCTGTGCCATGTCGCTGACCCGCTGCGCCTCGCGCTCCGCCCGGATCTGCATCGCCTTCTCCGCCTCCTTCTCTTCTGTTGTCGCCGGGGCTGCCTCTGCCGCCGCCGCTGCTGCTTCGCGCTCCTCCTTGGCTGCACGCCCCGGTGCCGGCTGCCGCGGGTCGCGCCGGTGCAGCGACACGGGCCGCGTAAAGTCGTCTTGGTTGGTCGGGTCAATCTCGGCCTCGTCGTCGCCGCCCTTGGCCTTGGCAAACCGCATCACGTGGTACCGGATCCCTTCGCGCAGCGCGCGCTTGGTCGTCACAACAGGGAAATCGCGGTACGTCCCCTCGGGCATCGCGTCCGTCCAGCCGCCGTTGGCTTTGCGCTGCTCGTTAAAGGCTGCCAGCTTCTTGGCTTCGTCTTCCGGGTTCACCGTGTTGAGCGTGCGGGCCTCGGATGGCAGACTGAGCGCCGTGATGCCGCTGCGGTTGGCGCCCGACAAGATTGTCGTCGTCGGGGCCGATGGCGGCCGCTGCTGCGGCTTCTTGCGCGCCACCAGGGGGTCGGCCGGCCGCTTGCGACGGACCATGCGCGGCCTCGGATTGGGCGCACCGTTGGGTCCCGGTTGGCCCGGTTGGCCCGGCTGGCCTTGTTGGCCTGGCTGGCCTGGCTGTCCAGATGGAGCAGAGCTCATCTTGGCGATGGTCGTAGATGCGTGTCTTCACGTCGCGTCTCGGACAAGATGTCGTCGAAATGTCGTCGGGGTGGTGTCGGGTGTCGTCGGGGTATCTTTGGAGCAATATGGCTAGGTTGTGTGAGGGCGACGCAAACTTGAAATTTCGAGACAGCACGACCGCGACGGATGCAAATGGTGATGGAAAGGTTCGATGGAACAGGAGAAGATGGTCTTTGAAGACCAAAAGTAGAAGGAAGAGTGGGGTCAATAGTGCCGTTGGAAGTAGACTAGCGGCAGATGGATGTGGCCAATCACAATGCCCTAGGAAATTCCACGATTGCGACCGGAAATAGCTAAGGTGCGGCCAGTGTAGCTGCCGTCAATGGGGGAGTTTTTGTAGGCGCCAAGGCGTCGAGAGGAAGGCGCAACCCGTCCTCCTTCTTCCCTCGTGCACACCACCGTGTTTGAATGTTGTCAACACAAAAAGGCCTAAAAACACCCCCAAAAGAGCACAAAACCCTTTGAGCATCGTCAACTCTGGCACCCGAGCCTCACCCCAGACACAAACAACATCGTGGTCACGACTCACAAGAACCACGCCTTTCTGTCGCATTGAACTCTACGATTACTCCGTACAGAGAGAGTACTCCGTATTATTCCACCTCACTGCAGAGACTGCAAATACGACACAGTCTCATACCAGACTTTCCTGACCTTTGTGTCTCTACATCCTTGCCTTGCAGATCTTGCTTCATCACATTCCATCCACAGCTCGCCCTTGTGAGGTGATTATTGAGACCCCTCACTGCCAGTGGGTCAGGCTCTGAGAAGCTGTTTGCGACGCGCTAGAGTCCCGCTTTCTCCGTCCTCTCGGCAAACGCGGTCCTTTTACACTTTCTTGCATCTCTTTTTTTTTTTCTTTTTTACTCTTCTTCTGCTCTGTATTCCGAGAGCTTGCGCCAGTTCCGACTTGTTTGTTTTCTTGCACTTCATGGCTAGCCGTGCTTCTCCAGCCATTGCATCATGTATCACCCCGGAGGCGGAGGAGGAGTAGCTGGAGGCGGAGGCGGAGCGGGACAGCCCGATGGACCGCCTGCTCTCGAAGACCGGCTACGATCACTGATGATCAACACCACCGACATTGACCAGAACGGCGAGGGGTACTACAACGCATCGCCGACCTCTGCACACCCGCTGGCGGCGTCGCCAACCAACCTCGGCTACCCACCGTCTGGGCCTGGAAGTGTGCCCATGGGCGGCCTCAACGGAGCACTTGGCGAGCCTCTCGGGCCGCTCCCCGGGCAAACCCCCGGGCAGCCCATCGGACAGCCTCCGCCGTCGCCAAAGGCCACCCGCAAGCGGCTCAACCAGGCGCAGCGGAGGCAAATGTCTGCGCAGCTCTCGATCCCAATCAATCACCGCGCCACACCACAGCTGGCTGGCAGCTTCCACAACGCCCAAGGGCCCGGCGGCCAGTTCCAGCAATCCGTGTCCCACGCACATCCGCAGTCGCCGCGCCAGTACCAGAACCACAGCAACGGCCAGCACGCGTACAATGGCTATCACCAACAGCCGTCCGCCCAGCGGCCGCAGTCAGCGACGGTGCGGCCAGCGCACTATGGGCAGTGGCACGGCAATGCAGGCCCCAGCGGACCCAACGGACCCAACGGACCAAGCGGGCCAAACGGACCAAACGGACCAAACGGGCCAAACGGACCAAACTACCCATCGCAGCCCCGCCACCAACAGTCGCACTCGTACCAGGGCCCAATGACCTACGACGAATCACACAACTGGCGGGCCCGTCAATCGCATCAGTCGCATCAGCCACACCCGTCCTATCAGTCGCACCCGTCACATCAGTCGCAGGCGTCGTTTAGCTCCTACGATGCACAGTCCCCGCGGGGGCCAAGACACAATGGCCACCACCAATCGGGCGGCCGCATGTACCAGACAAGACCCGAGGACATCCAGGCCCAGGCCGCATGCCTGCAGCGTCTTGGCGAGGCGATTGTTGCCAGCGCAGAAATCGAGCCGGCCGAGATCCAGGAAAAGGAAAACTTTCGGGCACACATTGAGCGCATATGCCAAGAGGCCCTGGCAAAGTTTGAGCTGGAAGTCAACGGGCGCGCCGACTTTCCGCCCATGAGCGTGCGGCTACGGTGCTTTGGCAGCCTGTCGTCGGGGTTCGCCACCAAGGCGTCGGACATGGATCTCGGACTGATATCGCCCCTGTCGCACCCGTTGCCCGACTTTCCCAAGTCGCCCATTCCTCGACTGATTGAAAAGGCCTTTCTCGATGCCGGGCTTGGAGCGCGGCTGCTCTCGCGCACGCGTGTTCCCATCATCAAGCTGTGCGAGAAGCCGCCCACGCAACTGCGGCTTGATCTGCTGGACGAGCGCGCACGCTGGGAAAAGGGGCTGTCGCCGGACCATGACGGGCATGATGGCGATACTCATGCCGTGGATGACACAGACGTCTTGCTGACGCCGGTTGCTGAGCATGGCAACGGCGAGGCCAAGTTTGGCAGTGGCCACCATGGCAGACGGGAGTCGACTGTCGCCGACGACGAGCCGGTGGCCGGAGACAAGTACGAGCTGGTGCTGGCCCACCTCAAGCAGCCGCCGAGCCAGACGCTTGGCAACTACTACGCGGCTGCCAAGCGGACGCTGCGAAAGCTCGGTGGGCGCGACATTACGCACTCGACGCTGCGTGAGTTCAAGGACAAGGACCTGAAGATCTTGACGGATGTCAGCCATGCGTTTGTGATGGGGCTTGCGGACGAGAAGCTCAAGGAGCGGCTGTTGGCAACAAAGTCGCTGGCGGCGTCGCACACGCCGACTGCGCACAGCTACCGGTCGCTGTTTGGCGTCTTTATGCAGGCTGAAGGCGAAACACTCGCCCTGCTCTGGGACACTCGCGAGACGAGCGAAAAGAACGCGCGGCACGAGGAGGAAGCGCGGGAGCGCATCCAGCGGTGGAACAGCCTGCAGAACAAGCCGACCTTTTACAACGACCTGCTCGGCTACAACAAGGAGCTGCAGCTGGCCGTTGAGGGCCTGCGGCGGATCCCATCGCTGCAGGTGATGTCGCTGGAGCAGGGCCAGTTTGAGCCGCCGACGCATTACCACGAGCGAGCGGGCAAGCTGCTGGCGCAGTGCGGCGGGCGCGATGTGGCATCGCCGGACAACACGGTGCTCCCGGTGGTGATTCGGCACTACATTGGCGGGATCTGGAACCCGGAGATCCGCGAGCCAGTCGACGCCTTTGCGCAGACAATGGAGCAGCCGAGCCTGCGGGCGGTGGCGCGACGCCACAAGAGCCTGCAGCTGGCGCTCGAGTTTGAAAAGGCCTTGGCCAAGCACTGCTACGGCAGCGAGGATACGCAGGCGGTGCAGGCGTACGTGGAAGCACTGCGCCAGCCGCTGCAGCGGCGAGAGCTGCCGGGACGGCCGGTGGACTATGTGGTGGCAAGCGATGACGCGACTGCGCGTGCACGGCATATGCTGCTGATGAACCCGGCCAAAGACCCGGCGAAGCTCGGCCCCAATCAGCCACGCGACCCGTACCGGGACCGGCTCGAGTTCCCCAAGTCGGGGCTGGGCGTGCAGTGCGACATCAACTTCTCGGCGCACCTGGGCCTGCAAAACTCGCTGCTGCTGCGCTGCTACGGCCACACGGACCGGCGTGTGCGGCCGCTGGTGCTGTTTGTCAAGCACTGGGCCAAAATGCGCGGCATCAACACGCCGTACCGTGGCACGCTGAGCAGCTACGGGTACGTGCTGATGATGCTGCACTACCTGGTCAACATTGCGCAGCCGTTTGTGTGCCCGAACCTGCAGCAGCTGGCCAAGCCGCTGACGGCGGAGGAGCAGGCGAGCATGAGCCGCGAGCAGATTGAGGAGACGGTCAGCTGCCAGGGCCACGACATCCGGTTCTGGCGCGACGAGGCGGAGATCCAGGAGCTGGCCAGCAAGGGCCTGCTGAACCAGAACGAGGACAGCATCGGCGACCTGCTGCGGGGCTTTTTCGAGTACTACGCGCAGGGTAACGCCATGAGCACGGTGCCGTGCCGCGGGTTCGACTGGGGCCGCGACGTGCTGAGTCTGCGGACGGCGGGCGGGCTGCGGTCGAAGCAGGAAAAGGGGTGGACGGGGGCGCGCACGGTAATCGAGCAGGTGCCGCTGCCGCTGCAGTCGCAGAGCGAGCCGTCAGGGCCGTCGGGGCCGGCATCGGGACCGGTCTCGGCACCGCCGACGCCCGGAGGAGCAGGACCGGTTCCGACGCCGCCGACGCCAGGACCGGCACCGCCAGCAACACCGACCGAGGAGGCCGCGCCGGCAGAACCAAAGGCCGAGACCAAGGAGGTCAAGCACCGGTATCTGTTTGCCATTGAGGATCCGTTCGAGCTGGAGCACAACGTTGCACGCACGGTGACGCACGGCGGCATTGTGGCGATCCGCGACGAGTTCCGGCGTGCGTGGCGCATCATCAAGACGGTGGGCGCCAGCAACACGGAGATGGAGGAGGAGCTGCTGGGCGACGTGACGGCGACCAAGACCAAGGACCGGAACGTGCTTGAGGAGCTGCTGGGCGAGATTCACGGGGATCCGGAGGTGTGACGCACTGTGTTGGAAGACGCCTTGGTCATGGTCTGACATCTATGATGTGACCCTATGATGTGACGATAGTTTGTTTGTATTATCTCTATTATCCTTATTATGTTTACTGTATTTTGTTTTGATTTTGAGCTGAGACGATGGAAAACTTTGTTGTTTTTCACAGCACTATCAGTCTAGCTATATCGCGTCCTGATTCAGCCGTTATTAGCTCTATCTACAACGCGAGCACACTCCGTGGGCAGGGGATCAATAGGCGTGTGTCACATGCATGCAATGAGGATAGCGTGCTCACATTCCAGTCTGCCTTGCTCCAATCTCAGGGCGCAACCACGGGCACGAGGAGGGGTAGCGTGACGTATTGAGAGGGGTATGGGACGGCCCAGGGTTGTCATACGCAACGGGTAAGAGAAAGGGACTTGTTACAAAGAAGGAGGAAGTATGGAATACTCGTGGTTGCCGACAGTCGCTCTTTCCCAGTCGTGATCAGCCCGCTGCTGCCGGAGCAATATGACGCCTTCCCCCTCCCTCCCCCTTATCAAGCTTATCAAGCGATAGCACGGTGTAGTACCGCGTACGGGGCTAGGCGGCTAGATTCGTTGCTCTCTGCAGCCCGCTCGCTCCTGCACCCGCCTGCCTGCCTGCCTGCTGCTGCTGCACCTGCTGCTGCACCCGCTTCCTGCACCCCAAGATGCAGATGACAAGGGGGGGGGTGTAAGTAAGGTGTGGGGGCGGTTGCAGAGGAGAGGCGTGCGTGAGGGGAAGCCGCAATCTTGCTCTGATAAGCTGTTCCGCGTCGCCTCCTTTTCCTCTCTGCCTCTGCCTAGCACTTTCCCTGCCTCGCCCTTTTGTCTGTTTACCCTTTTTCATCTGTTTACAGCTCGTATTCCATTCATAGCCTCTTTGTCCTTGAAAGAACAAGGGAATGCTGGACAAGTCACTGCCCCGCTCCGTTTGCGCCATCGTTGTTTGTCCTTGCCTCATGTTGCCCGTACTAGCTTGTATAATGTACCTCGGCCGTGTATCGCCTCCTTCCTCAACGTCTAGTTCTACAACAGTCAATTTGCCCACGCGCTCTACGAGTACATCGTACATGCCAGTCCCTGGACCCTTATTCGTAGTCGGTTGTTATCTAACAGATCCAGGGCATCCGAGGGGTGCCCAGATGAGGAGAATCCACGCGTCGGGATCAGCCAGTTCGATCACGTCGATGACTCTTCTCTGACTCCCCGTCCTCCTGATTCCATTCCCTTTCTTTCCATCCCCCTTCGTGTTCAGCACCTTTTCATCTGTCCTCCTACTCGTATCCAACCTGGACAAATAACACGCCCCCCTTCAGATCATTTCCCCAATAAAACCCGAGACACACACCATCAAGGGCCCCGCCAGCGGCACGGTGTTGACCTTCTGAGCGGCTCCCCGTTCTCAACTCCATCACTTGTCACTGCCTGTTTGGGAAACCCTGGCTGACCCTGTATTACTCGTAGTAGACCTGAGTCATTCGGCCGTTCCTATCCTATCTGACTCGACTGCTCCTTCCACTTTGACTTGCCATCCTTCTTATCGTTCTTTTCTCAAATCACCAAACCTACTTTATCCTATCATTATCCATCCATCATCACCTCCCTATCCATATCCCCTCCACCATGGCTCATCTCGCCTCGTTTGACCACGGCGACTTTCGCTGCACCGACTACAAGCGCGCCAAGGACGTCAGCCTCAAGTGGGCGCACGGCATGCGCCCTGCCCGCAACCCGGCCGCCCCCGACAAGCTGCGGCCCGTTAGCATGGACCAACACAACCATCACCAGCGGCGGCACCACCACAGCGCTGTCAAACTTCCTCGCGGCAGCGGCCAAAAGCACAAGCAGTGGCTGCTGCCGGCCGGCGCCGGCGCCAGTGGCCGTATGCGCGCGCAGGCCGACGCGCTGCTTGAGACGGAGCACGTGCGGCGTCACGGCAGCGGCCATGGCAGCAGCCTGTCGGGGTCCCTTGATCTCGACAGCGGCAGCAGCAGCGCCTCCAACGTCCTCTACTCCTACGACAACACCGACTCGCCGCCGCCGGCGCTGACGCTGGACCTGTTTGTCAAGCCGGCGACGGCGCGCGCGACGGCCAAGCTGGTGGAGCGGCTGGTGGAAAAAGAGTACGAGGTGCTGGACGAGCACGGCGACGCGGTGCGCGGGCACAAGGCGCGGCAGATGCTGCGGCACACGGGCTCAGGAGCAGCAGCGGCGGCGGCGGCGGCGGCGGCCGAGAAGGACATGGCCATTATCGACGACGACTTTGAGCTTGTGTGATCTTTTTTCTTCTTTTTGATTCTTTTTGACTTCCCCCTTTTTTTGTCCTTTCTCGAGCGACGTTTTCTTGCGTGACGATAACGGAACTCCTTTGACGGAGGTTTGCCTTGCGGCTGCTCATTTCTATACCACCATAAACTTAAACTGACAGGCGCTGGCCTGGCTTGCGTTTTTTTTTGTTCTTTACTCTTCCTTTCACTTGTCTTTTCTTCTTGCTTATTTTTTATTAATATCCTCTCAGTCTCCCGCGACTTGACTGCATTTCTCTGCATTATTTAGCTGGCAATTGCTTTGCATTAAGCGTACATCTATTCATATTCTCATGCCAACTTGATTTCCTTGTGTGATAATAAGCGCGTATCCAATCCCAACCATGACTCATCCCGTCAGCGACGAGAGATCGATATTCATGGGGTTGTTGGCGTCGCCGCTGATACCAAAGAATTGGAACCTAGCAAGTTAGTTGCAGACACACAAACTAAAAGAACAAGCGTGACTTACCAGTCTTCCACATTCAGAGTTGACGGCACAGGCGGGGCGCTCACCGAGCTTGTGCTCCAGCTGTCCGGGCTTTGTCCGTCGGGCAGCGCGGCTCCCTCGGCCGCGGCCGCTCCGGGGTCCCGCTTGGTGTTGTCGCTGCTGCCGTTCTGCGGCTGCGTCGACCCGCCGGCGCTTGCATTGACCGCCGGGCTCGCTGCACTGGCACCAGCAGCACCAGCACCAGAACCACCAGCACCATCGCCCGGTGCCGCTGCCGACACCGTAAATGGGCTCTGCTGAGGCTGTGCACCGGCCGGGCCCGAGGGCGACATGGTCGGGGGGAACATGGTCGAAAAGTCAGTGCCGTCCGGGAACAGCTGGTCGGGTTGGAAGTTCTCCCAGACAGACTGCGACAGGATCGGCGAGTTGCGTGTCACCAGGTAGAGATCGGGCGGCGTCGTCGGCAGCGAGTACGACATGTTAAAGGGCGTGTGTGGCCGCGTCTGCGGGCGCGATGCCGAGCCGCCATTGGTGCCGGTGCCAGTGCCGCCACCGGCCGCCACACCCGCCGACGTGGGCGCCGGCCCGCTGCCCATAAAGGTATCCGCTGCTGCTGGCGGTCGTACCGAGGGCGATGTGATGGCCGGCGGGGGCATGGACGATGCTGTCGCCGCCGTCGGTGTCGCGTCCAGCTTGGCCGTGGCGGCGATGCTCGGCGTCTGTGGCCGCGAGCGCTCGTACGACTCTTGCGGCTGCGGCGTGTTGACGCTAAAGTCAATGGCCATGTCGTCGTACTTGCGCTTCGAAAATTCGGGAAGAGGCTGCTGCTGTTGCATAAACGTCTGTTGTTGTTGCTGCTGTTGCTGCTGTTGTTGCTGTTGCTGCTGTTGTTGCTGTTGCTGCTGTTGCTGCTGTTGCTGCTGTTGCTGCTGCGAATGGAGATGTGCCTGTTGCTGGGCGGCCGCCTGCTGCTGAGCAGCCATTGCCTGTGCCTGTGCTTGTGCCTGTTGAGCCTGGGCTTGCCGCTGAGCATAGTTCTGCGCTGCCGCGTGCTGCTCGAGGTTGTTAAACGGCTGCCGCATCCTGTGGTGCCGCTGGCCGGCCCGGCGCAGTCGCTCCTCGTAGTTGCGGTTGCCCAGGATCGACTCAAACAGCGCATACACCATCTTGCCCACGAGCCACACCTTGGACACCTCCTTGAGCCCGCTCATGCAGATCTGCAGGTTGTCCTGCGTCACCATCTGGATCGACGGGATCGGCGACCGCATCTGGTACACGTGCATGATGAGGGCCGAGAACAGGCTGTACACCATAAAGGCCGGACAGAACCGCAGCTGCTCCTGGGTGGCCATGAAGTCGACAATCGACGAGATGTTGTTGGCGGCCTGAAAGGCAATCGTGCGTGACGGGTACATAGCCACATCGTCGCCCATCCGGCTCGACCCCGACGGCATGTACGCGCGATGCAGCAGGCACAACGTCGTGTAGTAGGTGGAGAACAAGAAGCCCGACCAGAAGCTGCGGCTCGACGCAGTCCAGCACACAATCGACGGGCAGTTCTGCAGCCAGTCGGCCAGTGCCATGTCCGAGTGCGTCAGGTCGAGCGGGTTCTTCTGCCGGCCCTTGGACGCCACCGAGTACTGCTGCGACAGCACGAGGCCCATGATCTCACACAGCTTGACGTACTGCATGAAGAAATGCACCTCTAGCGGGTCGGGCGCGTACTCGCTGGGCCGTTCCGGCTCGTCCTCGATGAAATCCTCCTCGACCAGCATCTCAACGTCCGAATCCTCGAGGTTGATGTGCACGGGCCGGCCGAGAGCCACAGCGACGGAGCGATCGCGCGTAAACAACGTCCACCAGATGCGCTTCCACAGCCGCTTGTCGGTGACGCTGAGCTGCGAGCCCTCGACGCTGCGGTGCATGCCTGAGCCCTGGGCCACAATGGTGGCGACACGGCTCCAGTAAAATACATTCTTAGTGACGTCCTCGGGGCCCTCCCAGTACCAGCCCATGAGCAGCAGCGACTGCACAATGGTGACGCGGTCGTCTTCGTAGTTGGCGTCGTACAGCGCCTTGGCACGCTTGTAAAAGGTGAGCGCGGCCGGCGTCGTCGAGCCGTTGGCGTCCATGAGCTTGGGGTTTTTGCACACGCGCGACCCGGCCAGCAGCACGGCCTGCAGCAGCAGCAGCGACGGCGGGTTCTTGAGGTCGCGGTAGCTCTGCATGAAGCGCGTGCGGTTGATGACGGGCACAATCGGATGCACCCATTTGAAGTAGGCCTCGATCAGCTCGTCGCAGAGGTCGCGCGGCGGCAGCAAAAAGGCACCACGCTGGTGCAGGATCTCAATCTCGACATTGTCCAGCTCCGTCAGGCGTGCGCGCGACCCGCGGATGTTCTCGGGTAGCGGGTAGTGGACCACATCCGACGACCCCGAGTGGTCGTGCACGAGCAGCGTCAGGTTGGACGACTCGCCGAGAAACGCAACGCGCCCGGCCTCGGTGATGGGCGCGCGCGTGAACCGCGGCTTCATGAGGATGTTGGCGTAGGTGCTGTCGTCGGCCTCCTGCTTCTTGGCCTGCAGCTCCGTGATGGCGCTGGACGGCGTGCCCTCGGCCGTGTGGTAGACCGCCGGTTGACGGTAAAAGTCGGGGCCGACGGCAGGCGGCGCCGCGCCCGGCGTTGTGGCTGCTCCGACGCTACTGGAGCGCGGCGACTTGCCATCCGACGTGTCACCTCTGTCGCTATCCGAATCTTTAGTCGTTGACGGTGCAGCGGGCACACTTGCAGACGGGGCGGCGGGCACGGCCTTTTTGCGCTTGGGGGCGGGGATGCGGCACTCAATGTTAAAGGCGACGCAGTTTGTACATGGGACGCCCAGACTGGCGGCATCGCACCGGACCTAAAGACAGGTTAGGTTAGTTGGGGCTCGACAGCAGAGGTTCTGTCCTGCTTGTGACAGAGTGGGCTCGGGGCCTCGGCCGTCATCACAAGGCTGAGGGTTCGGGTTCGTCAAGGCCGTACCTTTCGTGCGTGGCACGTCTATCGACTGGTCAGCATGCGTGCAGAAAGAGGAGGCGTCCGGGTAAAAGCAGGTGTGTGTGGAACGAATGAGGAGCAAGGCAAGCCTCGGCTCGCTGGCAGATCCAGCCACCATAGGCATAGGACAAAGCAGGATGATAGCGATGGTGCACTCTGGGGAGCGGAGAAAGAGGGGGGTGGACGGCGACACGACACAATAAAAGGAAAGGATACGAACCTCGCAAGCTCTTGATGCTCGTTGTCTATCTCGGGGTATGGGCGTTAGCTGTCTCGTGCTTTTGACGGTCAAGCAACGCCGGCTAGTCCTACCTTCTGAAGCTGAGGTGTGCCTGGGGATGGCCTGCCGGGACACTCTGTTGTTGTGCTGCGGGAATGCTATGCATGCCAGCCGATGGTGCCGGGGCCGGGTGTGATGGCGCAGCCGGTGTGGCGGGCGGTGCAGGGCCTGCTTGGGCCGGTGGCTGCGGCAGCTGGTTCTGTATCGGCACGGCCTCTGCGGCGGCAGGCCGGTCAATTTCCATGATGGCGGTTGGTTGAGCCGGTGAACAGGCTTCGGGAGCTTCGGAAAGGCGGGCCAGCAGTGGCGGTCGGGTCGTCGGCCTGGTCGTGCGCGGGCTTGCGCCTCTCGAAGCTGGCGACGGGGTGGTGTGGCAAATTCGTGTCTTTTCAGACCTTGGTGATGACGGCTTGTGATTGTCGACAAGAGAGCACGCGCAACAAGACGATTATTAAGCAATACACAATATCCAAAAAAGGCGACGGCCAATCGTAGGATGGAGAATGCCGAGACGTGATACCCAAAAAAAAGATCGGGTGTCGGGGAATAAAAGGTGGTGATGATCGGGGACCGTCGTGGTTTCGGGGCAAAAGAAGACCGGGGAAAGGAGGCGTGGGAGAAATTGCCCGAGAGCCAGGTGACCGTATGAGTAAAGTACCGAGTATGCTCGAGTCGAGGGGGGGCGAATAGTACGTGCGTGCAAGCGTGCGGTGCGCAGTGCGTAATACTCGTACAAAGAAAGAAGGAAGGACCGGTCAGTCAGGTGCTCACGCCGGGGTAGTGCAGGAGCTAAAGTTGGGGTGCAAGACAGGAAGGGTAAGGGGTGCGTCGACGGCGCCGCGACGGTAGCAGGACGGGAAGGCGGGGAACAGAGGGTAGGAGAGAACCAGGAAAGAGCTGGGGTTTATGGACAGAGTAGGCAATTGCGAATGGTTCTAGCGGGGCTTTGCTCGTTTTCGGGTGGTGCCGACCGGGCAGGTGCTGATCGAGCGAGCGAGCGAGCATACGAGAATGTGCCTATTGTACGATACGTAGTTGCAGTGCAGTGCTCGTTCTCGTTCTCGTCGGCAGAATGCACTTTCCTTCGATGACCGATTGTGCCTTCCCCAAAGTGGCTTGCATTGAGAGCAAAGAGCAGGAACGATCAACAGAGCGCATGGGGAAAGTGCTAGCCAGTGAACGCGACTGGATTATGGACGAAGGAAGGAAGGGTGGGGTGAGGGGGCGGCGGCAGGCTGTGGGGACCCTCAGCTCCCTGAAAGGGCGGTGTTGTTGGCGGAATTTCAGCAGCCTCTGCCTTTTTTATACTTGCTTCTCCGCGGTGCTAAACTAGAGGCAGCGGAGAAGTATGCGCGAAACCGGTGTGGTCACGATTTCCATGTGACAGTTGTGCACGGCAGAACTATCTAACGTGTGCTCGTACATGGACGGTGCAACACGTGTCATGCGTTAACTCCGGCTACTTTGTCCTCGAGGACTTTTTTTATTTTATTGAGTCGCTACAAGCAGGCGTGTCATGCCATGCCGCCGAGAGAATGGATCATGTCTGTACGTGCGTTGAGCTCGCTTGTTCTGCTGACATAAGCATGAAGCTCAGTATCACCACTGATGCTCCTACTGAATGAGTAATACTCGTAGTCCATAATGTATCTTCCTGCTAGTCTGATAGTAGTATGCCGTATATGCGTATATGCTTATAGGCGTGTATATTCTGTCGTCATGTCTTTTAAATCATACCATCAAGTAGACTCGTCTGCCCAGACAAGAGTCATCTGCAACCTTTAAGAACAACAAGAGCAAGTAAAAAACATAGTTCGGGACGAGAAATGGCTCGGCTATTTCTCTTTTTCTTCTGCCTTGCCGGGCTCTGGTGCTTGGATTTGCTTCTTCTCCTCCGCCTTCTGCTGCTCCTGCCGGGCCTTGTCCTTGGCCAGGGCCGTCTCGACCTGCCAGATGGCCCGCTCCAGCTCCAGCTCCAAAGCCGGTGCATCCAACGCATCCGCCACGGCCTTGCTGCCCCCGGGGTGCGTCAGCAGCAGTCTCTCCTCGGCTGTTTCGGCCGTTGTGGCCGTTTTCGCCGTTTTGGCTGTGTCGGCTCTGCTGTAGATGGCATCCAGCGCGGCCGACGGCTCATAGACCAGCTGGTCGTGCTCGAGCAAGTGCTGGACGTGCCGGCCGCCGGCGAGGGCGCGCCAGTGCGACCAGGCCCGGAAGGCCAGGTAGAAAAAGGGAATATTGGGGATCACGGGCACGAGGCCAAAGGGGGCCGAGATGGGCATGCCGACAAAGCACCACATCAGCCGCTTGCGGTGCAGTGCCGCACGCTCGGTGCTCAGCCGCTGCAGCACGCCAGCGACGTCGTTGGCCGCAATGACCGACGCGGGGTAGACGACTTGGACGGTGGTTGTCACGGGCGCTTTGTCCTCGACCACTTCGTTGCCCGCCTGCCGGCTCGACAGCGGCGGCACCGACTTGAGCCCCCACTCCTCAAAGGCAATGCGCCGCAGCCCCGCGTTGCCCGACGCCACAATGCGGTGCTGCCATGTGCCCGGCGGCTTGTGCTCCCACTCGGTCCACAGCTGGGCCGCTCGCACCGTGGCCTTGTCCATCATGGACGCCGAGGCGGCCTTGTTGCCGGTCTGCTCCAGCCGCGAGCAGTACAGCAGCGTCCGCCGCGAGGACACAGGGAGGAGAAAGAGACGCATGGGAGTGGATGGGAGGGGGGGGGGGTGGTGGAACGGGGGGAGGTCGTATCGTTGTATCTCTGTCTGGTCGTCTGGTCCTTGGCGTCGCCAAGCTGAGCTCGGATCGTCGCAGCTGCGGTGTCGCGGTGTCGCGGGTCGCAGGTCGAGGTGCCGTGGTGCAACGTCAGTGGTCGTCGGTAGCTGTTGGATGTACTCGTACGTATAGGAGCTCCGTATTGATAACCCAAAAGCTGTCCTGCAAAATGGCGCTGCGCTAAAGCATCTCGGTCGAGGGCAAATTTTGCCCCAAGTGTCGTTTTTACAGTCGATCCGCACTCGAGTAAGCTAGCAAACCCAATCGCGTCGCCGTCTTTGGAATGACGTGTTGGCATGCAGCTTGAGCGGGTACAAGTGTTTTTGTTTCTTTTCAATCAATATAGGTGCTTTCGTTCTCCCTTTTTTTCTGCAATCACTGCTATTTTTGATACTCTCACTCTCGACATGCATTTTTAGCATGCATATTGACTTTCACATGCTTCGCATTCCCCAGCCATCGCAACAACTCATGCATGCCAGGACCCAACGCATGCCAGCAGTCATTGACAAATGACACTTAACGTTGTATCACTACTCGTACAAGCTTAAGTCGTAGATGGCAGTTCGAAATAATAGCTGCCTTGGACGTATTAGTAATACCAGATTATGTCAGCCGGGCCATAGAGAACAGGTACGAGTACTCGTAGACCCATGCCCCGCAAATCCTACTAAAAACGCGCCGTATTCCTATTCGAGACACATCTGTCCTCTTCTGCATCACGACAGCCTCGCGCCAACCAACCAAATGGCTGCGTGTCACTAAGCAACATTCAACAAAGCTCTTTTTTTTTTCTCTCGCTCGACCATGTCGCTAGGTTCCGGCAGCCGGCCTGCTGCTCGGACGGGCTCTAGCAGTCCGTCGCCCTCGAATGGCCACGTAGCCGAACCATCGCCGTCGTCAGCCTCGCCGTCGTCGCCGCCGTCGTCGTCAAAGACCGAGCTCGAAGCACTCGCCGCCGGCGTCCCCAGCGCCCTGTCGACAACCGAGGCAACCAGCCTGTTGGCGATCGCGGCGGCCTGCGCCACGGTGCTGGCCAACACGCTGCGGCGCGACGACGGCGCGCCGCTGACGGCGTCGGTGGCCCTCAGCGGCGTGGCCTTTGCAGCCTGCTACGCCATGATCCGCTGGCTGGGCCCCAGCTTTGTGCGCATCGGCGTCAAGGGCGCCGACATGAACAAGCTGCAGCGCCGTACGCTGCCCGAGTGCATGGGTGCCGTGTGTGCCATCGTCTACCTCGTGGCCCTCATGGTCTTTATCCCCGTCCCCTTTTACAAGGACATTGTCGCGGCCACCAGCGGCGGCGGCAACCGCGACGTCGTGCTGCAGCAGGTCGCCCACGTCCAGCGCGGCCGCTTGCTGCACCTCTTCCCGCACTCCAAGCTGGCCTCGTTTCTGTCGGCCATTATCTCGCTGCAGTCCATCACGCTGCTCGGCCTCGGCGACGACCTCTTTGACATTCGCTGGCGCCACAAGTTTTTCATCCCCGCCTTTGCCGCCATCCCGCTGCTCGTCGTCTATTTCGTCGACTTTGGCGTCACGTCCGTCGTCGTGCCCACCGTCCTGCAGCCCTACGTCGGCAGCGAGCTGCTCAACCTCGGCCCGCTCTACTACTGCTACATGACCGCCGTCGCCATCTTCTCGCCCAACAGCATCAACATCCTCGCCGGCATCAACGGCATCGAGGTCGCCCAGTCCATTGTCATTGCCGCCCTGCTCGTCTTCAACGACGCCCTCTACCTGCTCGCCGGCCCCTATCCGCACCCGGCCACCGACAGCCACCTCTTCAGTCTTTATTTCCTGCTGCCCTTCCTCGGCGTCTCGTTTGCCCTGCTCGCCCACAACTGGTACCCGGCCCGCGTCTTTGTCGGCGACACCTATTGCTACTTTGCCGGCATGGTCTTTGTCGTCGTCAGCATCCTCGGCCACTTTTCAAAGACGCTCGTCCTCCTACTCATACCCCAAATCTTCAACTTTTTGTACTCGGCGCCCCAGATCTTTGGCCTTGTGCCCTGCCCGCGCCACCGTATGCCGCGCTTTGTCGCCCGCACCGGCCTGCTCGAGCCCTCCGTCACCGTCTGGACGCCCGAGCGCCAGCCCCGCCCGCCCATTGCCTGGGCTATACGCCTGCTGGCCCGCCTGCACCTGATCCGCCTCACGCAGGACGAGGACGGCCGCTTTGTCGAGACCACCAACATGACCATCCTCAACCTGTGGCTCGTGTGGCGCGGTCCGCTGCGCGAGGACCGCCTGGCCCTCGAGGTCGTCGCCATGCAGACGCTCGTTGGCTTCTTTGGCCTCTTTGTGCGCCACCGCCTCGCCTTGTTGATCTTTAAGGAGGACAATCTCGGAGGCGTTCTTCCTCCGCTGTAGTCCTTCGTTCTTTCTGTCTTGTTTCTATTTGTTTCTCTTCATTTCTCTTCGTCTTCTTTTTTCCTCGTTCTGTCAATTTTCTCCGGTTCCAATATGCACTGCCACAGGCGTGTGGTTCGGACGGTCAGGCGCACGGTGTTTTCTCTATCTAGGCGGCCATTTGTTTTTCAGCAGGTCCACGGACATTAGCATAAACTTATCATATATCATAAACCAAGTACAACAACTGCAAAGCATAATCAAACGACCAACAAGCAAATCTGCGAGAACAATAGTGGTATAGCACGTGTGAGTCTAAAAGCGCCTTTGAAATACACTTGCAGATATCAGGGAGACCAGACCGTCTTGGCTTGTTCTGCCATCTCCCTGCCGAGCCCAGCAGCAGACACCTTGGCAAACACCCGGCGGAATCGACAACAGTACAGGCGACAAACATCAGACAGTAAAGGCATCCCATATTCGCAGATCCGTGTGGTCAACTAGACACAACCAAAACAGAATAAACCCCGTTGAGCCCGAACCGTTTTCACCCAAGAAAGAAAGACATGAAGAAAGAATAAGGAAAGAATAAGAGTAGAAAGGGGAGTATAAACTGTAACCTTTGCAAAGCCTCCCACTTTTTCAGAGACAAACATTCACCTCAACGCCGTAGGCAGCCCCTGCCTCCCCGGGAAGAAAAGAAACGGTAAACCATAATATAAAGCATAAATGAGAAGAGAAGACAACAAAACAAAGAAGAGACATAAATGTAGGTCACATTAAAACATCGAAGAAGAAGAAACGACAAGGTATCGGAAGATGAAAGAAGGAGAGGAGTAAAAAACTGTGGCTGTCTCTAGGTGGAGGCTGTGGCAGGTGCATCCGCTGTCGCCTTGTCAGTCGGCGAAACAGCAGCAGCATCGTTGCGCTTATCGGCGCCGCCAGACTCGTCACCGTTGGCAACGCTGTCCGTGCTGGTGCCGGGCTTGGTCTCGGTTTTGAGTGTCGTCCCGGCGCTGATGGATGGCCGGCTCGCGGCCGCCTTTCTGCTTTTTGTGTAGTCGCTGAGGCTCATCTTCTTCTTGATCGGACTCGGGGACGCAATCGATGGACCAAACGGATTCGCCGTGTTCAAGGCAAAGGGTGACTGCACAACCGAGGACACTGCCAGCGGCGTTGCCGACGCGCTCACGGGAACAGCCGGTTCGGCCGACGCTGGCGCCTTGGGCATCTGGACATGCAGGTCGACCGGTGTCTTGGTCGGCAGGCTTGATTCCACGGCCCCGGCAGCAGCAGGCTCGGTCTTGGCGGCGGTGGCTGGCGGTGGCATCGGCACGTCGGGCATTTGCGTGTCTTCGTGCGCCGCCTCGTCACCAGAAGGCGCCACCGCCGTCTTCGGACTCGGCACTGGCTGCTCCGTCTTGTCGCTGTCCTTGTCCTTGCTGACGTCTGCATCCAAAGGCAAGGCTGGCACCGGAGGCACAGACGATGGCGACACGAGATCCGGCTGGGCATCCACCACAGGCGCACGGAATCGGTTGCTGAGGAGACGCTTAGCCAGCGAAACGATCCGCCGTCTTGGGCGTGGCGTAGGCGGGATATCGCTGAACCACCATTCGGGCTCGGTGGGGTTGGCCTCCTCGCCGACATCTGTCTGTGTCGCGGCATCGCAGTACGTCGGAGGAAGGCTGTGTGAAGTTTGCCGAGACGCGCTGCATGTCGACCCGACTGCGCTGGGCAGCGAAGCGAACCCCGTCATGCCGTTAGTGCTGGGCGCATGGGGAGACGTTGCACTATCGGGCGATCCCGACTTATCACGCGAGGTCCCTGCGTCGACATACTGGCGGTTGCTCGACGTGTTTGTCGCATCTGCATGGTCGCTGGCGCGACGAGAACCGCTCTTGTGCTTTGACGACTTTGTCGATGTCGACGACTTTTCCGTGGTTGTTGTTCCGTCGGACACGCGCTTCTTCTTCCTTGGCTGCTGCTCGAGTCTTCTGAATGAGTTCTCCACCATAGCGACCTTGCGCTTGTCGCGGTCGGTCGGCTCCGTGAGTATCCCCAACGTGTCAAACGAGCCCTGCCGCGGCGCCGGAGTCATGTCCCTGCTAGGGGGCTTGCTGCGCGACGAAGCCGACATCTTGTCCGTCTCGGGAAACTCCTCCGCGTGACCTTCGCTAGCGGCACGGCTGTTTGTGGCAGGTCCGGTGCTGGTAGGTGACAGAGCATGCGACTTTGACTTGCGCGAGGATTTCTTCTTCGAGTGGCTGGCAGAGGACGATGCGCCGTGGACGCTGCGGGCGTGGGCCTTGACACCGTAAAAGCGGTGGAAGCGGTTGAACGCACACTCGGAGCCTAGATCACAAGCACAGCCACCATAGCGAGACAGAACCAGGTAGATCCAACGAGCAATGCTATTGTACTCGTCTTCGTTGACGTCATAGTCCTCGTGCATGGCCGGGTCCTCGTCCGCCAGGCCAAGGAGGCGAAGTATGCGCTCTTTAGCGCCGTGTGGCAACCGGAAGTCCCAAGGCAGCGTGATCTGTTCCTCGGGGGCAATGTGGCGATCGCTGACCAGCCAAAACTGGTACTGGGAGTCACTGGTGAGGTACGTGTCCAGCACAGCGTTTGGTCGGCAGCTGCGACGGACGTACCGGGCGCTTGACCCTTCATTCCTTGTGTCGATGTAGAGAGGAAGGCTCGGATGGAAAAAGACAAAGGGAAGAGGACAGGACAGCTCCTCGTAGCGATTTAATGAGTTTGCGCAGTAGTCGTTTTGGAAGCCAATCTCGCCGTTCAGCTCCATGAGAGGGACGTCCTTATCGACAGCCACAGAGCTGGCTAGGCACATCCACTGCGCCGCAGACCCCTGTCCCAACGAGCGCGTTTTGGCCTCGATATTGGGCTTGGCCCGGATCGCGTCGAGGTTGGGAGGGATCGGTTGGAAAACATCGTCAAACTTGTGACCGGTCTCGTGCAGCATGCGCTCGGGCTCCCGCGGCCAAATCGACGTCTTGTTAGACACAGCCAGGCTGACAAAGGTGTTGGTCGTGACAAAGTTGACAGGCACTTGGTGGTTGTAGAGGGTGAGGAAGTCGGGGGAGTTGTATGCATCGATGCCATCTGGCAGATCCGGAGGCGTGGTGGCAGGACTAAGCGGATGGCCGGGTTGGATTGCCGATCGTGATGCCGAGTAGGACGGGCTCCTCTTAGAATGCGAGCCGCCCATCGAGTGGCTCGACTTATGCGATGACTTTGGCTTCTTCGAGGAGTGTGTGTGTGGGGTGGTGGCATCAAGTGCAGAGATGGGGACTTTGGGAATGTCGCTCATCGACGCCGAGTGGCCATGGCCATGGCCATTGATCTGGAGGTCGCTGGGCTTTGACTTTCGCTTGTGGCTCTGGCTGTGGGTTTTGGAGGGCGGTCGTTTTGTCTTCTGGCTGACGGCAACTTCAACAGACGCTTCCTGTAACCGTCGTTTTTGGTAGTCGGCGGCGCGATGGTAATCAAGTGACCTTGGTTTGCAGTCGTGGCAGGCGTGGGCAAATTCTTCGCGCGTGGCTTCCTCGCTGTTGTTAGGGTAGAAGCACTCAATGTGCTGCCAGGAGTCGCAGACATCGCAGTAGATGGTGTTGCCGTCATCCCCGGTGAAGCCACAGATGCACTTTATGGTGTAGGGTTCCTCCTCTGCTGCCGACTCGTCCTTGGGGACTGCGCCATCGCGAGACGAGTATGTGGAAGGGGTGGCCGCGTGATAGTGAGCAGCGACAGCAGAGGAAGGGGGCGACGCGCTGTAGTGGGTGGGAAAAACCCTTGGCACGGAAGCGATAGGGTTGAGAGGAGGGAGAGTTGGTGTGGAAAGCGCGGTCTGTGTCGCCGGCGGCAGGTGCTTTTCTGTCATAATCCAGGAGAGACCTCGCTATGGTGGAGGGAGCCGAAGAGGATATGTGGCGTTTGGGTTGAAGATTATCTCGGTGGTTGTGATAACATGACTGTCCAGCACCAGGAACAATCCAAGAAGCGAGAAGACGTCGTCACGTGGAGCGGTCAATTCGAGTCGCGAGAAAGCAAAAGCACAGTTCCAAAAAAGGTGTCGTCACTGCTCGAGAGCAGGGCGTGAGGCAAGAGACAAAGCGTTCGCGTCTTCGAGGCGGATGCCCGGACTTGATCTATCGTGTCGAGAATCGAGTCGACGCAAAGGGACCCGAGCGCGTTATGAAGGCGAATTGAAGAAGAGAAAGAGGCGCGTGTTCATGGGATCTGTCGTGGAAGACTCGGCTGCGAGAAAAGACGCGCGTCGTAGTCGGGAGAAAAGAGGACGGGGGACGAGTCGAAAGGAATGCTCGAGATGCCTCGACGAGACTCGAGGGCAGGCGTGCAACGGAGATGCAGGAAGCGGTGTTGCGAGTCTATATGAATTGAAGTATGAACTGCCGAGAGCTGTAGGGATCAAAGAGACAAGAGAGAGGTTCGCGATTTCGTTTTGGGGTGTCGAGTTGAGAGAGAAGCAAACGGAGACTTGAGATCGAGGAGCGTCAAAGAAGATGCGACAAAGCGGCTCGAGAGGAATCGTCGAAGATGGATAGTCGCTTCTACACTGAAAGACAAAAGACAAGAAAGAGATGGGGAATGGGGAGAGAGGTAAGAATGCGAGGGATTTGGCTCGGAAGAGAAAAAGGAACAAGAAAACGGGAGATGAGAGGCGAATGGGAGGAAACTGGGAGGGAGAGAGAGGAGGAGACACGGCCGGAGAGGGGGTGCAAAACAACAAGTACGGCAGCCAGCAGAGGGCAGGTGCAGGGGAGACACGCTACGGATAGGAAGAGGAAGAGGAAGGAACGAAGAAAAGAAGGGGGGAGGAGACAGGCAGGGTGGCCAATGGGCAGGCGCGAGTGGCTCCCCTCCCAGGACTGGCAATAAATAAAAAAGGGAAAAATATGAGAAATAAACTAGACGGGAAAAAGTCGAGGTGGGCAAGAGCGACTCTGGCGCGGTGGTCCTTCCCCTGGTGTTCCATTTGAATCTGCTAGCAAAAATGAGTGCAACACATTTCCAGACCTGGGTGGGATACCATGTACTGGTACTTGCGCAGCGGGCCAATCAGAACTTTCTGCCTGAGGCACTAGAGCAGTCCGCGTGTGCCTGGAGCCAAGTTGCTGACTTGGCTACGGCAGCGAGGGGAGGCTTGAAAATATGCAATGGGCGAGAGTGGTGTCGATATCGATGCTCATCGATACCAGACCAGGGGGAGGAAGAGAAGGATTGATTGAGAAGCGTAAACAAGGAGTGAATAGAGGATAACGATGAACTGTTTCAAATCAAAGCCCACCTGATGGCAGTTCACCAAACCTTGGGAGAGCCAGAAAAGGCTGCACTCGATGAGCTCTCATCGTGAAGAAGGTGGAATCATTCGGCGGAGAACTGTCTGCCAGACGAGAATGCCGTTTCAAGTGCCGCGTGACGATGTCCGAAACCAAGGGAAAATACCTTGAAATGGGGGGGGGAGGGGAGGAAGTATGGACGATGGCAGACGACGCACGAGAATATGGGAAAGTGGCGGGAAGAGACCGATGCTTGGGGAAATAACCAGGTTCACAGATTGGCCTGGCTGGCGATTACTCGTGGACTTGGGGGTACTCGTATAGCATAACGAGCGATCATATTGAGTCTCAGGCAGGCATTCGGCGCAATAGCAATGGCGGGGAAAGGCGCGCTCAGCCAGATGTACCGGTACTCGGACGGGTTGGCAGCAGGAAGTTTCTTTGTCTCGGTTTTATTCTACTTGTTAGCGTGTCAGAAAGATCCACTATAACTGACCGTGTCACCCAGTAAGAGTTGTCCTTGGCCCTGTGCCGGGGGGAGTCGAGAGGCTAGGCTTGTCTCAAAGTGCTGGATTCGAGCTGCCGCTGGCGCAGGACGCGGCGGCGCTGGGCAATGGGTGGCGGTGGCGCAACCGTCATTCCATGATGACAAAGCAAGAGATGGCGCACAGCTGCGCCGATCCAGGCGACTTGCTTGCTTTCTTTTCTTTTTTTTTCTGCTTTCTTTGTGACTTTCTTTATTCTTTCTTGTTTCTCTCTTCTTACACTTGTAGTCGACCATCGGGTGGTCGCCGATGGCGCTGCCGACTCAGTAGCTGCTGGCTTAATCTTCAATGGCTGCGACGCCGCACGCAGGGCCGGCTGTTCTTGCCTCCGCAGACCAATTGCGCCGAAACTCGCATGGCCCAGTGCCTTTTCGTCCGCCAGTCCCACCTGCTGCACTGCCTTTGAGATACCTGAGAACAACTGCGTCAGCTTCACGGAATTGTACGCCAGTGAGATAAGCCGACTTGAACCAACTCGTGCTTCCGTTAATCTCTCAAGATAAGCTGTGATCGCCTTCACGTGAAACGCTGCTCTTGTGGAGAAACAGTGTTCTGGCTGGCTACGTACGATACACGGTGTTTCTTACACTGTAGTGAGCTCATGCATACTCCGTAGCAGTACGTATGCCAGGGAACACAACATGCAGAGTACGAAGTGCTCATACGCAGACGAAGTATGCATTACATAAGATGCTGTTTTCAGCGTTGGCGACAGTTGGCACGAGAACGATGGATACATTCCTCTACGAGAAGGGAGTACGAGTACTGAGTACTTAGTACGAGTACGTACTCAGCCATATGCCCCGCTGTCAAAGACTCAAAACCCTCTGATTGGCTTGTGAATACGAGCACGACCAATTAGCGGCCGTCTCGCCATCCCCATGACGCCAGTCCCCGCTCGTATCTTGTGCCTGTGCTATCGCTACGCTTTTCCCTGCTCACAGTGGTGCTTGGCCTGCCTGGACCCGCTATGCGCCTTTGTTTTGGCACCTGCCGCCTCGTCATCCTTCCGTTCCCGCCTTCTCTCAACAACTTTATCGTTGACAGCGTCGGTTACCCCTTCGGTTAAGAGTCACCATTTATCAGGGCACTGCTCGAGTACATATCTCCTCGACCGATCTCTTTTCTCCCATCTTTCGCAATCATCACCTCACCGACACCACTACCTTCCACACCGAAACGATGCGTGCCTCTGCTGTCCTCGTCGGCCTCCTCTCGACTGCCTCGGCAGCGAGCCTCAACTTCTTTGGCAGTGATAAGGGCGTCGGCTCCCGCGAGAATCTTAAGGTCCCCGGCACGTCACCTCTCGAGTACTGCGCCGCCGACCACACCAAGGACGTTCTCACCATTGAGAGCGTTGAGCTGTCTCCGAACCCCCCTCTGGCGTATGTTTATCTCGCGTCTCTTTTCGTTATCCAAGCCTGCTGACTAACCTTTGCAGCGGCAACGATCTTGTCATCCACGCCATCGGTATCGTCAACGAGAAGATTGAGGAGGGCGCCTACGTCAACCTGCAGGTCAAGTATGGCCTAATCCGGTTGATCACCACGACGGCCGACCTGTGCGAGCAGCTCAGTAACGTCGACCTCTCGTGCCCCCTGCCGAAGGGCAAGATTGACATTGTCAAGTCGGTCGAGCTGCCGCGTGAGATCCCGCCTGGCAAGTACACTGTACTCGCCGACGTGTACACGGTTGATGACGAGCCCATTACTTGCCTGACGGCGACCGTCGTCTTTGACCGCACGGGCGTGACTGATTTTGAGCTATAATCGTCCTCGGCGATGCCCTGACAGTCGCCAGCTGTCGCATGTCGCTTGCGAGTTCCTGATACATGTTTTACGCTTTCTATACTCCTTTTGTTATCCCACTGTGTTCTCGTTTTTTCTAGCATAGCTTGTTGCCTTTCGCATCTTCTCACCACTTGCTGTTGCTCTTTCGCAAGAGTCGGCCACCTCTCTGGTTTGCATCGAACTGCGGTTGTTTGATTTGCTTGGCTGTTAATATCACTCTCTTGCGTACTCTAAGTTTGAAATTTGAACGACGTTGGCGTAAATAAACTGTAAATTGTATGCAAGAAACAAACGACAGACATGCAATGTGTCTTCCCAGCTAAAAGTGCCCTTGCCCTCTCTCTACCTCTCGCGCAGATGGTCGCAGCTGCCCGGTTACTCGCCAAACAGCCGTCTCACGCGCCGCAGCACGCTATCCTTCTCAGGGTCGTATGGGTGGTCTTTGCTTGGAATCTCCAGGACCGTCGGGAACGCCGCTGTGTACGTGTCGACCAGGTGCCGTATCCGGTCAGCGATCTGTCGTTGTCAGTATTCCTCTTCATCGCCTGGCCGTCACTGTTTCTCCCGCCTCCCAACGTACATGCTGGTTGATCAGCACAATGCCAATGTCCTTGCGCTCAGTGGTAAAGCGCTCAAAGGTTGCTTCAATGGTCGACGTCTCGGTCTTATTGTCGACGACCAAGAAGTTCTTTTGCGCATTGGCGCCGGTCGTCACATGCTGCCAGGGTCAGTATAAAAGACACCATGCCGGTGGCTAGAAAAAAAAGAAGGGAGCACCTACACCAATGCCGGCCAGGAGAAGACCAGTCACGGAATCCTGTCAAAAACACAAAAGTCAGCCAGCTGCTCTGCTCAATCGAGGTCGTTACAAAGTCACATCCGCAGCCGTACCTCGTCGCCGATGACAGCGAGAAACTGCCGGTCCTTGAAGTCGGCCTGCGAACTCATTGTGCCGGTATTGTCGAGGAGAAGCGGTGCCGGCGGTCGCGTCGTCGTGGGGTGTGATGCTGGGGTGGGCGAGAGCGGTATGTCGATGGACGGTGGATGGGATGCGCCAGGCGACGTGGATGTCCTTGTTTTAATGGCTCAGCTCTCGCTGCAGTGCTAGCTGATGCGCTGTAGCTCAGCTAGAGGACGCCTGTTGTATGGATTATGTAATCACGATAAGATAAGCGTGGTGCTGGGCTACCACGCCCAAAACGGGCCGTCATAACAAAACAATAGGGTGAAAAAGTAAAATCAACAGCATCGCCTCAAGCTTGCGTCACGAACACCCGTCGCGATTCAGGCCATCTTGCCTGCTATCCCTACAGCTTGCAACCATCCGACGATGTGCACATGATCACAACCAAAGCTCTGCTCGACATAGGCCCCTTTTTGTGAACCTACGACATCATCCCATCGATTCTAGAGCCCGACATCACGATCACGACATCCGTCCTCCATTCCATCCAAGTGTCAGCTACATACATCTGCAACTCTTCTGCCCGCCCATCATGGCTCCTCGTCTCGTCCGTCGCCAGACGCTGTTCCAGCGCATCTCGGCGGCCGTCAACCCGTGGGACTTCTTGCTCTGGCTGTCGGAAGAAATTGAGACGCGTGAGCTCGACTCGTCGGCCGTCGGCACCCAGGTCGGCCTCGTTGCCAACTTTTTGTTTCTGCTGGCGCGCGCCAACCTCCGCTCCTCCACGACGACCGACGACGACGTCTTTGGCGACGGGTCCGGCCCCGGCTGGATCTCGTACCTGATCCAGCTGCTGGTGTGGGCTGGCGTGGCGCTGTCCGCCGTCAACGCCGTCTTTGTCTTTACGCGCAAGCGGCACTACCGCCTCTTTGAGGCCAGCATTGGCACCAGACCCGGCGGCACGCCCTCGGCCCACCGCGTGCGCGTGCAGTCGTCGCCGACGGTCAACTCGCTGTCGCCCCTGCGCTTCCTCGGCTCCGACGCCGAGTCCCGCGCCCACCCGGACAGCACGCTCGACGTGTGGGAGCTGGCCGTCTGGGACCCGCGGCCGGCGTGCCTTGCTCTTGTCGCCTTTTTCAGTCCGCTGCACGTTCTGCTGTACATGTTCGAACTGCCCCTGGACCCGCTGGAGCCGCGGCCCAGCATGGCCGTGCTCAAGTGCCTGGTGTTGCAGGTCGGCCTGTCGGCGACGATGCACGTGCTGCAGCAGAGGAACGATCAGCGCCAGCGTGACAGTGCCATTATCCAAAAGGAGGTGATGCACGAGTACGACACCAAGTTTGTGCAGCCGCGGCTGAACCCTGTGGTGCGGGACATGGGCACGCAAGTCGGCATGGAAGACGCCGGTTCTGGCACTGAGGCGCCGAGCAGCGGCGTGTCTGGCTGCGTCGAGTTTGGGACGCCCACGACGCTGATCCGCCGCAGCTTCCAGACGCACCCCAACGCCAACTACATCAAGCACATTGACCCCGACTACATGGCAGGCGGCTCCAGCACCAGAACCAGCACCAGCACCGGCAGTAGCTACAGCCACTCTGCGGCGCCCCGTACACAGATACCCATGGCCACGCCAGCCCGCTACGTTGACTCCTCTACACCGGCGCCTATCGGCACATCCCGGGCCCGGCCGAGCGTGCCGGCTGTCGCAGCAACCCCGGCCGCTCCTCAGCCCGCCGCCACGCCTGCAACAGCCGCAAACACCAAGCAGCCACTGTCTGCGCTGGCCAACAACAAGGCGCTCAACTTTGGCGGCAGCATGGGCATCCACAGCCACATGAACTCGCCCCTCAAAAAGGTCATTGGCGTCAACGAGATGGGCAGCTCGACGGGCTTTGCGTCGCCGCGCAACTCGCGCGAGATGGCTGCCGTGGAGCAGCGCGAGGCGGCGGAGCGCCTGCAGCGGCGGGCAGCCACACCGGGCCGCGAGCGCGCCGCACGCGTTCTGCAGGAACAGCAGCTGCAGGCACAAACGCAGTCGCAGGCAACTCCGGTGGCGCCGGAGACCGACTCGAAAATGTCGTTCCGGCCCGATGAGCTGTCGTCGCCGCCGGTGCCCTTCAACCCCTTTTCCAAGACGCGGCCGGCCGCGAACAAGTATGAGAGGTTTCCGTCGCGGTGGTAGCGCTGTCTGTTTTTGTTATCTTGTTTATTTGTACCGTCATTTGCGTTGTTTGGACGTGTTAATATCATTTGCTTGGTGACTGTTATATAAGCACGTGCATGTCATGCGTTTGTTGTTCATCGTGACTGCCTTTTGTTGTAATGCAGGTCAGGCCTTCCTTCTATTTTTGTCTGTCTCAAGAGCCGGAGGAAGGAGCTACTTTTTCGGAAGGATTGATCAGCTTGTGCCCCTTCCCGTTGTCTTTACTTGTTATCATTCACCTTTCGCCAAATTTGTCCTCCACTATCTACCCACCATCTTTGCCTTTGCATTGCTTTATTCATTGCCTATATCTTTATCTTCTCAGTTTCCGAGCCCTTGTTATTTTAGCATCTCTCTTCCGACCTCCTCTTCTCTCCGCTGACCATCTCCATGCCGGCCGACGGCCTGGCCCGACAGAAACGGGAGGCAGAGAGGGGGTTGGCAAGGGATACATTATCGATCCAGCACACAGACAGTCGGCAGCGTCTGCGGCGGAAATCAGTGCGGTCAGAGGACTCGAGCACTGCGGAGCACAGGTCTATCCTCCCCAACTTTATCACGAGGCTGTTCCCAAGCAATAAACCCGAACGAGGCGGGACTCAACGTCCACACGGCCTCTAGGAGAGCTCGGGAAGCTCAGACATTGCAGCTTGTTCGCGTGGGCGGAGCGACCGGACTCCCAATGTGCCAGGTGGGTGGCCTGATGCCGCACCAGAGAGCATTTCGGGTCCTTCCGGGGCCGTCTTGCAGAGGGCAGTACTTGACAAGGCCCTGCCCGATCCCAGAATAGCCCTTCAGAAAGAAAGGGAGGCACGGCGGCAGCGACGAAGCCTAAAGGAAAGTGGCGACTACCTCGGCGTGCAAGGCATCAACCCCGAAACCGGCAAGCTGGATATCGTGACGCCGACGACGGCTACGACAGCGTCAAACAGTACAATCAACACCAAAGGTTCCAAGGCCTCCGAGACAAGACCGCCGCCAAAAGAAACGGGCAAGAGCAGCACAAAGGGCCATCTGCGGGAGCTAGACCATTATGCTGAACGGGAGCAGCGGCTGATACAGTGGCGCAAGGATTCTGGCCAGTGGCTGTCTGTTGCGCCACCGCCCAGTCCCGGAAAGGAGGCCAGCTATACTTCGACCGGGACAGTAATCCATACGCCACCGTTACTCGCAGATCTTGCGTCTCTGCGCGCACCCGGAGCACAATTCTCGCTGAAGCAAGGCTCTCGCGATATTCCCAAGCGCTGCTTCGAAGTTGCTGCGCACCAGCCCTCCAGCACTGGACAGGAGGAGCCGACTGTCGATGCACAGCCCACGCTGCTACCTCATCCGAGTCTGAGCAAGCCGGATCCGCGCGGCGACATGCATTGGGGCCCAGCTGGCAACAGGCTTACTGGTGAGTTTGTGACGGGCAACAAGGCGACCGGACGGGGGACAAGGGCGGCCAATGGTGCAAATGCCGTGCAAAAAAAGCAATCCATCAGCGGCCAAGTGTTGACAATCGGCTCGGTACGCCCATCGCAGATCCATCACGCCAACAAGCCAACTGTTCAGGACACGCCCGATGCTCAACGGATGGCGACAATCTACGAGGGCACACAGACGCCTGCCCCCTCGGCCAAAGCATTGGCACGCAAGCCTGTGGCTGTCAGCGCTGCAACAGCGGCCACGCTGACGATGCAGCCAACAAAAACGCCGACAAGTCCGACGACAACGCCATCCAGCGCCGCAAAGCATGCCTCAATCCCGAGGACATGCATCATGCGGAAGCCAGTCTCAAGTCAAGCACAAGGCGCATGTCGCGACGGGGCGGAGGTGGGATCTGCCTCCATACGCACCACCACCACTACTGGGTGCGCCAGGCGACCGTTATCGCTAGGCCTGGACGGGGCGACGGAGACGGAGCGTGGCGTGTCGAGGCGGCCGGGCCCGAGCATGCAGACGATTTCGACGCCTTTCCTGCCGAGCATGAGGCCGAACAGCTTGCCGAAGTAGGAGCAGGAGCAGGCGTGGAAGTCGGTCAGCAGCAGCAGTGTCACGGCGCGAGGACGAGGCATAAGCGCTACTTTGTCGTCGACACGGGCGGTGGCGGCAACGAGGACGATGCGTGTTGACCGGCCTGGGTCGACGGCATCGCTGTCGGTGCCGTGGGGGCAGCAGGTGCCGTTACCAAAAAGGCCACCGTCGCAGCATCGCCGACCGGTGGAGGGGATGGCGGTGGGTGCGGCGTCAATGGCGGTGGCACAGTCGGGCGCAGATTCACGTGGTCGGTCGAGGGACCGGATGGAGGGACGGCCGCACAGTTGCGGGCGAACGGAAGCAACTGCAACTGCGCGTCAATGCAAAGGGCCACCGCGGCCAGGGGGGAATCAAATGTCTTGTCGTCCCCCACCAAATGGCAGCCAAAACGGTCAGAAACGAGCACGCAGCCAGAACGGTCAGAAACAAGCACCGACGCAGCCCACGAAACCGGCCGCGGCACCGCCCAGCCGACGCAAGCCTGTTGCTGCAGCAAGGAGCCCGGGCGGCATCGAAATTTTGTTGGAAGTGGTCAAGAACGCGGGCATGCTGTCGTTTGCCATGATGACACGCTACTACGCACACGTGCGGCCCGTGTTTGACAGCCGGTCGGGGTTACGGACACGGTTCCGGACGGGCCAGCTGACGGTGCCGGATGGCATACTGATTGTACTGGCGGGCGGGTTTGTGGTGACGCTGGTGCTGGTCGGGGTGGTGGCGTTTCGCGTGCTTGTGGCGTTTGGCATGGTCTTTCAGTTTACGGCAAGATTGATTGGGATCATTCTTGGGCTGTAGTACGAGTATCTTGCAGTAGTACGAAGTAGTTTTATATTTCATGATTATTGGCATAGCTTGGCCTATAACGATTGTTTGAAACGAAAGTGCAGGACAGGCCGAGGAGGGCGTTGTGAGAAATGTACGTGTACATCGGCCAAGGCTCCGCCGTTCGGAGTCGGCGAGGTTAATCTGGGGGAACGAACAAGCCGCGGCAGTTTGGCCGGCCGGAGCTGGCGATCAGCAGCGTGTCTACCGGTATCTTGTATCCGATATCGCAGTGGGGTTAGGGAGGGCATGCAGGGTCGGCTAGCGCGTGGTTGTGCATACAGAGTGCGTCCCATGTACGAGTGTATGAGTGTACGAGTGATTGACCGTTTTGTGACTTGTGACTTGTTGCAATGGCAAGAGAGAACGGGAGAGCCAATGGCGCCAGTGCGGTTTATCAGGGCACACCGGTGAGGATGGAGGATGGGGGGGGGGGGGCACAAGGCGCGGTGAGCTTTTGTGCAAGGGGACATGAGGTACGTCAGAGCTTTGCAGGGCAGAGTTGAGCCGGTGAAAGCTTGCAGGGCAGACACAGAGCTTGAATTACTGGTCTCGCTGAGTTGACTCACTACGTTGGCTGGCCAGATGTCGGGTCCGCGACAGTTTTGTATCTTGCTGCCTTTTGCACTTCTTGGCGTCTTCTGTCCGCAAGGTGATAAGCTACAAAGTACTCCGTATGCGTGGTACCGCCAGTTGGCCCCAATTGCGACTCGTTACATTTCACGGGGTCTGGCCCTGCTATCTCCATGGGCTGTCGTGCTTTGAGCTCGCTGCAAAGGAGCAGTCATCAAAAAGGTCCAAAAGCCAAAAGTCACGTGTGTGAATCTCCTGCCCCGTGCCCCGATGGTGCTACGCGATTACGTCACTTTTGGTCGGGTGGGCCGTTGCCACCGTTCTGCCAAGCGGCGGCAGGCCGGCCGACAAACCGTCCGGTGCGAGGCCGGGCAGGGCTCTACCGTCACGGCCTTGCCGTACGCAAGGCACAACGGCTCAATTGACGTATGCCGTGCCGTATGCCACAACGCCGGCCGCAATCACGAGTCGTGGCCGCTATCTCGGCTGTTACCGTATTCAGCAGGAGCAAGATACGATGATCTCCGCACCCGGGCGGGGGGGGGGGGAGGGGGGAGGGTTGATGGTTGATGCTTCCCTGGCCCCGGCAAGGAACAGGAACCTGCCAACGCCAACGAGCCCAAAAAAAATCACCGAACAAAACTCGTCCTCTTAAGAAATCCACAAAATCCCCCGTCAGCCAATCTGCAGTCGCCCATTCTCAATCAGCCAATACCCCGCGTTTCTTTTTCAATTTGCCAGTATGCAAAACAGTCACAAAAGAAATACTCGAATAAATCAGAAAAACGTAAATCAAAAGCAATAAACTGGAGAACAAACTGCGACAGCCCAAGAACCAAAAACCAAAAACCAAAAAATAAATGGGCCACGGTTCCGTCCACCGGACCAGGCGTGGAGCCCCTCCGATCATCGGCCACAGCAGGACCTGCGATCAGTAATTAGTCAGTCAAAAAGAAGCGTTTGGAGGAGAGGCAAATCGTTCTTTCCGTTTCGGCGGGCGTACCCTTGTTTGCGCCTTCCTCGGCCGCGGTCCCTAATTACCCTACCAGCTGTCAACTGTCTCTTTATTACAAGTACAGTCATAGGCTCCTGCCGCGCAAACCCACGGCGCTAGTCCACATCTTGAAGCGCATTCCGTTTCTGTGGCCGTCCATCACAACGAGTACAACTAGTAGTCCCTGGTGCTGCGCCTATTTTCCCAATTAATTTCGTAAAATCTTTTACTCTTTCCTTTTACGCCTCTTATAAGACCTCTTGTCTGGCCCTTTCCTTTTTTTGCCACGGCCTCGTCTTCTCCCTCCAGCCTTTCCTCTCCCTTCCTCCTTCCTGCTATCAATCTTCCAACGTACAGTTGTGAAGCAATTTTCTCCCTCCTTCGTCTTCGCATCTCCCCCTTCCCCCCCCCACCACACAATCACAATGCCTGCAGCCGAGAGAGCACCGCAGACCCTCTACGACAAGGTCCTGAGCGACCACATTGTCGACGAGAAGCTGGACGGCACGCTGTTGCTGTACATTGGTACGTTGTTGGAGAGTCTTGGCGTTGAGAACATGAGTTCTGACTAACATTGCAGACCGGCATCTCGTCCACGAGGTCACCTCACCGGTAAGCACACTGCACGCACCTCTGTCATATCTATCTACCATGACTAACTTCCCCCAGCAAGCCTTTGAGGGCCTCAAAAACGCCGGCCGCAAGGTCCGGCGACCGGACTGTACCCTTGCGACCACTGATCACGTAAGTATTGCAGCCAGTCAGTCAACCGTCACGTGGACATCACTAACACATGCCAGAACATCCCCACGACGTCGCGGAAAACCTTAAAAGACATTGCATCCTTCATCCAGGAGGACGACTCGCGCACGCAGTGCGTCACGCTCGAGGAGAATGTCAAGGACTTTGGCATCACATACTTTGGGCTGGGCGACAAGCGCCAGGGCATTGTGCACGTCATCGGCCCCGAGCAGGGCTTCACGCTGCCCGGCACGACGGTGGTGTGCGGCGACAGCCACACGTCGACGCACGGCGCGTTTGGCGCGCTGGCCTTTGGCATTGGCACCAGCGAGGTCGAGCACGTGCTGGCCACGCAGTGCCTCATCACCAAGCGCAGCAAGAACATGCGCGTGCAGGTCGACGGCGAGCTGGCGCCGGGTGTCAGCTCCAAGGACGTTGTGCTGCACGTCATCGGCATGATCGGCACGGCCGGCGGCAACGGTGCCGTCATTGAGTTCTGCGGCTCCGTCATCCGCGGCCTGAGCATGGAGGCACGCATGTCCATCTGCAACATGTCCATTGAGGGCGGCGCGCGTGCCGGCATGGTGGCGCCCGACGAGATCACGTTTGAGTACCTCAAGGGCCGGCCGCTGGCGCCGCGCTTCGGCTCCGACGAGTGGACGCGTGCGACGACGTACTGGAAGAGTCTGCAGTCGGACCCGGATGCCAAGTACGACATTGACGTGTTTATCGACGGCAAGGACATTATCCCGACCGTGACTTGGGGCACCAGTCCCGAGGACGTCGTGCCCATCAACGGCGTGGTGCCCGATCCCGAGACGTTTGCCTCCGAGGCCTCCAAGGCCGCCGGCCGCCGCAAGCTCGAGTACATGGGCCTGACGGCCGGCACGCCCATGCTGGACATTGCCATTGACAAGGTGTTTATCGGCTCGTGCACCAACTCGCGCATCGAGGACCTGCGTGCCGCTGCCGCCGTCGTCAAGGGCCGCAAGATCGCCGCCAACGTCAAGCGTGCCCTCGTCGTACCCGGCTCCGGGCTCGTCAAGACCCAGGCCGAGGAGGAGGGCCTGCACACCATCTTTACCGACGCCGGCTTCGAGTGGCGCGAGGCCGGCTGCAGCATGTGCCTCGGCATGAACCCGGACATCCTGTCGCCGCTCGAGCGCTGCGCCAGTACCAGCAACCGCAATTTCGAGGGCCGCCAGGGCGCCCAGGGTCGCACACACCTCATGAGCCCCGTCATGGCCGCGGCTGCCGGCATTGTCGGCCGCCTGACCGACGTGCGCACGCTGACGCAGTACACGGCGAGCCCGCACATTGACGCGTTCCATGCCCGGCCCGACCCCGTGGCTCCGGTGGCCGCCGGCAAGGCCCACGTGGACGAGCGCGTCGACGAGGACGACGCCGAAAAAGAGATGATTGGCGACCAGCCCGAGGACACCGCCGGCCCGCACACCAACACGTCGGTGGCCGGCCACGGCTCGTCGAGCGGGCTGCCGACGTTCACGGTGCACCGCGGCATCGCTGCCGTCATGGACCGCACCAATGTCGACACGGACGCCATCATCCCCAAGCAGTTCCTCAAGACGATCAAGCGCACGGGCCTGGGCAAGGCACTCTTCAACGACTGGCGCTACCTGGCCGATGGCAGCGAGAACCCGGCCTTTGAGCTCAACCGCGAGCCGTACCGCCAGGCCAAGATCCTCGTCGTCACCGGCCCCAACTTTGGCTGCGGCAGCTCGCGCGAGCACGCGCCCTGGGCCCTCAACGACTTTGGCATCCGCTGTGTCATTGCGCCGTCTTTCGCCGACATCTTCTTCAACAACTCGTTTAAGAACGGCATGCTGATGATCCCCATCAAGGACGCCGCCCAGCTCGAGGCCGTGGCTGCCGAGGGCCGTGCCGGCCGCGAGGTCGAGGTCGACCTGCCCAACCAGCTGATCAAGGACGCCGACGGCAACACCATCTGCGGCTTTGACGTCGAGGAGTTCCGCAAGCACTGCCTCATCAACGGCCTTGACGACATTGGCCTGACCATGCAGCTCGACGACAAGATTGCCGCCTTTGAGAAGAAGATGACGCGCGACACGCCCTGGCTCGACGGCAAGGCCTACCTCAAGCGCGGCCGCAACGGCCAGCTGCTGGCCAAGCCGGTGCCCGTGCCGAAAACGAACCGCGGCGAGGCCCTGAAGGAGCCCCTGGAGTGGTAGTGGGTGGTAGTCGTGCAAAAAGAAGTCCTTTCGGAAGCATGGTCGGAAAAGAGAACAGCAATATTGAAAGTGTTTCCCTTTGCTGTTCTCGCCCTCATTGTCATAGTCATAAATACCTTTTACCATAGTCAATGCATTAGTCCCACCAGAAACTCACGCTGAAGCTGACGCTCAACCCGCGCACATAGTGCCACCATCCCCGTGGAATGTACAGCGTGTCGCCGGGCTCCAGGATGCAGTCCATGTAGGGCAGGGCCAGGAACCGTTGTCGTTCGGCAGGAAGTAAGTCCTCGTCCTCGTCCTCATCCCACCCCTCCATTGCGCCCACATCGACCGCACTCGTGTTGCCCATGTCGACGCCCCCCTCGCGCCCCCGCGGCCGCAGCCCGTCCGTCTGCGCCGGGCTGTACAGCCGCACGTACTTGCGGCCGACCACCTGGGCCAGCAGGTTGTGGTGCGGGTCCGTGTGCAGCGGCGTAATGGTGCCGCCGGGGCCCAGCCACGCGTTGAGCATGGGTTCGTGGCTGTCGACGTTGTTGTCGTCGTCGTCGTCGTCATCGTCGTCGTCGTCGTCGCCGGTGGATGTATAGCACGCGTCGGGAATGTAAATATCATCACGCAGGGCGGGAATCTGCGTAAACAGCGCGTGCTGGGCCAGGTACATTGTGCCACTGGGGTCGGCAGTAGCCTCGAGAGCACCGAGAACCTCGTCAAAGGGGACAATCTCCTGCCGCCAGCCGTCGTCGACATAGCTGCGGCCAATCTCCACCGGCACCAGCCGCTGGCCCCCCAGCGCGCGCCACCGTAGATAGTCGGGCGACGCCCACGGCCGCATATCTGCACGCCGAGCCGGCCAGCCGTCGGTCAGCCCCGACATGACCAGCGGCTGTGGTCCAGTTGGATTCGACTTTTTGCAGGTGTTCAGGTACGCCTGGAAGCCCTGGAGATCCAACGGCCCCGAGCGCGCAACAGGGTGCTTCACAGCTGGCTCAAAGCATGCCATGGCGTTGTTGTCGCTGTTGAACATGGGCCCGGTGGAAAAGTCGCGGCCCCGGCTGTCTGGTCGGCTGCCCGGTCGGCTGCTGTCTCGAATGCGATGCAACAACTCGAGCGCGGCGTGGATCCATGCGTGTCCCCGACTGGCCGGACCGGCACCGCCCGCGAGGATCAGAGCCATGTCGAGGGGCCGCACTAGGCTGGCATCCAAAAGATTCTCGCTGTCGTAGGCCAGTGCAAACTGGAGGATGCTGGCGTCCGTGTAGAGCTGGCGCCAACAGACGGGCACCTCGCTGGGGACATATGCGTAGAAGCGCGCATGCGCGAGTGAGCAGAGGTCGTCCAGGCGGCGGGCAGCCAGTGTCACCGCACGCGCTGAGCCGGATGTAGCTGCTGGCAGTGTGTGTCTCTTCAACACGGCAATCGCCTGGCGCATGAGCAGGTCGGCAATTGGCTTGCCGCAGCCGAAGAGGGTGCTGCCATCACTGCGGCAGTCGGCGAGTATCCCTTCTGCCGCATCGAGGCAGTGTTCCAACAGGGCAGTCTGGAGGCTCATAGTTGATAAAAAAGTGTCAGGAGGTGAAAGTGCACGAGTGAAAGACTGTGGGGCTGTCATGAACCAAACGATAATGCACGAGAACAAATCAAAACGGAAAACGTCATCAGAAATCAAACACTAACATAAAAGACAAATCAAAATCGAACATTAATATAAAAAAACAACATAAGAAAAAATAGATTTCATGCCAGCTTCATAAATATTCTGCAAAAATAGCAACCAGCTCGCAGCTGATACGCGAAAACACTGCAATCAAATCCGGGTAATCTTTGTAAAGAGATCCGACTGGATAAAGATGCCGGCGTTGGTCGAGTGCCACGGCTTGTTGGGATTGACAATCGAAAAGTCATACCGACGCAGGAGCTGTTGGTTAGCAGCCAGCAAGACTGATTGAAAAAGACACGATAACTCACCTCAACAAAGACCTTGTTCAGCTCCAGCAGAGCCACCTCCTTGCCCAGGCACTGCCACTTGCCGTACTTGAAAATGAGACCCCAGGTGCTCTGCATGCGCTTGAGGCGCTCGGGATCGGCCTCGGCCTCCAGCCAGCGTTCCGGCCGGAAGATGTCGGCATCGGGGCCAAACACCGACGTCAAGCTCTGTGCACCAAACACGGAGACGCCAATCTCCGTGCCGGCCGGCACCGCATGACCGCAGATGACGTCACCGCCCGCGGGCACCACAACGTCCATGGTGCCAGCAACGGGCGGATTGATGCGGAGTCCCTCGCGGATTACGGCCTGCAGGTAGGGCAGTGCGCGCGCCTCGGCGTCCGTCACGACCGTGTCCGAGATGCGGCCCTCGGCAGCCGCCGTGCGCACCTCCGTGGCCAGCTTCTGGTACGCGGCCGGCGTCGACATGAGGTACAGCATCGTTGAGCGAATGGCCGTGGCCGTCGTGTCTGACCCGGCAATAATTTGCAGCAGCGTCTCGCCCTCGGCCTCCTCGCGCGTGAGACCGTGCGCAAGGAACGAGCCGAGCATGTCGCGGTGCGCTGGCTTTTCTGAGCTGAGACGGTCGCCGACGACTTTCTTTGCGACACTGGATGTGTTAGGATGGGAGAGAAGAAGAGGTGCTCCGTATCAACTCACGAGATAAACCGTCCAAAGCCGACACGGTCATGCTCTGACGGCATCAGGTTGCGAAACAGAGGCGACTGAAGCACCAGCGCGAGCTTGGGAAAGATGGACAAGAGCATCATGACGGGCATGCTGTCCTCGGTGATCTTAATGTACTCGTACAGGTCCGTGTCCTGCTCCGTGTAGCCAAAGCGCTTGCTAAAGGCCAGCGCCGTAATGACATCGAGCGTCAGGAACTGCACCTTGCGTGCCAGATCAATGGGCCGGTAGTCGGTCTCGGTGGATATGTACTTGCGCTCCAGCAGGTCGATGAAGACGAGAATCTCGCGGTCCATGGCCGTCTCCAGGTTCTCGTTGTCCTTTCCGGCATAGCCCGGGGCCATCTTGGCCCGCAGCTCGGCATGCATATGGTCATCGCGCAGCGAGATGAGGTTGTCACGCGCCGGGTCAAAGCGCACCGCTTCATAAAAGGGACCCTTTTTGTAAGGCGACCGCACGGCCCAGAGCGTGCGCAGGACATCGGGGTCGTTTGTGATGAGCTGGTTGGGACCAATGCGAATAAGGGGACCTAACAGTGTCAGCACAGCACGCTGTCTTGCATCGGCATCAGCCTCGACTCTCTGCTTACCATACTGCTTGCACGCTTCCTTGGTTGCAAGATGCATACGTCCGCCCAAGGTGTGACGCAGCATCCACCACTTGCTGAGCCCTGTACCCCGAGGGCCCGGGATATGTCTCAGACGATGCCACGCTGCCAGTGTCGAAGCTGCCGTGTAGGCAACGAGGACCAGGCCCAGTCCGAGAACGGCCGACACCCAGGTCGGTGCCGCCCCCCAGGGCAGCAGGCTGTCCAGACTCATAGTCTCGGCTTGTGGGTAGATGTTGGGTGATGGGCGTAGTGCGGGACCAAAGCTCCGATCAATGATGAGCTGGTGTTGTATGAAAAAGGGTCAACGGCGTCAGAGGTACGAGTACCACGGGAACGTGTTGTGGAGAGCGCAACGTTGGTGGACACGACAGCACGTCTGTTGCCACACGATACTCTTGTAGAGATCTTCGGAAAGTATCCCAAGGAAGAGGTGCAGCGTGGAGGTCGGGCCTATAAGAGTTTCCGACTGGGCAGTTGGAAATTCCGAGCGTGTGGCGGGAGACAGAGACAAAGCGAGCTGAGACGGGAAGGCCCGCGTCTCGAACAAGAGCATGGGAGGCCAATATGAGCATCTACTCGTACTCGGCCGTTGGCCTCTTTTGCTTCTGTCCGGCATTCCCGCGGCTGGCATGTCCAAGCGTGAACGCACACGACAATGGCATTGTGGTGGGTAGGCCGGTGAGACGAGCCCGCTCGTGATGGACGGCTGGAGCATATGCACTTTGCCAAGAGAAGAAGGCAGAGTGAAAGAGGCGTGTGCTGTCATGAACTAGACAGTTTGACCATTTGATTTTCTGGAACCATGGTTGCATGGTTGCGCTGTGCCGATGCTGATTGGTAGTCACGCTGCGATGCAACGCCTCTTTTATGATATCCGGTGACGGTTACCGTGCTGCATATGTACGAGTACTCTGTACCCATCCATGAGCCTGTCTGCAGGCCGTTGAAAAAGAGCTGCCGTTGTCAGTTTTGGATGTACGAAGTACTCGTAAAGGCATGGATGTGCGAATATTGGCAAACCTTGGCTGCAAAGTGACTGCACGACTGGCCGGCGGCAATAAGCTGCGAATTGGACCGCTCTTGTCACTTTTTGCTTGCTGCAACGTGTACGAAGTACTCGTACTTCTTACTTGGGAAGAGGGGCCGTTCCACGACGTCTTATTTTCGTACTGTCGTCATCATCCATTGGAGGCCGTTTTCATCGTCCTCTCGCTCTCGGTTGCCGTCGTTTCAAAATTCCGCAGCATAATTCTGGCAAAAAGCGGGCGCATGTCGCACGAGGGAAAATGTGGCGGATGTGCTGTTGAGTACGGTGTAGAAGAGTGCAACAAAAGAGAAAAGTGTTGCAGCAAAGGATTCGCAGTAGTTAGTGATGATAAAGTACGGAGTAGAGAAAGAGGGGCACCTTCCTCCTCGAGACGCCCGCGCTCGTTCTTTCCTTGTCGATTCCTTGTCAACTCGATTCCTTGTCGCCATTTGCGATGTGTCGTTTGTTCCTTCCTCATATCCATTTCTCTGCGTCCGGTAGTATTCCTTCTCGGGCAAGGTCTTTCCTCTTCTGTGCTCGCCGGAAAGTCACATGCAGTTCCGGTGTCTCTTTGACCCTGCGTCCTGTATTAGTAACGCATTTTGCTTCGAAGTAGAATCTGCTGCTCGCCTTTTTACTCGTCTGTGTTCAGCTCTGCATATGGTGTGACTGTTGCACGGCGAGCACTCTAAACTTTACGGTGTAGTTGGTAGTTGGTGTACGAGTTGGTGTGCACTTTCAGCTCTTTCAAGCTATCGGCTTTTACGAGTATCTGGACTACTGCTTGTTCCTTTTGCTGTCTCTTCGTATTCGTCTTCCTCTCTTCAATATCGTCGACAACAACGACACGTCGACGATGACACTCAAACAAGATACTGCCCGCTGCTTCTCAACCCTCAAACCCTCAACAGACAACACGTCTCTTATGAGAGTTGACCTCGCCCACAACAGCCGTTTCAAGTGCCTACCGCCATGCTGCCGTCCGTATTGGCTGGTGCTTGTCTCAGGCGAGCCGAGCCAACCACGGCGTGTCGTTTGTTCTCACACACAGCAGCATAGACACCGCTCTTATTCCTGCATCTCTTGCACGACCCGATTGCATCTCCTTGTCCTTGAGCGCTTGACTTGCTCGTCACCGTATGTGTGCGGGATGACTGCTGTGCACGGCCTTTTATAAGAAGCATTGACACCACCCGTTGCCCTTTCACTCATACAACAAACAAAAGACACGCAAGTCGACAACTTTCGACAGACAGTCACAGACGACCATCACGCACCAGCCACCCAATCCCTCTCATAGAGTCAGTCGATCTCTGGGATCCTGGGACGCTGGAGATCCTACGGATACCATCCTTGCTTGGAAGCGTCCAACCAAGGCATAGCAGCCGCTGCTGCGACAGGCCAATCGCCGTCTGTTTATCTCGTTTACGATATCCTGCAGCTACAAAGTAAAGACTCGTGACAATGGAGCATGACTTTGGGGTAGACGAGGACTTTGTCCTTGAGGCCGGCAGTGATGTGAGCAGCACACAGTCTTTATCAAAACTTCATCTACAATAGCTAACTCGACAGAACTCGTCCGACTTTTCCGATGTCGACTCGGCTCTGGGGTCCGACGTAAGTACTTTGTACAGCCTCGCACACGCTCGCCGAGTACTCACACAATAGGGCATGTCGGTCTTTTCGTCGACGGCATCGCTGCGATCGAGCCTGCTCAACGGCCGCGACGAAAACGGCCGCAAGTACCACGCTTTCAAGGACGGCAAATATCTGCTGCCCACCGACGATGCAAGTTTCTCTTTGAAAAATAATATGGCTACTGCTTCTGCTAACACCCTTTAGCAAGAGCTTGAACGTCAAGGTATGCTCGGACCATTCATCATGCCCACCACCAACTAACACAAGCAGAGTACCAGTATGCCCTGTGTCTCTACACGTTTGGCACCCTCTTTTTTGCCCCTTTGCCGCCGGTGCATCGTGTGCTCGATGTCGGCTGCGGCCCAGGTAGGCATCCCTTTTAGTAGCGACCATTGCTCTATTGGCTAACAACTCTCCCAGGCCACTGGGTCATTGATTTTGGTAAGCACCATTGGTCCTGATAATCTCCGAAATGCCACCTGACCGTAGCATTGACTGTTCCAAGCCGACTACCACCCTGAGGCTCATGTACGTTTAGTATCATCAAGTTGTCGACGGCTTGTACTGACTTGCTAGGTGATTGGCGTCGACCTGTCGCCCGTCCAGCGATAGTGAGTGGCCATTATACTGCTTGCCGAACTGCTACTAACCGCCAGTGCTCCGTCCAACGTGACGTTTGAGCTCGACGACCTGGAAGAGCCGTGGACGTTTAGCTTCAAGTTTGACTACATCCACGTCTTGATGATGACGGGCGCGTTCCGCAACTGGTCCGTCTTTCACCAGCAGGCGTTTGCGTAGGTCGCCTTTAGCTATATGAACGGCTCAATGCTGACCCCACAGGTTCCTCAACCCCGGCGGGTGGCTCGAGATCCAAGACATTAACTTCCCCTTGCGGTGCATCGACGGCTCGCTGCCGGCCGACAGCGCGCTGCAGCGATGGAGCGACATTATGATGGAGGCGAGCGAAAAGTCCGGGTTCCTGCTCAACACGTGCGGCAAAGCAGCCGATCTCATGGCCGCCGCGGGGTTTGTGGACATTGTGCGCGTGCCGTTCAAGTGGCCGCTGGGCCGGTGGCCCAAGAACCCCAAGATGAAGGACCTGGGGGCCTTGGTGCTGCAAAACTTTGTGGGCGGCGTCGAGACGATGAGCCTGGCGCTGTTTACGCGGTTCCTGGGGTGGCAGCTCGACGCCGTGCAGAAATTTACGGCGCAGGTGCGCGCCGACATGTGCAACCCGGCCTACCACACCTACTTTGACCTGTATGTGACCTACGGGCGGAAGCCGTGATGGTGTAGGAGGTCTTTTTGATTTTATTCTGATTTTATTCTGATTTTATTCTGATTTTGATTTGATTTTTACTGGTTGGTATCGCCTGGGTATATGAAAAACAACGATTTTGCACAAAAAGGTCACGCCGGCTTTTGTGCCCAGACAAAGTGAAGCGGAAGGTAGGCGTGCACCGTCTTTTCGCTCAGGGACGCGCGCACGGCGTTGAAGAGCGTGTCGATCTCGTGCTTGTCGAGGCCGACGTCTGGGTCGTGGCCGTTGAACGGTTTCGCCTGCAGCGCGACCAGCAGGCCCTCGAGGATCTCGCGGAAGAAGAAGGCGTGCTTCATGCGGTTCTTGTCCTTGGACCAGAAGCCAATGGGCACGTGGTGGATCTTGCGCTGGATGTTGACAAAGCCGAGGCGCTCGAGCAGGCCGGGCAGGTTCTCGGCAGCCGTCAGGTCCCAGCCGGCCTTGCGCTTCTGCACGGCGGCCAGCAGGGTGTAGAAGCGCGTGACGGCGTGGTCGTCGGGCATGGTGCCGTCGTCGCAGCCGACGCGCGGGACAATGTCCTGGAGCTCGACCCAACCGCCGGGTTTCAGGTGGCGGTACAGTTAGGCGGAAGGAATAAAAAAGAAGAGGGGGAGAGAGAGAGAGACTCACTCAAAGACGTGCATCAAAACTTGCGTCAAGTTCCGCAAGATGGCCGCCATCAGCCGCAGGTGGGCCAGGTCGTAGCCGCCGCCGTGGATCCAGGCGCTGTCCTCGACGTCGTCAATGACAAACTCGACGTTGCCCGGGACCCACGAGGGCTGGATGGGCGACAGGTCGACGCCGACGACGTGGGCGCTGGGGTAGCGGTCGCCGACGTCCATGGCCCAGTCGCCAAAGCCGGTGCCAATGTCGATGATTTTCTGAGGGGTGTCGCCGATCGGGGCCATGTGCAGGCGGCCGCCGAGCAGGTCGGTAAAGAGGGCGTTGCGCACGGCCTCGCGCTGGTACTCGATCTCGTCGTTGGGGAGGGGGTAGCGGCCCGATTTGTAGGCATGATAGCGGCTGGTTGTCATTGTCAGCGGTCAGACGTAAATTACAGAAAGAGGGAGGGAGAGAGGGATGCCCACCGCCCATTCTCAAAGACGTGCTGGTTGACGCTGCTGGTCAGCGAGCCCACCAGCGACTCGTTGGCCATGGACGACGCATAGTCCGAGGAGTCGGCAAACCGCTCGTCGTCGTCGTCGTCGCCGTCGGCCAGCGACACGCTGTCGGCAAACGGCTCGCCGGTCATGGACACGGAGCTGCTGCCGCCGTCCGACGCGGGCTCAATAAAGTCGGTGGAATCGTGGAAGCCAGCCATGGTGCGCGTGGTTGCGGCATGCCACCGCGGGCTGTAGTAGGGTAGATAGAGTACGACTATTACGGATACTCGTAAGAGAAGGCAAGGCGGGCCAAGTGGCGGCAGGTGGCGGCGGATGTCGGCTGGTGTACGGCGGGTGTACGGCGGGCGTACAGGCGGATGTACTCTGTACTCGGTACTCGTACGGTACGGTGAGAAATGGAGAAAGGGTGGACCGACAATTACTCGTAAATAACGGGAAGGTGCGCCGACGCAAGGCGTAGTCACGGGAAGGTGCAAATCAACACACGGAAGCTGCGGGATTCCCGAAAAGCGATTCACGCGCGCCCTGTCCCGCCAAAGACCGATCGGCATGCACCTGCTTGGGACTGGGAAGGAGCGGATGCATGACTTGACAGTTTGGTACGAGTACGGTGAACGGTGAGTGCTGCGTTAGTGCTTTGTCAGCCGCAGGGTCGCTGCAGGCCTATGATGTCACACCACTCTATTTAGCTATTCAGCTATGAGTTTAGCTATGAGCTTAGCTAGTGTTTAAGCCGTTCCTCCACTAGCTAAACACAAAAATCACCCCCATGCGGTCCACGGAAATGGTCGCCATGTAGGGACTCTCCAGCAGCGCCGCGTCCATGATCGCATCCAGGTGGCTGCGTAGTAGCTGCTGCTGCTGCTGTGCAATGACGGTTGACCGTGATGGCCGCGGCGTACTGCTGCTGCCTGATGTGCCCGTCGCCGTCGCCGCCGTTCCGCCGTTGCTGGCCGCTTTCGCCCGCGCCGTCGCACTGCCCTTTTTGCCGTCGCCGCCGCCGCCGCCGGATGTCGAGCCGGCCCCGCCTCCGGATCCCGGACCACGTGCCGGCCACTCAATGTTGACCGTCAGCGCCGTCGTCGTCGGTGTCGCCGTGTATGATGGACGGCCGTCGTCAGCCCCCTGACCACTGTAGATGCAACTCGCCTCGATGCGCGACAGGTCCCAGAACCGCAGCTTCTTGTCGCTGCCGCCCGTGACGATAAAGGCATGGCGCACGTCACGCTGGTCCTCGGCGGCCGATGCGCCCACCACCATGGCACGCATGCCCTTGTCGCCGCCACCGCCGGTGCTGCCGGTGCTGCCGTTGCCATTGCTGCTGCCGACGCCGGCCGGGTCGATGCTCGTGGCAAAGCGGCCCAGCATGCCGTCGGGCCGGTCCTCGTCGACGTCCCACGGCTCGTAGTTGTAGCGGACCGAGCCGTCTTTGTTGATGGATGTTGTCGGTGAAGATGTTGCGGTGCTGCCACCACCCCCTCCCACGCGGTACACCTCGCGACACAGCGTCTTGTCCAAACTCCACACCGTGACCTCGCCCTGGCCCGTGCCACCCGCAACGCAGAGCCACTTGCCGCGGCCCTTGCTCGGGTGGATGGCCAGCCGGTAAATGGGTGCGCCACCGGGAATACCCCAGCCCTTGAGACGCATCTTGAAGCGCAGGTCCCAGAGGTCGAGCACGCCGTGCGACGTGGCGACGACGAGCCAGTTGTGCTTGCGGTCGACGACAAAACACGTCGGCGTGCCGTGGTGCACAGGGTTCAGCAGCACAAACACCAGCGTCATCGTCCTCAGGTCGACGCCCAGCACGCGCGACCGGTTCGTCGCCAGCACCATGACCGAGTTGCCGTCGCTCTTCTTAAAATGCTCGCACCACACGGCCCACTCGTCTCGCGGCAGCTGGTACTCGCGCAGCAGCCGCGGCCGGCCGTAGCGCGGCATGCTGCCGGTTGGGGTTCCTGTCGTCGTCGTCCCTGTCGTCGTTGTCGTCGGAGCCATGCTCGCCGTCGCCACGTCGCATTCCACCTTGGTCACGTGTACGCTGCCGTCGCTGGCACAGCTGATGAAGCAGTGCGTGTTCTCGATAAAGCACAGCGCCAGCACGCGCGCGTCGGCCGCGTGCCAGTGCGTCTGCCGCGACCGCCGCGAAATGTTGCGCTCCAGCCGCGCCGTGTCCCAGATGCGCACGGCGCCGTCGTCGCCGCCCGTCAGGAAAAACGCGTGGTCCGGCGACACGACGACGCGGTTGATGGCGCCCGTGTGCTCGGAAAAGGTCGCCACCATCTGGCCAGCAGGCTTCCAGCCGTCGTAGGGAGTGGTGCTGTTGTTGTTGTTGGCGGAGCTACCATGTTTACCGCTGCTGCCACTGCCACTGCCACTGCCCGCGGCCGCCGCCTTCTTGCGCGATGCTATCGGCACTACCGTCGGACTAAACTCGGCCGCATCGTGCGGATAGTTCTGAATAAACATGGCGTCCAGCATCCGCAGCACATTCGGGTCATTCCCGGCATACGAGTGGTGGCCCCGGTACTGGCTCGCGAGGCTGACGAGGGCCGGACTGCCACCGCCAACCAGTCGGCCGTTACCGCCGGGCGTGCCCCCCTCGGGGTCGCTGCTTGTGCTGTCCAAGTCGTCCGTCGACGACGGCACGGGCGACCGCGACGACCGCGACGGCACGCCGCTGCTGCCCGTTGTCAGCGCCGACCGGCCCTCGACCTGGCCAAACGCATTGGTCTCCGTTGTCGACGTCTCGGCCCCCGACTTGACCGTGCTGTCCTTGCGCTGGTGGCTGAGCAGTGTAATGGCACTCGGCCGGTGCCGCAAGTTGTTGGCCACGCCGCGTTTGCCGTCGGATAGTGACCGCGACGTCGCGTCGTCGGCGGACCGGATCGACACGGCGTCGTCGGTTGGTGATACCGATGGCACACCGCTGCCGTTGCCGCTGCCGCTGCCGGCCGCCGTCAAAAAGCCATCCCGCACAGCCGGCGACGGCGAGCTTCCCATCAAACTACCACCACCGCCGCCACTCCGGTGGCTGCCCATGCGGTGCTTGTGGATGTTGAGCGCGGCGCGCCGACGCTTGGCGATCGGGTCGTCAATCGTCATGGACGCGTCGTGCAGCGCATCCTCAATGGACCGCGGCGCGCTGCTGTCGAAATTCATGGCCGCCGCCAGCGTGCCGGGCAGTGGTGGTGGCGGGTGTGGTAGTGGTGGCCGGGCGGACTTGTTGCTGGTGTTTGTGGGATCCTCCTCTTCAAAGATGACATTCTGGATGGGGATGCCCAGGCTGACCAGCGAGATAATCTTGTTGAGGTTGGGTACAGACGGTATGCCATCGTGTTGATGATAGCCGGCAGCGGCCTCGTGGCCCTTGGCCCGGCTCAGCCGCCACAGAAACTCGCGCAGCGCCAGCAGCTTGAACTCGTCGTCGGACGTCAGTCCCAGGTTGCGCAGCCGGTTGATCCACTGCTCGTCCTCCTCGGTGCGCGGCACTTTACTGAGCAGCCGCGGCGGTGTTGCGTCACGGGCAAGAGACGTCAAAGGACCCCCTGCATCTGCCGAAATGCCAAATGGAAAACCGCGCAGCTTCTGCACCGGCTTCCAAAAGGCGCCCCGGTCCGTCTTGGCCGCCCACAGCAGCGCCTGGTCAAACACGGCCCGCGACAACGGCCGCTGCAGGTGGTCCAGCAGCTGCAGCTCCGACGTGCCAAAGACGAGCATGCCCGGTTTGACGTAGGGCGCCACCAGCGGGCAGAACAGGCACCGCACCTGCGCCGGCGACAGGTACTTGGTGGCCGCCGCCAAAAAGCGTGCTGCCGCCTCGCGGATCCAGATGTTGGGGTGCATCGTGAAGCGCGCCGTCACCTCGACCAGCTCCCACGTCATCTGCTTGCTGAACAGCCCGACGTCGGCCAGCGCCGCCAGCGCCGCCAGCACCGCCTGCACCACGTGCTCCTCGGGGTCCGTCAGCGCCTGCAGCATCAGCGGCAGGATAAACTCCTCGAGGCTGACGCTGCCCAGGAACGTCGCCACGCCGACAATCGTGTCGAAAAAGGCACACTTGAGCATCCAGTCGCGGTCGTTGAGGTACGTGTTGAGGTGTGACACGATAATGTCGTTGGCGTCGGCCGCCCCGAAGAACAGGCAGAGGTCCGGCACCGACGTCAGGAACGCCCGCCGCACATAGGGGTCGGTGTCCTCGATGAGGATTTTCGTGTGCAGCTCAAACTTGGCCGCGAGGTCGGGCTGGGCAAGGTCAAACAGCTGGCCGTCAAAGACCACGTCGTCGGCAGCAGAACCGGCAGCACCACCACCACCACCTTCAACATCCGCATCTGTGCCAATATGATCAACCCGCGCCGCCATGTCGAGAAACCGCTTGGCCGTCGTCGCCAGCGTGCCGAGACAGGCCGCATACGTCGCACGCACAATGGGACTTGTCTCGCGCGTCGCCGGCCGGTTGTTGTTGTTGTTGTTGTTGTTGTTGTTGTTGTTGTTGTTGTTGCCGCCGCCGCTGCTGCTGCTGCTGTTGTCGCCCTTGAGCAGAGCTGCCTGCAGATACGGCAAAATGTACTCGACAAAGACGTGCGCATTGACGGGACTGACCGTCCGCACCATTGCCAGCAGCTGCGCCACCGACCGCACGGCTGCCACCACCACCATGTCGGCCCGGTCGTGCAGCAGCGCCATCAGGTACGGCAGCACGCGGTCCAGCTTGGCCTCGTCCGTCAGGTGCTCGGCAAACGCCAGCAGCACCTCGCACGCGCGCATCTTGGACGCGGCCCGCGCCGTGTTGCGCACCGAAGCCACGATGAGTGTCAGAAAAATAAGTGCACCGTTGTCGGCCGTCGGCTGAGCGCCCGCTCGAACGGCATGCTCCTTGTTAGGGATGCCGAGGTGCACGGGAAACAAATCCAAACCAAGCCGGGGACCTCGATGCTGCACAACCGTGTCGCTGTCTCTGCCGTCCTCCTTCTCCCCCTCCGCCTCCCCATCCTGAAACCCAAGGAAATACGAAATCTTGTCAAAGTCATAGTACACGCGGTCGATGCGCTCGTCGGCCTCGCCCATGTTGCGCGTCGCCCCCGACGCCGGGTACTGCCCCGACGCCGGGTCCGTGATCAGCTCCATGTACTGGTGCAAGAAGCTGTAAAAGTACTCGGGAAACACCTTGCCCCTGTAAAAGTCCAGGTACTCGTGCGCCGCGTACCGCTTCTGCGGGTCCAGCTGGATCATGTGCGCAATCATATCGGCCAGGTCGCGGTCCGCAATGCGGCTCAGGTGCGCAATCGCCGGGTCGTACTCGCCGCGCCGGTACCGGAAAAGCTGGCTCAGGCTGAAGATGGGCGTCTCCAGCACCAGCTCGGCAATCACGCAGCCCACGCTGAACACGTCCATGGCCCATGTGATGTGGTTGGGTGGTGATTGTGGTCGTCGTCTGTTGGAGGTGTCGTTGCTGTTATTCATGCTGTCATCGTCGTCGTCATGTATACTGTCATCATCGTCGTCGTCGTCGTCGTCTCGAAAACGCTGCCCCGTCTCGTCGGCGGCGGCTTCCGACGGCACAAACCGCTCCGGTGCCAAGTAGCACGTGCGCCGGCCCGACGTGTCGAAAAAATACGAAAAGTCCGCCGGGTTGTCGTCCGGCAGCAGCACAGGCTTAAACGCCGACGAGAAGTCTGTCAGGTACAGCCAGTTCCACGACGTCACCAGCACATTCTCCGTCTTGATGTCGCCGTGGTACACGTCGCGCGCGTGGCAGTCGCGCAGCGCACACAGCAGCTGGAACGCCAGCCATTTCTTCTCAATGTCCTCCAAAAAGGGCCGCGTGCTCATGCGGTCGTAGAGCGAGTTGTACAAGAACTGCCGCACCAGGTACCCGTTGGTGTCCGACTCGACAATCCGCTGGTACGCCAGCGCGTTGGGCACGTCGGCCAGGATGCGCCGCTCGCGCAGCAGCTTGTCGCGGTACACGCTCAAGCTCATGGGCTGGTACGGCTTGACCAGCACCTTGACCAGCACGACGCCGTCGTGGTGCCGCGCGCGGATGCTCTTCATGAAGCGTGCGCTGCCCATGGATTTCTCGTACACCAGGTCGCCCAGCTCCGGCACGTCGAGGCCCGCCGGGCCCGCCGACGGCGTCGTGAGGGAGTAGCCCTGGCCCATGTCTGCTGCGGGGGTACTCTGTCGAGCTGCTTCGTCATGAACTTGATGATAATGTGAAATGAAGATGAGGCAATCAGAACTGCCGTGGCCAGCTGTCAGCTGTCGTGTATCAGCCAGTCGCTATCAGTGTCGTGGGATCATTGCACAAGCTGCCAGGTGTGTCGTGGCCTGCGCATCCGCTGTCGTCGTCGTTCGTCGTTGGTCGTCGTCGTGTTTGTCGTCTTGTGACAGATGGAGCTCTACTCACCATCAGACGCGGCAGCCTGACGTCTGTGTGGGGCGGGCAGCCACGAGTGACCCACATGCGATAGCTGACTAATCACGCATCGCGACATCACGCATCGCACATCGCACATCGCAACATTGCTCCACAATTGCTTCACTTCAGGCACTTGTATTATCAGTTGTATTTTGTATCCCAGCCGGCCACGCCCATTGCTTTTTACAACACATTATTTCCCGGCGGCCATGATAAATAGAACATAGAATGAAAATAAACGAAATCCAAACAACCCGCACCGTCCAGTACACGGCCTTTTTTTTCCTTCCGTGCACACAGGATGCAATTATACTCGAAAACTCGCTCGTGTGAAAAACTACACCTCGGCCCCCGACACAAAGAGCGCGCTGACACCCTCCAGCCCCGCCACAAAGGCACACAGCAGACTCGCAATGACAAAGTGGCTAATGGTCGAGCCAATCTCCAGCCACGACCCTTCGTCCTTGACGACCCAGAAAAAGTAGAGCGTCAGCACGTCGCTCATGGCCATGACCACCATGAACAGAGCCGACGGCGCCACGCCCAGGCGCTTGTTGAGCATACCCAGGTTGGCCGAGATGAGCGCAAACGGCACCAGCAGCTTGACCAAGAGCAGCGCGCCCTGCGAGAACGGGTCGAAGACGGGGATCAGCCGCTGCACGCTGTCGAGGCTAAACGACGACACGGACGCGACGTTGCTGGCGCTGAAAAAGGCAGACTGCAGCAGCACAAAGAAGAAGAGTGCCACGCGCGCGTCGGCCAGTGTGAGCGAGCGGTAGGTGGGCGTGGGTGTAGCTGTGGGTGCAGGTGTGTCTGGTTTTGCTGCTGCTGCAGTGATCGCCTTGCCGTGGCCACCCCCATTCACCTTGGCTGCCTTTTTCTGCAGCTTGGCCACAACGGCTGCCGACCGCCCCTGCGAGTGCACATACACGGCGTGCTCCAGCCGCACCCAGGCCACCAGCACCGCCGAAAAGGCCACGTAAAACAGGCCCTCGTAGCTGATGGTCAGAATCACAAACGTCGGCGCAAACGTCAAAAACACCACCATCAGCCGGTTCAGGTAGTTGCCGCCCGGCCGCGACCGGTGCGCCAGCGGCATCACCGTAAACGAGCCAAACAGCGACAGCAGGCCGACCACCTGGTTGCCGCGCGGCAGGCCCTGCTTGGCGCGGATCGACAGCGCGCTCGACCGCGTCACCACCATGGACAGCACGATGAGCCCGATCTGTGCGCCCAGCAGTGCCCGGCTGACGGGGTCCTTGGCCACGGCGATAGCGTCGGCCGTCGTTGTCGATGATGCTGGTGTCGTCGTCGTAGTCGTCGTGGCAAATTCGTTCAGAATCGACTCCTCAAACACCAGGTAGATGATGCCAATCGCCACCATCAACGCTCCTCCCAGCATGATCAGGCCAATGTTCTCCGACTTGTTGGCCGGCAGCAGCGTAAACGAGCTCATCGACACGCACGACACAAACCACAGCGCAAACACGGCCAGGTACTTGCGCAAAAACGACAGCCCGTACGTCACCGGCCAAAAGGCACCCAGCAGGAACAGCATCGTGAAGATCTCGCGGTAGATGTAGCCCAGCGCCAGCGACTCCATGATGGCAATGTAGAGGGCCGCCTTAAACGTCAGCGAGAAGAGACGTCCACCACGCGCGGATGACGAAGACGATCCCGAACCCGAGCTGCCGCCTCGACCAAAGCTGCTGATTAATTTGGTGGCACCGGCCGACAGACTGGCCCGTCTCGCATGCACACACTTCCAGAAAAACACCGGGAAAAAGGCATAGGCATAGTACGACGGCGGCGACCCGGACGCGAAAAAGGACGCGTACAGGGCCAGCAGCACCGACGAGAAGAAAATGTTGCCGCTGAGGCTGCGCGCCGGCTGCGGCCGGGATGCGTCGTCCAACACGTGCAGGTCGACCACGGTCGTCAGCGCATACGCCATCCAGCCCAGGTAGCCCACGGTGATGAGCGCACGCAAAAACAGCCAGTCGTACGTCTGCAGGTACCGCAGCCCGGCCAGGCCCAGCTTGAGCAGCGCCGCCGCCTCCTCAATGGCCTCCTCGAAGCGCCCGCCCGCAATCAGCTGCTCAATGGCCGCCACACGCCGCTCGCTGCTCGTCCCGCTCGCGCTCAGCGGCTGAAAGGGGCGGAACCGCAGCTGCGACGCCCGCTTCTGCGCCTCCTTGACCCGGTACATTTCCAGGATCCCGCGCGCATTGACCAGTGCTGCCCGCGCCTTTTCCGCAATCGGCGCCGACGCATAGTCCAGCGGCAGCTCGCCCACCGAGTTGGCCGGGAACTCCACGCCCACCAGGTACGCCATCAGCGCCGCCACGTCTGCCTGTGCCACGTCGTGCCGCTGCACGTGGCTCAGCCCCCAGGGCGCCGAGTATGCATCGTGGCCCGCCGCCAGCCGCCCGTGCTGCGCCTCTGCCGCCACCTCTGCCTGCACCACCGGCCGTGCCACGCCCGACCCCCACACCACCAGCGGCGTCCGCGTGTTGTCCGGGTGTCCGTCGCCGTGGCTGCCCCAGTCGCTCATGCCGTGGTCTGCCGTGAACACGTACGCCGTGCGGTCGTCGCCGTAGAACTCGTCTATCAGCTCGCTAATCTCCCGCACCCCCGCGTCCACCACCTTGATGTTGTGCAGGTACTCCTTGGAGTACGGCCGGAACCCGTGGCCCGTCGTGTCCAGCCCCAGCAGGTGCAGGAAGAACACCACTTTATCCTGCCGCAGCTCGGCCGCCAGCGTCGCGTTTGTCTTGGCCGCCGCAAACAGCTCCTTGACGTGGTCAAACACCCAGTAGTCCAGGTGCGTCGCGTCCGACGAAAAGTCCTCGGCCTCGGGCTCGTACATGTACGTGTCGACGCGGCCCGGCACGGCTCCCATCTCAAACATGGGCAAGATGTCCGGGCTGCCCCAGCTCCACGTGTGCCGGCTGCGGTTGAACACGCTGTCAAAGTTGACCGGGTTCAGCTTCCACCCGGTTGTCACCGCCGACACGTCCTCGTACAGCCCTGCAATCAACGCCACGTGGCCCGGCCGTGACTCCGTCGGCACGCGCGTGTGCGAGATGCCAAACGTGCCGTGCTCCAGCACGCGCGACCGCAAGAACGGCGCAAGCGGGCGAGGGACCAGATCATCGTCGCTCTCGGGGTATGGCTCCGGATGCAGCTGGAACGCCTTGTCGGCACGCAGACCGTCGCCTTTTTTTTTTTTTAAAGTTAGAACAGATCACTCCATAAAACCAGCCCAACACAAAACCTACCGACAAACAAGACTAACCGGTCGGCGGGGGCCTTGACCTCGGCGGGCCGGTCGACCTGGAACAGCCGCATGCCCGACACCACCGGGCTGACAAAGTAAATGTCGAAAATGGAAAAGATGTAGACAAAATGGAACGCCACGGCGATCGCCAGGAACCGGAGGCGCGGAAAGCCCGCCATCGTGCCGGTTGCCGTTTGCCGGTTGCCGAGTGGGGGGAGGGGCCGCGGTGGTCGGAGAGGAACGGCCGTTGCCTTGTGCGGGCGCAGTCGTGCGCGAAGATTATATTAATAATATGAAAAGAAAAGAAAAGCCCGTCGTCGGGGAGCGAGTGTCGAAATAGTAGCGAGCTTCACGGTCGGTCCATCCTAGAAACCAGTCGGAAAAGTCGGCAGAATCAAACCGCGGAAACCACGGAAAGCCAGGGAACAGCCGGTCTCGAACACGGCGAGGATCGCAAACAAACAAAAAGAAGGGGGAATACAAAGCAAACAACAATGGCAAAATGGCTTCAAATTGGCGTGGTCGAGAGCGAGAGGCGTCGATGCGACGAGGGGAGCCAGGAAAGCGACGTTGCGTGGTTCCTTCCTGGCCATTCATAGTCAGTCGCGATCGGGCGCGTGCATGTGTCCATACCGAGAATTGTGGGGCCACGCTTCAAAGCTCAAGACTCCGAAAAACGAGCCAACGGCAGGCACTCAATTCTTCCGTCTCGTATTGACCACTCACTCGTGCGTTCGCTCCAATTTCCAAATACGAACAACGCCCGTCATGCTTACAAACATTCAAGCTTAAAAAGACACGTGCGATCACCAGACAATAAAAGCACTCGTACTCCAAAAAACATGCATAACGTGGCATAATGCAGTAAAATTAGACGGCAGAGACGACTAAAGCCAGACTCCAAAAACTCCAGCTGGACTTTGCTCATATAAATCCAATCGCAAAAAACAGCGTCGTCTTTCCTATTTATATCGCAATGGTAAACCAGAATCTCTTGGTAGATCGTGAACTGAACCCCTTTGCGCCCCGAGTGATGCTCATGTGTCTGGTTGTTTTTATCGGTGTATATGGGGGAGAGTGGCGTGTGCCTTTCTGTTTCGCAATATTAGAAAAGAAAGGGACAAGCAGCAGGCGTGCCTGCACCATTCGTGTCGATGGTTATGGGGGGGGAGGGCGTGAAGGAGCGTGAGCGTGAGCGTGAGGGCAACGAGTTGCCAGTCCGGTATATTGTCCGTGGGAAAGAAGTGGCGAAAAGGAATGGCGGGATTGCTGGTATGAAAGAACTGGACAACATCGACAGGTCGACGGGCTATCCAAAGCCGCCGTGCATGTCGAGCCCAGACTGAAAAGGGTAGGGATGGCGAGGCGATGCCAGCCGAGAGGCACCTCCCGCTCAAAATCAAAAGCAGCGCAGATCATAGACATCGTCTTTATGCAAATTCGAATAATGGCTTGTCCTTTGCGAAAAGGTATTTGGTTCCCGTATAATATGTCGTCAGAAAAGGTCAAGGAGTGTGAGGGTAGGCGTCGACTGGGCCGGGCAGCGTCGCATGCCTGCTTGCTGAGGAGGACGCGGCCATTGTCTCGATGCAGGCAGCTTGGCTGTCGGCAGGGTAGATGATCGCGGATGGTGATGAATAGGTTGCCGTCGACAAGTTGAATGAAGAATGTGACGGGTTGTGAGAGGCGAAAAAAACGGCTGCGTCCAAGGGCCATCACCAAGAAACGGCGTGCAAAGGCGCGCGCCGTCTATAGTACGACGCAGCGGTTGCTCTTGCTTCGCCGGTACCGCTCCGAGTCGCTGCGCCTTGAGCCACCCTCTGCGCCGCGCGGCGGCCGGCTGCCACCTGCGGGCGGTGTCGGGCGCGTGGCCTGCTGTCTTTGGCGGCGCAGAATGCGCACGACGTCGTAAAAGGCCTTTTCGACGTTTATGCAGTTCTTGGCGGATGCCTCGACGAATTCGCATCCCAGCTCGCGGGCCAGGGCGTGGCCTTCTTGCGTCGACACTTCGCGCTCCGTCACGCGATCGCTCTTGTTGCCCACAAGCATGACGGGCACGGGCGCTTGCGGGTTGGCGGCCGACAGGGGCGACCCGGGATACGACGGTGATGATGCGGTTGACTCCTTGACGCGCTGGATCTGGTGGTGGAAGCGCTTGATGCGCGAGAACGATGACCGCGACGAGATGCTGTAGACCAGCACGAAACCTTCGCCGTCGCGGATCCATTGGTCGCGCAGCGCAGTGTACTCTTCTTGGCCGGCTGTGTCGAGCACTTCTAGCATGCATGCTTGGCCGTCGATAACGACCTGCTTTCGGTACGAGTCTTCGATTGTCGGGTCATACTGCAAAGGCACATGTCAGCGGCCAGTGCGTTAAGTTGAGGGGGATTGCAGACAGGCAGGGAGGGTAGGGGTCCATGACAAAGAAAGAAGGAAGAAAAAAAAAGACAATGGAGAGCTTTTGTGCTCAGACCAGCATTGGATAACAACTTACTGTTTCGACAAAGTGTTGCAGGCATAATTGAATAGTCAAGGCCGTCTTTCCTACACCACCATCTCCCAACACCACCAGCTTGTACAGCACCATTTTGCTCGCCATTGTGGGACAGTAAGCAGTCGTCGAGCGACGGCTGGATCGGTTTGGGGGCGGAGGTTTTGCGTCGAGAAGAAATGCCGCCGGGCAAGATAAGACTGTCGATGAAGATAGAGGGAGAGAGAAACAAGAATCTTTTTGAAAACGTATAAAAGAATAAAGGAATAGAGGAAGACGGCGGAGGAGGCGAGGGGGGTGAGGTCCGAGTAGGTAGGCAGAGTAGGTAGGTGTAGAGAAGAAGGCAGAGAAGGGTAGGAGAAATGGAGATAGGTGAGGTGAGAGAGGGATTGGGACAAGAAGCAAGAAAAGAAGACAAAGCTACTGAGTACTAAGCAGGGTACGAGTAGGAGTAGGAGGAGCACAGGCAGGCAGGCAAGAATGTGGGGAGGGGATAAAGCGAAGAAGGGTGAAAAGAGGAGGGGTGTCTGGTAGGAAAAGGGAAAGAGAGTTTGGGCAAAAGAGGTTAAGTCGAGGCCGCCGTCGGAGGTGGAAGAACGACCGATTCGAGGTATTGGGGAGCTGAGGGGAGTCTTTGGGTAAGAAGGGGGAGGAGGGCAAGGAAGCACTTAGGGAGGCCCGCGGTAGCTGGTGGTGGTCTGTTCCCGCGGGTGTCGAAGAGTGGACTGGAGACTAACGCATAAAGGACCAGAAGCTGTGCGGCCGAATAGCAAAGAGGCTAGGAGGTGGGAAGGAGAAGGCTAGAAGCTAGGAGAGCCGACAGGGAGGCAACTGGAGGTGGCGAGTGGGTTGGGGAACCACCGAGCCTCTTCGTAGCCCTGCGTGTTGTGGTGGTGGTGGTGTGTGGGTGGTGTGCAGTATTTGCAGTTGTGGCTGCGGTAGTGTACGGAGTACGAGTAGTACTCGTAGTTCAGTTGTGCAGGAGTGCAGTTGTGCATTAATACAGTTGTGCGGTTATGCAGTTGTGCTTTGTGCCGGTTGTGCTTGTTGACTGCCGTTGGAGTGCGCTTTTTTCGTCTTTTTTGTCTTTTTTCTCTTTTCTCTTTTCTCTTTTCTCTTTTCTCTTTTCTCTTTTCTCTTTTCTCTTTTCTCTTTTCTCTTTTCTCTTTTCTCTTTTCTTTTCTTTTTTATCGTAAGACACACGCAGATGTTGCCTTGTGCGGCTCCGTGGTCCACTATGAGCCCTCGTATACGAGAGTACAGAGTACGAGTGCTGGTTCGGTGAATGGTCCGTGGGGTTGGGCTTGTACTCGTACGAGTATTTGGAGAGGTCCAAGGAGAGAGAGAGGTGTATCGCAAAGTCGAAAAAGGGCCAAAGGTGAATAGGAGACGGCACAAGGTGGCAAGGATGCAAGTGGCCAAACAAGGTGAGTGACCAAGTACAGCGAGCTTGGTATGCAAGTAAGAGGGTCGGACGCCGTAATATTGCTATCCCATGTGTACTTTGTATGGAGTTTGGACCAGGACCAAGTACGAGCAAGTCGGGCGGGCGTGGAGCGACGAGAGGGGCTGGAGGGCCTGGATGGAGGGACTGGATGGAGGGACACTGGAGAGGGACTGGAGAGGGACTACTCGTAATATGCGCGAGCAGCAATTGCCCGAGGACTGACAGTACCGAGTAGAGAAATCGCCACGGTTCGCCAACGATTTGCGCCTGATTGTCGCGAAAATGGAGCCGGAGCGAAAAAAAGGTGCTACGAGTTATGGAGACGAGGGGAAGAGGAGGAAGACGAAGAGGAAGAAGGAGAGGGCCAGACGATGCAAAGTGGCTGCTGACAAAACTAATTAATGCATATCGGAAAGAGCGATCGGGAGGGCGAGGGCGAATGGGGAAAGAGGATGCAGGAAAAGGGCAGGAGCAACCGGACGTTGCAGAGAAAGGCAAGTGCGAACACGCATCGCCGAACTGAAGACGGCAAGAACTGCTAGTACGAGTAGGAGTACGGGGTACGATGACATGCGGTAGTGGTGGCAGGTGTCGGATAGGGAAGGAGGGAGCTCGGCCAGAGATAGCATACGGAGTAGTATCAGATGTCATGTCACGAGTATCGCATCTCGCAGCAGCGCATTTGCAAGGCCCTGGTGCCTACGAGTACGCAGTACTCCGTACAGGGTTTTGCAAACCCGGCAAACCGCAAAATACGGAGTACGGAGCACAGAATCGAATGGCAAAAGAACAGAACAGAAAGTGCAAGGATAACAGGCGCTCCACGAGCCGGCTGTGCATCCAACATCGGCTGCTTGACTGTTGGCTCCAATGAAAGAGAAAAGATGACAAAACCGGGGCCGGAAAAAAAAAAGAGAAAAGGGAAAAAATGCAGCAAAAAGAATGGAAAAAAACGACATGCGCGGCCTGGGGCGGTCCACCCGCGAGCAGCCAGCCAGCCGGAGCGCCTGCCGTGACGCGCGCCCTCGCAGCGGGCATAGCGGGCATAGCGGGCATAGCGGAACCACTGCAAGTGCCACCAAATATACGGAGTAAAATCTTTGTCAGATAATACTGAGTACGAATACTGAGTACGAGTACTCCATACTCCGTAGATGCTCGTACCCAGTACCGACTAATGCACGTCTAGTGGTTTCGGTCAAGCTGAGAGGACGAGCATGGCATCGGGGTGGCTGGTGAGAATAAAAATAAAAATAAAAATAATAACAAAATGACGAGACACAACCGAGAGTGCAAGGTGAAGGATGGCAAGGTGAGGTGAGGACTTTGCCGACATGCAGCAAGCGGCGTCTAGCATATGCCGACTCATAGCCGTCAATAGCTTGCAGAGCACTAGCTCACAGAGTACTGAGTACAAAGTACAAAGTACGAGTACTCGCCGGATAGCTTGAGCATGGTACGAGTACGACGTACGACGTACTCGGTACTCGCTTCGTAAGAAGTACGAGGTACGAGTACTGCCAAACCGGTCCGATACGAATAAGATTCAAACTTAAACAGCCTTGCAAGGTCGCCATCGCATGTTTGCCATGCGACAATTCGTTTCATGTTAAAATTTCGGGGGAGCAGGGTACGAGTAGCTTGTGGACGGAGTACGAGTACGACGTACGGAGTATTCATTCAGTAGGGGATAGGATAGGATAGCACTTGGGGAGCGGGTGCCTTGCGATGATTGCCGGTGCGTACGAGCACTGGTACTCGTACTCGTACGTGTACGGAGGACAGGACAGGGTGGTTGATTCCAGGGGCGTGTCCTTGGACTCGGCTTCTGCCTTCTTCTTTGGGCCGTTTCCTCCTTTTAGACTTGCAACGGCCGTCCTTCCGTCCTTTTGCTACTGAGTACGAGGACTCCATTCTCCGGAACGTTGCCGCGCAGCTTGACTGATGTGATATCTCAATTTCTCGTCTCCAAAAAAGGATGACGAATTCAGCAAGCGCTGTGCAGGCTCTATCCTTGGAGAGAGGTTGTTCCCTGTCGCACAAGGTGCGGTCCTACGAGTACTTCGTACAGAGAGAGTACGAGTACGAGCGCAAGTCCTCGTACTCGTGCGTTAAAAATCTACGCGGACAGCGGGCATGTATGTACAAAGTATATTTTACGACACCACCACCCGCTCGGGCGTGGGCACGGGCCAGCTCTCCCCGCCCAAGGGTGCCCGTTCGATCGGACCTGTGTCTTTTGAGCGTGCGTATGCGACGCTGCTGTCGATGGATGGCGGCCATGTCGGAGTCGGTCAAGAGATAACCGCATGTGCCGTCTGATCGGCATGGTGATTTCGCCCGAGAGCGCTACGGAGTGGCAAGAGAGCAGCATGCGGACTGCGTGTCGGCTTCTCGCTCTCCCATTGCGAAGGTGGTTTGTACGAGTATGAGTACTCATACAATACAGAATCATCTGAACGCGATGCCCACGCCTACGAGTATAAAAAAAAAAAAAAGTCCAATCACAGACTGCAAGCGCTTCCTCATCCAACTACTCCGTACGGAGTACTCAGGGCCGATCTCCTCGACCCAACATCGTCGCTTCCAATGATAAAGGGGTCCAGCATCTGCAAGTGGATGCCGGCGTGCCATTGTGGCCTGTTTCTGTCCATCTTGTACGAAGTACGGAGTACTCTGTACTCGTACTGGCTTTTTTTGATTATTTTTATACTTTTTGTTTGTTTCTCCTCCTCTTGTTCTGCCTGTCTCTCGGTCTCAGACGCCTTGCGTGCAAGAACAGCCGAGTAAAGCACTGGATGGAATCTTTGCATGCCATGGCCACTCCGAGTACGAATACACTGCAAAGAAACAGGCTTTGCAACATGCAGCTCTTTGAGAGAGGCACTGCAGACTGGGCTCCTTCCACAACGGGAAGCAACACACTTTTGCATGTGTCTTTACTTTTTTTCCTTTCCTTTCTTTTCTGTTGTTCTTTTTCCCCTTGTTCTTTTTTCCTTTTTACTCTTCTTTTTTACCTTTCTCCTTTTTTTCATGCGTCCGCGCGGTTAGCCTCGTTTTGTTCCGTTTCCTCCGCCACGGCCAATGCTGTGCTCCATGTCGCAGCTCGTAGCCACGCCCGCTGCAGGGATGGTGGGCAGGACCGCTTGCCGTCGCCGTGCTAGGTCGTAAAATGAACGGAGCACAAACGTGTCGGAAAACAAATCCCGTTAAAACAGATAATGCCCCGCTCTCTTGTTGCTCGTTGCTGGCTCCGGATATTGACGACGAATTTGTCACTTTTGCGGTCCACCTTGTCCGAGTGTCGTATTTGGGTCGGTCCCGTTTCTTGTGCAACAATGACTAAGCACTTCACAACGGCATGCTTAGGTAAGTGCGATCTACCATGCTTGCACATGATATGACGAGGACGGAGCAACGACCTCGATGGGCCAGAAAGTCTCGGACTACGGAGTACATGTCTGCTTTTGAAACTCTGCTGGGGCTTTGCAATTTGTAGGCCATGTACTCAGTATGCAAGGCATGCGTGGTATGCACGGCATATAGAACAAGGTGTACGGGGAGGAATGCAGAATGTTCAAGTAATCAAAGAGCAGGCATGCCGTCTTTGGTATGACAACTCTATCAAAGTCTGCCTGTCTGTCGTGTAACACATTTGCACAACGGCATAGCGTGTATCGTACTTTGTACCTTTGTACGAGTGCTTCCTGTACTTACTGTAGGTCTATGGTATAATATAATTTTTGGTTTTTGATTTTTGATTTTCAATCATATTCTTGTGTTTGAATTTATTTGATTTTGATTATCACAAATATTCTCTTTATTCAATATTTTATTTTCAAAAGCTGCAAGCACCTAGTGCCGTGCATGACGAGCATATGATGAGTTGTCCTGCATCCACTCCGAACTCCGCACAAGAACCTCATCAGAGAAGTCGTCCACAGCTGCTATCAGGAGTCTACTCCGTACTCCGTACTCCGTACAGGGTCCGCCACATCCTTGCATTCGCCGTCTACGACGAGTACTCCGTACTCTGTATCTTGCAACGGCCGTTGATCACTCATGCACGGGTGCAAAACCAGCGTGCAAGGAGCTAACAGCTAAAACGCAAAAGCCGTGGGGGTTACAAAGATCTCATGTGGAAGGGAATCAAGTCGACCGTACTCGTATATCCGTACAGGCCAAATTTCTCTTATTTATTTTTATTTTTTACAAGTCCACTCGCCGTGCTCATATCATGAGCAATATAATACCCCGGCCGTCGGCTCGGTAAGATACGAAATAATACCCCCAATATCTTCCCATGCTCGCGGCAAAGTCACCGTGCTTCCGTCGAGGTTCCGAGATGGCGGTGAAGGGGGAGCCCCGGATAGAGACAGAAGCTTGTTAATTTTTATATGAAATTAGATTGCCGTCCTGCGTCGAATGCCGTTCCTCGGCCACGTATCTTGGGGCTCTACGAAATGACTACTGACTACGGAAGAGCCTCCGACAAAGTTGATAATAACGCTTGCGGTAGATGGAGCTTTACCCATACTGCTACGGAGTACTGGGTCCCATAGCGATAGAGGGTTGCAACTGTCCAGATCATATGGAGTACGCGTAGATGAACTTATGGACAATATGCAGGAGTAAGCACGCAAAGAAGGAGAGTGCTGAAAGACCAAAGCTATGGCCTCTCTTCCATGTGACGTTCAACCTACTCCGTACGGTATGTCGTAGAATGCCCCGTGCTTCTCCCCCAAAGACTAAATAAGCAACACGGTCCCCTGCGTAATATAGAAATCCCGCAATGCGGCACAGTCTCGACGAGGCCCGTCCCGGTCCCAGGCCAATACTGGCAACATCCGAGCAAAGCGGTACGGAGCACGCCCGGAAAGAATAATAATTTGGAAAGAAAGAAAGAAATAAAAAATTAAACAAAGTCAGTGAAAGAGCTCCCCCACGCCCGGTCTCCCCACGCCCTCTCTGCATCGTGGCTCCTGCAAATTCTTGACTAAACAAAGCCTTGATAGGACCCTCAAGCACAAAACCGCCCACGCTTTCTACTTCCTCTACGGAGCACCAAACCACTAAACTACTCGTAGCCCCCCCCCGCCCAGCCGCCGAGGGACGACCCGTCGGTGAAGACCAAGTGGCAAGAGCCGGGAGGCGCAGTAGGGGTGTCTTGAGAGTTTACGAGCATCTCGTAGTTGGGCACCCAAGAAACCCCCCAAAGCAGAAAACTACTTGCCCTTCGTGGCTAGTCGCCGGAAGCAAACGTTGGATACGAGCACAGTCATGCCATGCGAGTACAAACCCGGACGTGCAAGTGCTCCGTACGAGAATATGCAAGGAAAATAATTGAAGAAAGGAAATAAAGTATGTAAAGAGCAATAGCTACTCAAAGATGTATGCCCAGATCTGCCAACGGCATTGGGTAAAGGGGGTCATAAGAAGTAAAGTAAACAAACGAAAATATAAGTAAAGTGCAGACCTATCCCAGAAAAGTGCCCGTCGTAGAGCCCCAGAACCAGATAATCCAAAAAAAAGTAAATAAATAAAATATACAACAAACGAACGAGCTTGGTCATTCGGGTATCATCTCCTCTGCTCCGGTGTGTTTTTCTTCTTTTCTTGGTTTTGTACCGCAAAGCGCCCATAGACACAGTCGTCAAGGGATCGTGGCGTCACGAAGCGATCCCCGTATCTATAGTACCGCATCAGATACCGTCTTCAAAGGGGCTTTTCTGCTGCTCACGGCCCACCTGCTTGCCAATGTCCTTTTGCGAGGCCCGCCGTGTAGCCTCCTCAATCACCGCGCTCAGGTGGTTTGTGTTGCGCTTTGCTGACATTGGAGACTCTGCCCGCGAGCCCGAGTTCATCCCCAGTGTCTTGCCGGACGTGGGCGTTTCTGGCGGATCTTGAAACGGGCCCTGGTCAGATGCAGCCTCAGGGATAGTGTAGGTGCTGAACCCGGGGGAGTTGACGGTGCGCGGCGACGACGCATGGGCGCTGGACTTTTCCGAAAACGTCTCCGGATTCAGCTTGCCGCCGTCACTCTCCTCGGCGGTGCTGCGAAGCGAGGGTTCCGCCTTCTTGGACCCGGTGCCAACGCGGACAACAACGGGGCGCACCGGCATCGCCGTTGCGGCACTGGCGTTGTTGAGAAATGTGGAGCCTATGCTGAACGTGCTGTTTGCCATGCTGACGGGCCGCAGGTTGCTGTTGTTGTACTTTTCGTAGTTGACATTGGGAACAGGGGGTGTGTAGGGGCCGTTGCCGGACTTCAGGTTGACCATGGTCGGCTTGATTCTCATGCCCGTCTGCGGGGGAGCCACAATCACAGCGTTCTTGCCGTAGATGGTGGAGGCGATGCTGGAACGCGGCGCAAACGACGTGCGAGCATACGACGTGCGGTCCGACTCGCTAAACGCAGAGAAGTCGGAGTAGGTCGAGTCACGCAGGTCGCCGGGCACGAAAAAGTGCTGATCCTCGGTGCCGGCAGGGCTGAGCGAGTTGGAGTTGGAGAGAGCGATCGGGATTGGCGGCACCGGCGGCACGAGAACGTTTGGCGAAGTCGGCGGTGCGCGGTTCGTGACGCCCGGAATGTATGCGATCTGGATGATATTGGAGGCTCTCGTGAGGACGGTGGAGGCAATCGAGTGCACCGTATGCGTTGATGTGCGCTTGGCTCGGCGGGCAGCAAACGACTGGCTATCGGGATCCAGGTGTGAGCCGGTGTACTCGGTCCCTTCCTCGAGCTTGGACGGCTGTCTCTTGGTCTTGATGCAGTATCTCCAGATCAGGTACGTCAAGATGGCGATGAGGGCAAGACCACCAACGACACCACCCGCAATCGCACCCGTGCTCGAGGATGAGCCCGACTTTGAGTTTGATGACGCGGATGGCAGGGCAGCCACATCCTTTGCACAAAATGCCTTGGAGCACTCTGAACAGGTCAACGGGACCGTGACTTGGCAGCTCTGGCCGGAAGGGCAGGTAGGACAAGTCGGGACGGTGTCGGGGCACGTCGCGCACTCTCTGCTGAAAAGAACACGGAAGGGATCAGCTGCAGATTGGTCAGCATGCAAGTCTCCGGAGACGGTGGGTAGAAGAGTAGGACAAACCTCGCTTGAACGTCCGGCTGGGGGAATACCGCACGCCGTCCATGGTGAACTTGGCCCGCAAGCAAAAGGTGATATCGGGATGATCGAGAAGATTGATGGAGCCGGGAACTCGACGGCGGTGAAGCAGAATGTCTGGGATATGACGCGGGCTTTGAAGACGATCGTTGGTGAAGAACGGCAAATCGAGCAGGTTGCTATCCAATGATATCCAAATCGAAGATGACAAAACGAACGTTGAATGGCGACATACGACGAGACAAGAAGCGAGACGAGAGAGAAGGAGAAGGAGAGAAACAAAGAAGGGATAGGAAATACAAGAATAGAAATAAAGAGCAACGAAGTAAAAACAAGTCGATAGAAGAGAACAAATGATTCGAGACTAGCTCAGATGATCGAAAGAAACAAAAAGAGGACGAGCGAGCGCGTTAGCGAAAGATGGAGAGAGAAAATAGATGAAAATAGATGAAAAAAGAACAAGAAGAAATGGTGGTTCCAATGGGGGAGAGAGATATCGGCGACGAGGTGGAAGAAGCAGGCGACGCAAGGTACCAAAAAGAGGAGCAGAGGCGTACAAATTACTCGTGGCAGAAGCAAGAGACGATGGGAAAGGAGGGTACGAGTAGAATGGGAGAGGGATGGTTGGCGATGTGTGGCGCTGGCTGGAGGCAGGAGGGAAAGGGGCAGGGACGGAACCGGCAAGCGGCGGATGGGCCTACGATAGGAAAGAGCGACGGGAGAGAGTGTGAGAGAGCGAGACCCTCTGAAGATTCGCAATTGGAAGGAGGGTGTGGGCCACACAGTATGCCAATGTATGTTTTGTGCCTACGGAGCACGGTGTTAGTTACTCGTACGAAGTAATAGATAGGGAGAGGGAGAGGGAATGGCAGGGAGGAAGAGCATCCCTGTCGTAGTTTGAGTGCAATATGCTAGCACTCACCAAGGTGGACGGAGTCCTCCGTAGGCAAATGTGCAGGACCTGTTACAACACAGTGCAAGGGATTTCGAAGGCTGACAGGCATGGTTACCAGGACTAGGATAGGCGGAAGAACATGGCCGGGGGTTGGGCATCACAGCGCACGCAGTGCTCCGTACTCTGTATGTAAGGAGTAGGAGTCGTACGTGTCTGGAACACTGCTTGAGGCAGGGCCATGCGGGAAAAGTACAATAGTATGGAGTACGAGTACAATAGACATTGCATTTGTGAGTGAGGTCCATCATGCACCGCCCGGAGAGACGCTGTCTCGTCCGGTCGTGTGCAACGTGCCGTACGTGACTATGCACGGTGCAAATAGGTGAACACGAGTACTTCGTACATCGTACTCGTAGAGATACTGTGAGAAGGAGAACACAAAAGAGAAACGAAATCGTGCAAAGCTGCGACAGTGCTGACGAGTCGAGGCGCTGGCCAGAAGGGTCTGCACGCGTTTCCAGTGGACAAACACCAAAAAGGGATTAGCTCCGGGCCTCCAGGGGTCAAGAGGACGCAACGGACGAGGGAGATGAAAGGGCCGCCGAACGAAGGGAAATAAAAGACTGACGGAGCGATAGCACGCGGGCTAGCGAGCGATCGTCTCTCATGCGTAAAAAGTCGTGGCATCGAGTACGACAGGACCCAGTTTAATAAATGGGTGGGTCACCAGCACATACTCCGAAGGAAGCGGCACCATTATGCCAATGTGCTATGGATGATGGAGGTCAGCATCTCACGCCGGTCTCACGCAGGGCGATACCTGGCTTGACGAGAGCTACTCGTAGCTGGCTTCTTGAAAAACTCGTAGTTTCTTGTTTTGATATGCACGGTCTGTAGCAGGCAACTGGCCGGGCCAGGAACCCCTGGAAGAACGGAAACAGTTTGAGTTACAGCGAAAAGAAAACAAACATCGAGTTGTCAAATCAGCATGCAGATACCGTAGGTTACATTGTTTGTACGGAGTACGGAGTACGAGTACTCGTAAATACCCCGTACGGAGTACGCTTACGATACTCGTACAGCTTGCAGTGGTGTGATGGATCGGACAGTTCGTTTGGCAAGGTCAGAACAGACTAGCCAATGCGCGTGTGTGTTGACCATCTGCATATTCCTCATTTTCAGCAACCATGCCTGATATTCCTTATTGCAAGAGCGAGATGATTGTTTTGCTAAAATCCGTCGCCGACTCCGAGTGCGTTGGCTAGCACGGTCTGGTCTGATTTGTTCCGGAAGCCTCTTTGTCAGTACTCCGTACTCCGTATATCTCAAAGTACGCACAACGACTGAGGCAATACTCGTAAGCGTGCAGGTGAAAAGAAGCCCCTTAACAAGCATAGCCACGGCTGGTAAACATAAAACACTTTCGAAATACTCCGTAGCTCCGGAGGTTGATGTCGATCCCGTCGATAATACCCCCCAGGTACTCGTATACGAGTACTCGTATTGGTGCTTCAAAGAGTATTACAGTCAATGCGCGGCCATACGCAATCCATCTTTTGTCTGCATGTACGGGTAGAGTCTTTGCCTGTCTTGTGTGACAGAATATGTTGGTGACCGGGATGCCGAGACAGACCATGGACGAGACTCGTGCCTACTCGTGCTCTGTGCTCGTGATCCAAAACACATGCAGCTGTCTCCCGTGGCTTACCGATTTTTACCGACGGTCTGCAACATAGAGGCACAGGAACGAGAGGAAGAGCAGAAACGATAACGGTGTGCAGCTGAGATAGGGAAGGGTTCTAAAAGGGACATCGAAGAGAGACGAAAGACCAGAGAGAAGGTACGAGTACTCACTCTGCACTGGCAGCCATTGCTCACATATTTTCCAGCTCCCTGGCGCAGACCACGTGGACAACCATGTTTGTGGGAAGACCACGTTGATTGCAAGACGAGAAGCCGCTCGTCATACATGGTACACGCGTGGCCACTGCCTCGAGAGTAGAGTGGTGCAGACTGCTGCTCAACGCCGGCAAGCAACACATACTCGTATATGCGTTGCGTGGTTGGGGCGCCGCGTCCCGTTTATACAACTCGTCCCGCTTGACACGACAGCAATGACAGTGCCACTCTGCCAACGTGGAGGCTGTATATGGATGCACAGGCTTGATGTCTGCCGACGAGGCGACCGAGTGGTTGGCTTCAGGCGGCCCGGCTCGTCTCTTCTTTTTGTCCACGTTCTCGTCCACGAGCACATATTGTACAAGACACGGTGACTCAATAGGCACCTTGCCCAGAGCATCGACAGGAGACACCGGGCCAGACCTAGCATTGACGCGCAACACGGCATCGGCGACCACTCCCGCACGCCCGCCTGCACAACGCCCGCCTGCACACAATCAAGTGGCCCCAAGCGGTCCTTCTCCGACGTTAGGACTAGAACGGAATGAGAAGGCACACGCGGACGGGAGAAGCCAGTAGTCCTCTCCAAGTGCCCCTGCCTCTATTAATACAGAGCTGAAGAGCCCCAAGCAAACGTCAACGCTTCCCACAGCTAACACATCCGAAGCTACCAGCGGCTTAATCGTCAAGATTTCAAAAAAATCCGAGGCGTTTCGTTGACGGCCATTATCACCCCGCCGTCGACAATGAACTCCCGGCAGCATCCTTTAAAGGCTTACAGCTTGCCTTAACCGCGTCCCTTCGGTCGCCCGCAACAGTACAGTAGTTGACAACTGGAGCATCCGCACACATCTTTGACCGCAAAGATCGGCTTGTGCCCTTGCGCATGTTTCGTGGTACCGGCGAAGAGGTTATTACAGGTGATGGGGATGTATCTTTAGAAGGGCATCGGAGAAGCTTACCTCTTAACACGCGTTGGCAACAGCATATATACCATTTGGCCATAACGTCCGACTATATGCCGGCGATGCAGCGCGGGCCTAGTCATCTTCACAGAGACAGATCATCGGCTGCTCTCGAATATCGGGTGGTAGCTGCACGGCAGCTGCAAGGCTGCCGTGGCCGAGCGGGCGAGAACGACCCTCGAAAGTTGCAGGTGCTTTGCAGTGTGTCTCTATGCATTGACACTAGCCGACGAGAAAAGTCTGCTCACCGGTGACGGGCGAGTATGGCGACAATTCTCCAGGCGAGAGACCGTATTGAGGGAACTGGTCAAGAACGCGGCGGCATATTAGAACATGTTGAGCGGTCCAGCCGAGAAAGCAACGGCCACGGCCTGCCCCGGTGGCGAAGGATGGAATGACGGCACACTCCAGTGCACGGCAAATCGATGTGTCGCTCGACATCTTGTATGGCGAGCCACGCAAAGTCTCAATAATGAGCCATGACAAGCTCTTTGGAGGCTGGTGTCTTAATGGTCTGTGGGTGCTCTGGCGCTGGGCATGCTTCAAGACTTCTTGATCACTTGCCACCATGCCAGTCGGTAAACCACGGGTGCGGGGGGCATGCTGGAAATATTTGGTAAACGGAAGGAAGGGAAATAAGATCTGAGATTAGTTTTCTGATTGGCCAAAAAGTCGTCCACGTAATACACTCCTACGAGTACCTTCTCGCGTGTCCTCATGTGGTGATCTATTAAGGCAATTAATTGTCAATATCAATTTAATTGATATAATCATCTCCAAATCACAGCATCGCGACTTTTAATTTCCGTCAACCACCAAAACAACAACAACAACAACAACAACAACAACGACGACGACGAAGACGGTACATATTATCTTCAAACAGCCCGCAGTATGTGATGCTCCTACGAATGAGTGCCAAAATCGCATGCACTCGACTGTTCCGATCAATATGAGACTACATCGGTACTAACTGGTAGTTCGGCTTGTCTAGGGACAGAATCATGAAGGACTCTCTGATCCAGTCCGGTGCCGCGGCCTATGGTGCGCCCATTGCGGCAATGGACGTGGCTGCCCGTACAGTCGCTGTCCCTGCTCTGTTCCAGCTCGCCGCAGACCGTCCGGCTTGTCCCTCGTACGTAGACGTGCCAGGCGGATCTTCTACTAACGGGGTCAAACTCTGCTGCGCCGCCGACGCGACGGTTCGTTTCCTACTCTTATGTGTTGCCGCTGTTGTCTAACGGCTTTATAGATGCCCAACCCGAAGCAGAATCCGGCCGAGTTTGCCGTCTGGCTGGTACAATTCGTCCACGCCTTGGACGAACAAAAGCATGCACTTATCACAGCCAACGTTCGTAATGTCATCGGTGGCCTTGTGAGTTTTTGTTCTACTCTCACTCGAGTTTGGCCGGCGTCAAGTTACTTACAACTAGTCCGCCGGCTACGCCTGGCGCTTTCAGCTGCGCCCGGCCGTACCGGATCTGAACTTGCGTCGTTCTGCCAATATTGAGGCAGCATTGCTCCATATTGCCGGCACGGATGCGGCGGTGCCCTGTGCCACCTGTGCAAAGAGCTCCGACCCTTTCAAGGGCTGTCGTAGCCTATCATACATGGCCAGCGGAAGCTGTGCCAACTGTCACTACAACAGCAGTGGCGGACGGTGCACTCTGCGAGCGACAGCGACAACAACGACTACAACAGGTGACGCGGGAGTCAGAATGCCCAAGCGTGCTGCGCCGGCCCCGCTAGCACCCGCACCGAAGCGCCCGGCTGTGGGCAAGAAGAAGCAGGAAGAAAAACGGCCCGTACCGATTGTTATTGAAGACGACGATAATGACGACGAAATCCAAAGCATGACAGTGAAGCAGCTACTCAAGAAGGCGGGCATTCGGCCCCGGACGAAAGCGGCTAGAAAGCTTAGAAAATTGTTGAAGTTGCTGTTGAAGGAGTTGGACAAAGAGCTGCAGTAGATCGTTGCGGTCCGTTACAGATGGATGCGGTCTGAATTAGGCAGCAGTACGAGTATGTAAGAGAGTACAAAGTGATGGAATGGAGGAAAAAAACCAGTCATTGCCTCAACTTTCAGCGCAAGCCAACTCCCGCTTCTCAATCCTTCTAGGATCCCAACGACAAATGTACTGACAAAATCTACTGCCATACTTTCACGCGAGAAATATCACGAACAGAGTACAGGAGGTTGAAGGAACGGCCCGCGATCACATGATTCATTCGATTAGTCATCTGCACTTATGCATCAGACAGATACGCATTTACCCGATACCAAAAGTTTCCGTCTCGTCAAAAGGATGAATACAATACGGAGACACCGTTGTTAGTCGCGGGAATTTGCACCGCCACACCTGCGAGAAACTAAAACGGGAAACGGGAGAGTGGGCCACCACCACCTCTTCCCCTATTTCTATTTTTAACCCACAACTTGTGTTGCTGATCTACAGCGATGAACCGACGAAAACGAGAACAAAAACAAGTACGCAGTACGGGGAAGCGTTCGTGGCCAAGGAAGGATAAGGAGTTGGAGAAATATACCAAGAAACCAGATATGACGAGATGATCAAGACGGTTAAAGATTTCCATGGATCAGAAGGGTTGAGCGAGAACATGTACGGAGTACCGTGTACTCATACACCAAAGGCTTGAAGGGCTCGACACACCCAGACTACTCGTACTCTGAACTTCGTACGAGTTTGTCGGTGTCGGAGTACGAGTACAGTAGCCACGATCAGCAGAGAATGGCACTGTATTCTGCCAACTGGACCACAGGAGATGAGTGCATCTCCGTAAGATGAGAGAAGCGATTGACAGCCCCGTCCATCCGGGTCTAGAATCGGGGCCTCTTATTTCTAGTCCAGGCTGACCGTTCTCTTGATCCGTAATTCGCCTTACGGCACTCTAACGCCGTCCCGTTTCTGCCTCCCGCCTCAGCTGACAGCGAGTCTGACATCGTCTTATCCTGAAGCAGACACGTGCTGCGTCTCCGTTTGGCAGAAAGCACTGTCATCAGATACCTCTATTTTCGGCCTTTTGGTGGATCTGTCAGATGATAGCAGCGATTACGCCAACCGAATGTGATAATAACAGAAGTACTCGTACTCGTAGTCGCAATGATCAACTTGCCTCATAGCTATTTGTTGTTCTTCAACGGTGTGCGTAAGATGCCATGCCAGCAAAGGGGCTTTTGATAGGTATGGGGATCAGCTCTGGGATTTGGATTCCCGAAGAGCTAGGCCTGAAAGCCGTAATATCTTGCCCGGCATTGTTCAAGCCATACTCCATCTCCGTAGACACTGGACAGCAAACAAATCTACTCGTACAACCTCAAAAGCCTCCTGTACTCCGTATTCATCGGCTGGTTTGTGGTCTCCCTGAATTCATCCTTAGTCTCCAGTGTATTTACCTGCTTCATGCCTCCTTCTTCCTGGTTTCTCCAGCATCCTGCTGCACACATTCGCATTCCATCAAAGTCCAGTCATTCTGATGTGATTATCACGAAAGTACTCCATACTTGCCGTTGAGTTGATTACTCCGCATATATATATGGAGACCTCCCTATATTTACGAGATGGACGTCACGTCGTCAGCGTGGGCCCTGCCCCTTGCGGTACCAGCAACGTTTGCAAGCTTCCCGCTACGTGGCCGTTTGCCTCCATATCCGCATCGCCACCGGCGCAGCTGCTTTGTACCTGCCGGGCATCTGATCGTATCTTTGCATAGCATCGTGTTCGCCGAGTACGCTAGCGTGTACAACCCTTTTGCTGTGCTGCCAACCTCGGTGGCTTGCTCCTTCCTACGAGTACGTGTACGAGCGAGAGTGCCTGGAAGGTACGACTGGCACTTTGCTTGGCCGGTCTTTCGTGTGGAGGAGTCCTCGCCATCTACTCCGTAGGCCCATGCTTGCCCCTGGCCGTGGTTGTACCACAGTACAACGTCCGCCGTGCTCCCATACAAACGACAATGTGTACGATGCGGTGACCCCCCGACCACCACAAAAAAAGAGTAAAAAAGCCCCTTCCCCGCTCCGCTATTCCCTTGAAATACCCAACCAGCCCCATAATAAGACACTCAACAGTGCAATCTCACACCAGGTAACCCCTAAAACGCCCTGGGCCTAAGCCACTTTTCTCTACTTGTACCAAGTACTGAGTACGAGTACACCGTACGAGTACTCCGTACATCTGCTCTTTCCCTCTCTGCAAACCCCCCTTGGCACTTCCTTCCCACCGATGATTTGGACAAGTACTCGTTTGCATCTTGGTTTTGGACATCACCACTGTAGATTTTGGCATCTTTCATCCACAACATCACTATCGCCTTTCAACGTCCTTTCTGTCTAGCAGCTGCTCGTATTTGGTCTTTGTTGCTGTCGTCCATCATCACTAGGGCTGCAAGCGGAACACGCTTGGACCCTGGTTGTTGCTCTTGTTCTTTTTGGGCTTCTCTTCCCCTTTGGCTTCTCCTCCAAAAGTACCTAGTACGCCTTGTCATATGCCCGTTTGTGTTATTTTTACTCTTTCGCTATTACGAGACGGAGACACCCATCTTCTCCTTCAATCAGAAGCTCAGCAGCAGACCCAGCCGCACCTTGGTAGCACCCCCTCCCCACCCGATGCAGCACAGCCAACAGACCCTGTCCTGCCCCCTAATACGACACCCTCGCCTCTGTTCATATGTTCGTTTCGTCTTCCCTGCCGCCTGCCAACTTCTATTTTGTTTCATTACTTCTGTCTCTTTTTTTTCTTCTCCCTTTCTTCTCCCTTCCGTTTCCAACTCACTGCTGTGATCAGGCAATCGACCACTAACCTGTCGACAGCCCAACACCAAACCCTCCGACCGCAGCCCGACTTTGCCACGGTTCTTTTCTTAGCCACCTTTCTTGGCGACCATCACGATCTACAACTAGACTTTGCCGGAGAATATCTGCCACCACGTTGCCTATCTACTCGTATCTTTCGACATCTACACACAACCAGCATCTCGCTTTCCCATCGCGTACTTTTTGGATCTTGTCTTGCCTCCTGTCTCATCCTTAATTTGCTGCTCTCGCATATCCTCCGCTCGTCTCCAAAATGGCGTACAACGGCCAAGGAGACTTGGACGGCCACCACATGCAGGAACTCCCTGCTCGCAGCCAGGTAGGCACATCCAGCGGCCTGTATCCCGTTTGTCCTTGTCGCAGAGGCTAACTGCCAGCAGTACCACTTGCCGCCGCAAGACGACAGCGAAGAAGTCCAGCACTCTCTGCTCAACCAGGGCTCCTCACAATTCGACCATGACCACCTCGACCCGGGCCACCTCGGCCCCAACGCCGGCGCCGGCGCCCGCCCCGAGTCCACATACAGCCTGACGGAGACGTATGCTGAAGGCGCGGCGGCGACCATCCGTGGCCATGCCCCCTCGCCCTTTCAGAACGACACCGGCATGTCCAGCGGTGCCTACATGCCCGACCCCTATGGCGGCTTCGGCATCAACCGCCCGCAGTCGACCATCTCCGTGGGCGGCGACCCCAACTCCGGCTTTTACCGTCGCCAGCAGCAGTCCTCGGGCGGTGGCCTGAAGCGTTACCCAACGCGTAAGGTCAAGCTTGTGCAGGGTTCCGTGCTGAGTATCGAGTACCCGGTCCCCAGTGCCATCCGCAACTCGGTGCAGCAGCGCTACCTCGAGACCGAGGCCAACCACGACGAGTTTTACAAGATGCGCTACACGGCCGCGACCTGCGACCCCAACGACTTTACACTCAAGAACGGCTACGATCTGCGGCCGCGCATGTACAACCGCCATACCGAGCTGCTGATTGCCATTACCTACTATAACGAGGACAAGGTGCTCTGCTCGCGTACGCTGCACGGTGTCATGCAGAACATCCGCGACATTGTCAACCTGAAGAAGTCGACGTTTTGGAACAAGGGTGGTCCGGCGTGGCAAAAGATTGTCGTCTGCCTGGTCTTTGACGGTCTCGACAAGGCCGACAAGAGCGTGCTGGACGTGCTCGCCACCATTGGTGTGTACCAGGACGGTGTCATCAAGCAGGATGTTGACGGCCAGGAGACGGTTGCCCACATCTTTGAGTACACGACGCAGCTGTCGGTGACGCCGAACCAGCAGCTCATCCGCCCCGTCAACGACGGCCCGACGACGCTGCCGCCCGTGCAGTTCATTTTCTGTCTGAAGCAGAAGAACACCAAGAAGATCAACTCGCATCGTTGGCTGTTCAACGCGTTTGGTCGCATCCTGAACCCCGAAGTGTGCATTCTGCTCGATGCCGGTACCAAGCCCAGCCCCAAGTCGCTGCTGGCGCTGTGGGAGGGCTTCTACAACGACAAGGATCTCGGTGGTGCGTGTGGTGAGATTCACGCCATGTTGGGCAAGGGCGGCCGCAAGCTGCTCAACCCGCTCGTCGCGGTGCAGAACTTTGAGTACAAGATCTCCAACGTGCTGGACAAGCCGCTCGAGTCGGCGTTTGGTTACGTCAGTGTGTTGCCCGGTGCCTTCTCGGCCTACCGGTTCCGTGCCATCATGGGCCGCCCGCTGGACCAGTACTTCCACGGTGACCACACGCTGTCGGCGATTCTGGGCAAGAAGGGTATCGAGGGCATGAACATTTTCAAGAAGAACATGTTCTTGGCCGAGGATCGTATTCTGTGTTTCGAGCTGGTGGCCAAGGCAGGCCAGAAGTGGCATCTGTCCTACATCAAGGCGGCCAAGGGTGAGACGGATGTGCCCGAGGGTGCAGCCGAGTTCATCGGCCAGCGTCGTCGTTGGCTCAACGGCTCGTTTGCCGCCAGTTTGTACTCGCTGATGCACTTTGGTCGCATGTACAAGAGTGGGCACAACATCATCCGCATGTTCTTCCTGCACGTGCAGCTGCTCTACAACATCATGAACGTCATCTTCACGTGGTTCTCGCTGGCGTCGTACTGGCTGACGACGTCGGTCATCATGGACCTGGTGGGCACGCCGTCGGTGGCGTCGACGACAACGTCGGAGCATCATGCGTGGCCGTTTGGCGACGCGGCGACGCCGCTCGTTAACTCGGTGCTCAAGTACCTCTACCTGGCCTTTGTCATTCTGCAGTTCATCCTGGCCCTGGGTAACCGGCCCAAGGGTTCCATGTACACCTACGTCACGTCTTTCATCGTCTTTGCTTTCATCCAGGCCTACGTGCTGGTTCTGTCGGTGTACCTGGTGGTGCAAGCCTTTGCAACGCCGGTCAGCGAGCAGATCCAGACGGACAACGTGGGCGACTTCTTGACCAGTGTATTCGGTGCCAACGCCGGTGCGGCGGGTGTCATTATCCTGTCGCTGTTTGCCATTTACGGTCTCTACTTCCTTGCGTCGTTCATGTACCTCGACCCGTGGCACATGTTCCACTCGTTCCCCTTCTACCTGGTGCTGATGTCGACGTACATCAACATCCTGATGGTGTACGCCTTCAACAACTGGCACGATGTGTCTTGGGGTACCAAGGGCTCGGACAAGCAGGAGGCACTGCCGTCGGCACACGTCAGCAAGGGCGAGAAGGATGAGGTGGTGGTGGAGGAGGTGGACAAGCCGCAGGAGGACATTGACAAGCAGTTTGAGTCGACGGTCAAGCGTGCGCTGGAGCCGTACAAGGCGGACGAGCAGCCGGAGCCCAAGGACATCCAGGACTCGTACAAGTCGTTCCGTACGATGCTGGTTGTGCTGTGGCTGTTTTCCAACTGTCTGCTGGCGGTGCTGTTGACGAGCGACAACTTCAACGGCATCGGCCTGGGCCAGACGACGACGACGCGGACGGCCTGGTTCTTCAAGTTCATCCTGTTTGCGACGTGTTTCTTGTCGATCTTCCGGTTTATCGGCTTCTGCTGGTTCCTGGGCAAGACGGGTCTGATGTGCTGCATTTCGCGTCGCTAAGGAGGATGTTGGTCACGGGTTGCGGTTTGCGGTTGCGGATGGACGAGGGAGGAGGACGCATGAAAAGAATGGCTTGGGTCTGGGCGTTTCGATCAACAGTAGATATATTCTGATTTTGATTATAATTTTGATTTCTCGGCAGTTTGTTGACTGGACGTCTTTTACAGTTTTGGATATAGATTTTGATATGATGGGTTTGCACAGAATGGCATTATGGTAGTATCGCAGTTGTGTGGTTATTGGGCTGTGTGATACACTGACCTGCACTTGCACGAGGCAGGCAGAACAACTCTACGGAGTACTGATCATTCCTGCCCGAACTGCGAAAAGCTTGTTATTGTTGTCAGTCAGCCTTGGGCGTTGATGAAGAGGCAAGTGGCGACCCTGTTGCTCGCAGCCGTCGATGACTAATACACGGCGGCAGATAAGCCCCGCCAATGGCATCGGAGCCTTACGCTTTGACGCCACCGCCCAAATCGACCTGCGAGGCATCGACCACGACTGCCTGCTTTGCCACGACGCTCTCGGATTGTTTCCCTTCGGCATAAGTCCTGCATATATAGATACCCAAACCGATACTTCGCGCACGTTTGTCTCTTTTCGCGTGGCCGAGCCTCTTTTCTTCTCTGACGCCGACTTTACTTTTCTGTCAACATCGTCAACTCCCAAGTCCGGCTGTGGCCTACCGACGCCGACCCTTTGGTCCCCTTTCCCACGACGTTTTTTGAGTCAGCTATACTCGACCGCCCCGCGAGTGACGGAGCGCACACATTGCAATGTTGAAGATTTGGTCCATGGTGAGTTGCATCATGCGTGCATGCATGCATGCTTTCCAAGACGAATGTACACGCAGCGACTAACTAGCTGGCAGAAAAAGGAGCAGCAAAAGGCCGAGAATGCCGAGGGTGCTGCTGCTGCTGCGGGCGGCGCGGGCGGCGGTGCTGCGGGCGGAGGGCCACGCAAGAAGAAGGTGACGGCGGCGCAGCTGCGCGTGCAAAAGGACCTGTCGGAGCTGTCGCTGGGCTCGACGATGAGCATTGCGTTCCCCGACCCGGACGATATTCTCAATTTCTGCCTGACGATTGAACCCGACGAGGGCATGTACCGCGACGGGCACTTCACGTTTACGTTCCACATCAACGCCAATTTTCCGCACGACCCGCCCAAGGTCGAGTGCCAGCAAAAGATTTACCACCCCAACATTGACCTCGAGGGCAAGGTGTGCCTCAACATTCTGCGCGAGGACTGGAAGCCCGTGCTGAACCTGAATGCCGTGATTGTCGGCCTGCAGTTCCTGTTTCTCGAGCCCAACGCGTCGGACCCGCTCAACAAGGACGCGGCCGAGGACCTGCGGGCGCACCGCGAGACCTTTAAGCGGAATGTGCGGACGGCGATGGCGGGCGGCAGCGTGCGGGGCGAGCGGTTCGACAAGGTGCTGGTTGCAGGGAGATAGAAGAGGTCTGCGTGGCGCTTTTGGGGGAGGGAGAGTGCATCGTTAATATACGTTTATGACGTTCAGGCTCTTTATTTGTTTTCTTTGCATTTCTTTTATGTCACAGCATCTTTAATTGAGCGCATTGCATCTTTTATCTTTTCTGGCGTGTCCTAGCGTAGTTTGTTGCAGTGTAGCTGCAAATTGTACATCCTGTTCTACTCGTATTCTATTAATACTCGTATCTGATCAACATGTAAGACGCAGTCGTCAGCAGAATCCGTCAGACGTGCTTACACTTGCACACCGCAAAAAATTGCCACTGCATCGGTTATGCAACGACCAACAGTCTATACTTCCAGCAGTCTTTGTTGTAGCACCCTGCAATACAACGTCCGCTCCGTGTCCTTCTTTCTCCCGTCAGCGAACGCGTTGCAACTGTCAATCATCGTCAGTCAAAAGCCCGTACGACCGAAATCGGGGCGGCAGGCTGACCTCCGGAAAGGGCGCGAGGGCCCCGCAGCCATGGGGAAGAGAGCATTGGATGCAACTAAAAGTGCACAGGCAAAACAAAAGGTATGACTCCCCCAGCCCGTGGGGTCAGTCAGGGCCGAGCAGCGGCGGAGGCAAAAAGAACTGAAAAAGACAAAAAGAACAGCAAAAAAGACACTAGACAGCTAAGAGCCGGACCCGGAGACGCACAAGCCGCCGCGGGCCAATCAGAGCTGGAATTTCGCCATTTTTTCCCTTGTTGGCGAAACATTTCTCCACAAAAGATATAAAAAAACGAAAGAAAAATCATAAATTTTCAATCGAGCCTGCATCCCCCTCCATTGCTCTTGCCGTCCATAACTACTTGGCCTCGCCCGCCCTTTCCCCTTCTCTCCCTCCTTCCTCTTTATTTCTTCTTCTCCAATCCATCCACCTCCCCCTCCATCTCATCACATCATCAACAATGGCTTCTCGTGGTTTCTCCAAGGCCCTGCGCCCGATTGCGCGCCAGGTGGCCGCGCCTGCGCAGCGCCGCACGTTTGCTGCCGCTGCCGGCGGTCTCGTGCGTGCCAACGCCAAGGCTGCTGTCTCGACCGTGATGCCGAGCAAGATTGGCCAGCAGCAGGTGCGCGGTGTCAAGACGATTGATTTCGCGGGTCACGAGGAAAAAGTCTGGGAGCGCGAGGACTGGCCCAAGGAGAAGCTGCTCGAGTACTTCAAGGACGACACGTTTGCGCTGATTGGCTACGGCTCGCAGGGCCACGGCCAGGGCCTGAACCTGCGCGACAACGGCGTCAACGTGATCATCGGCGTGCGCAAGGACGGCAAGTCGTGGAAGGACGCCGTGCAGGACGGCTGGGTGCCCGGCAAGAACCTGTTTGAGGTGGACGACGCCATTTCGCGCGGCACGATCATCATGAACCTGCTGTCGGACGCGGCGCAGTCGGAGACGTGGCCGCACATCAAGCCGCAGCTGACCAAGGGCAAGACGCTCTACTTTTCGCACGGCTTCTCGCCCGTCTTCAAGGACCTGACCAAGGTCGACGTGCCCAAGGACATTGACGTGATCCTGGTGGCGCCCAAGGGCTCGGGCCGCACGGTGCGGTCGCTGTTCCGCGAGGGCCGCGGCATCAACTCGTCGTTTGCCGTGTACCAGGACGTGACCGGCAAGGCCGAGGAGAAGGCCCAGGCCATGGGCGTCGCCATTGGCTCGGGCTACCTGTACAAGACCACCTTTGAGAAGGAGGTCTACTCGGACCTGTACGGCGAGCGCGGCTGCCTGATGGGCGGCATCCACGGCATGTTCCTGGCCCAGTACGAGGTGCTGCGCGAGCGCGGCCACAGCCCCAGCGAGGCTTTCAACGAGACGGTCGAGGAGGCCACGCAGAGCCTGTACCCCCTGATCGGCGCCAACGGCATGGACTGGATGTACGAGGCGTGCTCGACGACGGCCCGCCGCGGCGCCATTGACTGGTCCCCGCGCTTCAAGGACGCGCTCAAGCCCGTCTTCAACAGCCTGTACGACTCGGTCCACGACGGCACCGAGACCAAGCGGTCGCTCGACTACAACAGCCAGCCCGACTACCGCGAGAAGTACGAGGCCGAGATGGAGGAGATCCGCAACCTGGAGATCTGGCGTGCCGGCAAGGCCGTGCGCTCGCTGCGTCCGGAGAACCAGAAGTAGGGTGGGAAGGATGATATAATGGGCATGGGAAAAGGAAGGATAAGGATAAGGAATTTATTATGATGACATTTACTTGTGTGGCTGTGCTGGTGACTGCTGTGCGTATGCTGGCTTATGCTGTGGCTGGTGGGATTGCGTGACTGCTGTTGCTGTTGCTGTCTGTGACTGACTGCTGAATGTGACTGTGACTGCTGTGGCTGATAGTGCATAGGTCCCAAGTGCTTGTGCCCCGCTATCGGCGATGGCTGCTTCTATCGCTCTATACTCGTAACGTACTCGTACATCGTACAGTCAACTCATCACCACCATGGCCGACCTCTCGACGTGCCCCCCGCTGACCCGCGCGTCCGTGGTCGCCGCGCACGACCTCATCCGGCCGTTTGTGCACCGCACGCCCGTCCTGACCAACCGCTCCCTTGACCAGATTGCATCGACGCCCAAGGATGACTCATCGTCTTCGCCCACCCTCCGCCTCTGGTTCAAGTGCGAAAACATGCAGCGCATCGGCGCCTTCAAGGCCCGCGGCGCCTTCCACGCTGTCGAGCGGCTCAAGCGCGAGCCTGGCTGGCTCGACGCCGGCGGCCTGACAAAGGGTGTCGCGACACACAGCTCCGGCAACCACGCACAAGCCCTCGCGCTCGCAGCCCGCACGGCCGGCATGCCCGCGCACATTGTCATGCCCAGCATCTCGGCACCGCCCAAGGTGGCAGCAACACGCGGCTACGGCGCCAACGTGGTGTTTAGCGGGTCGACGGCGGCCGAGCGCGAGGCCGTGACCGCCGACGTCGTGGCGCAGACGGGCGCGCGGCTCGTGCCGCCGTACGACCACCCCGACATCATCCTTGGCCAGGGCACCGTCGGGCTCGAGCTGCAGGAGCAGGTAGCCGAGGCTAGAGCGGGAGCGGGGACAGGGGCGACCACGTCGACTGCCAACAGCGACGGCTCGCCAACAGCTCTCTTGTATGCGCCGACGACACGATCCGCGTCGGAGAAACTCGGCGACGCCGAAGCCGAAGTCGACGCCAAATCATCGACACCCCCCCTCGACGCCATCATTGCGCCGTGCGGCGGCGGCGGGCTGCTGTCGGGCATTGTGCTGTCGGCACAGGGCACGGGCGTGCGCGTGTTTGGGGCCGAGCCGTGGTTCGAGGGCGGCGACGACTGCCGGCGCGGCCTGGCCGAGGGCAAGCGCATCGAGGCCGTGTCGACGCTGACGGTGGCCGACGGGCTGCGCACGCCCGTGGGCGTCCACAACTTTGCCGTGCTGTCGGGCGAGCACGGCCCGGGCGTCGACGGCGTGTATGCGGTCAGCGAAGACGAGATCCGGGCGGCGTTGCGGCTGGTGCTGGAGCGGCTCAAGGTGGTGGTGGAGCCGAGCTCGGCGGTGCCGCTGGCCGTGGTGCTGTTCAACGAGGAGTTCCGGCGGCTGGTCGAGAAGGAGGCCGGGCCGCGGGGCTGGGACGTGGGCATTGTGCTGAGCGGCGGCAACATCAGCCTGGAGGCGTTTGGGAAGTTGTTTGCGTAGGGGGGGGGGGAGGTTTATAAAAGGAGGGCGTCTATAAACAGGATATTCAAAAATAAAATAAAAATCAGAAGAGACAATAATCAAAAAAAATCAAAACAAACTCTATCCCTCAAGACTTGTTCAACTTTGAATCCATCGAAACACGCCACCGCGAACTGTACCGCCGCAGCAGAAACACACACGTGTTGCCAACGCAAAAGGCCAGCAGAGCCACCATGGTGCACAGCCAGCCAAAGCCCAGAGCCGAGATGAGCGGCTGGGCCACAATGACGCCGACGCACGAAAATATGTTGCGCAAGAAATTGTTGAGGGCAATTCCGCCGGAGCTGCGGCGCGGCATAAACTCGGTCAGCATCGTGGTGACGGCGCCAAAGACGAGCATGCTGGCAAAGCCAAAGAAGAACTGGGCAATGGCCGGCACGATCCAGAGCACGCCATGCTGCACGGTCCAGCCGAACCAGATCATGGCGGCCGGGAACAGGCTGGCCGACAGCCAGGCATTCTCGCGCATGCGGTCCTCGGGCAAGAAAACGAGGTGGCCGTCGGCGTCGTAGCGGTCGGCCTTGCGGGCCTCGCGGGCCATGATGTGGTCGATCCAGCGGCCGCCGAGCAGCGACGCCAAAATATAGCCCAGGCTGGTGGGGATGTACATGAGGCCGACGATCAGCTCGCCAAAGCCGTAGGGCGGACGCTCAAAGGCCGACTGGACGCTGACGTTGAGGACAAACAGCGCGCCAAAGGTCACGGAGCCGTAGACGACGGTCAGCAGGATGGGCGGGAAGCGCAGGTAGGTCAGCACGGACAGCGGGTGCACAAAGGCGTGCGTGAGAAAGACGCCGACGCGGCGGGTCAGCGGTTCACGGACGGCACCGGCACTGGCATCGGCTCCGGCTCCGGCTCCGGCTTCAGCTCCGACCCCGGCAGCAGGCCTCTTGACTGCCAGCGTCTCGGGCAGACAGAAAAAGAGCATCAGCAGCGTCAGGCCGCCGTAGATGGCCAGGAACCACATGGTGCTCTTCCAGCCCCAGGCCTCGGACAGCGCGCCGCCAATGATGGGGGCAAACAGCGGGCCGGTCAAGGGCCCGAGGTAAAAGATGCCCATGGCCCGGCCGCGCTCGCGGGGCTCCCAAATGTCGGCCAGCGTGCCACCGCCGACGGCCTGGACGGACGCGGACGCGCCGCCGCCCAGCACGCGCATGACAATGAGCATGCCGATGCTCGAGCTGACGGCGCTCAGGATGGAAAAGACGACAAAGAGCGAAAAGGAGACGACGTAGATGGTGCGGCGGCCGAGCTGTTCGGAAAAGGACGACCACCACAGCGGGAAGATGGCCATGGCCAGCATGTAGAGCGCGATGGTCAGGTTGGCGACGGTGGTGGACGTGTGCAGGTCGGCAGTCAGCTCCTTGAGGGCCGGATAGAAAATGGACGAGCCCATGGGGCCGCCGGCAGCCGACAGCGACACGATGAGCGTGATCAGCCACTTGGTGCGGTTGGGGTAGTCGTAGGGCCGCTCGACCTCGGGCAGGATGGCGAGGCGGCCAAACAGGCCGCGGCGCTGCGAACGCGGGACCACGGTCGGCCGGCGCGAGAGCTGCGAGACGGTGCGCGTCACGGCGGCATCGGCAGCAGCAGCCCGGCTGATTTGCGAGTGGCGGCTCTCGACGGCCTGCAGCCCGGCCCCGGCCTCTTCGAGCTGTGGCTCACCATCTGTGTCCGAGTCGTCGTCGTCGCGCTGCTCAGGGATGTCGTCTTGACTGTGAGTCTTTTCATTCACTGCTGCTGCTTCTTCCTTGTCGGTGGTCTGCAAGGACGTCGCTGGCCCGGCGGACGATGCCGGCCTGCTGTCGAGGTCTGACGCTTTCTCGGGCATGTCTCTAGCGTTGTTGGCTGTTGATGTCTTACACGGATGTGGAAAAAGGCGAACGATGGATGGATGTTTGTGGCGGCCACAAAAGTGCACAGAATAGGACACGTCAGAATGAAGCTTGCTTGACTGCAAAATGACAACGACGAGCATAAAAAGAGCAACTGCGAGTATGAACGGAGTAAACATTATGTCCGCGTCTGAAGGAAGAAGGAGCGGCCAGTTATGTGGGACCCCGACACCCTACCCTTGATCGGCACGAAAACACACGGCTATTCTGTCCTTGGTAGCCGACGTTGCTCCGGGACGTGCAGCAGCAGCAGCTCAATCGAGCAAGGTGGGTGTGGAGAGGGCAGGGCCTCGGGCGTCCCGAAACGGAAGGCGGCCGATTTAGTAAGCGGCATCGGGATGCTCAGCACTTTATGCTATTTTTACAATGCGTCAGGAAGATGCGAATGCGACATACAGAGTACGGAGTTGTGAGTAGTATATAAAGAATGAAAAAAGGAGAATGAAAAATGAAGAATGAGATTGAAGAACGGTGACCCCTAGAGTGTGCCGGGTATCGGCACGTCGAGGCATCGCCAATGCTTACACGAAAGTGGGGCAGCAGGCCGAAAGGGTTGTTGCATTGAAGAAGCAAGTACTCGTATCTGCAGCACTCAGTATGCAGTCTTACATAATCTCGGTCAAGACGATATCAACAAAAAGGTGCAGCTGCGTGTGGTGTGGGAAGGCGCCGCCGACGTGCGTCGCCGCGATCGGCCACGCGCTCCGATCCAGCATTTGCGGGGTGGCAAATCAGCGTGCTCCGTCCAGGTATGACAGACTCTGTGGTCCACTTTTTTCAACCTCATCATCAAAGAACGTCAACGATCAACGACCGTCAACGACAATAACCAGAGTCAAACACAACAACCACCACCACCATGTCCCTCACCGACGCCGCGCCCGCCGAGGCCGCCCGCGCCGCCAAGTCCGCCTCCCACATCATGGCCACGCTGTCCGCCGACGCCCGCAACGACGCCCTGCTCGCCATGCACGCCGCCCTGGCAGCCAGCCGCGAGGTCATCCTGCAAGCCAACGCCGACGATGTGGCCCTGGCCCGCCGCGACGCCGACGCGGGGCGACTCAACCCGTCGCTCGTCGCCCGACTCGACCTGGGTCGCCCGGGCAAATACGAGGATCTGCTCCAGGGGATCCTGGACGTGCGCACCCTGCCGGACCCGCTGGGCCGCGCGACGCTGCGCACGCGGCTCGACGACGGGCTCGAGCTCGAGCGCGTCACGTGCCCCATTGGCGTGCTGCTGGTGATTTTCGAGGCGCGGCCCGAGGTGCTGGCCAACATTGCGGCGCTGGCGGTCAAGTCGGGCAACGCGGCGCTGCTCAAGGGCGGCAAAGAGTCGACCAAGACGATGCTGGCGATGGCGGCTGTTCTTGCTGAGGCGTTGAAGACGGCGACACAAGTGCCTGCGGCCGCCGTTCAGTTGGTGACCCGCCGCGATGTTGTCCAGGACCTGCTGGCGCTCGACCGCGACATTGACCTCGTCGTGCCGCGCGGCAGCAACGAGCTCGTGCGCGCCATCAAGGCCGACACGCGCATCCCTGTCCTGGGCCACGCCGACGGCATCTGCAGCACGTACGTGGACAAAGGGTTTGCCGACGCCGCGCTGGCCACGACCGTCCTGCTCGACGCCAAGACGGGCTACGCCGCCGCCTGCAACAGCCTCGAGACGCTGCTCGTGCATGAGTCTGTGCTGGCTGATGCATCGTCGTCGTCCTCGTCCCCCTCGACTGCTGCTTTTATTTCGGCAGCCCAGGCTCTGATCTCCGCCGGCGTCACTCTGCGCTGCGACGCCGCCAGCAAGGCCCTGCTCGACCAGCAGCTCGACGAGGCCGCCCGGTCCAAGGTCGTGGCCGCCGTCGACGACGACTACGACACCGAATTCCTGTCCCTCGACCTCGCCGTCAAGACGGTGCCCTCGCTCGACGCCGCCATGGCCCACATCAACGCCCACGGCTCGCACCACACCGACGCCATCCTCACCCACAGCCAGCCCAACGCTGAGCGCTTCATGGCCGCCGTCGACTCCGCCGGCGTCTACTGGAACGCCTCGACGCGCTTCGCCGACGGCATGCGCTACGGCTTCGGCACCGAGGTCGGCATCAGCACAAACAAGATCCACTCGCGCGGGCCCGTCGGCCTCGAGGGCCTGACCATCTACAAGTACAAGCTGCGCGGGCACGGCCAGGCTGCGGGGCAATACGGCGACGGCAAGAAGCAGTACAAGCACGAGGCCATGGATTTATAGTCTGTATGTTTGCTTGGTATGAAAGTTGGGATAAATTAGACAGCCAGCATCTGATTAGACGTGATCCAGCTCAAGTGCGTAACATCGTTTCTCATATACAAAAGCAAATACGCGTACTCGTACAAGTGACGGGGAATAGCAGGAGAAGTAGGAAAGGGAAAGGGAAAGGGAAAGGGGAAGAAAAAGAACAGAAACACCAAGACAAGACCAGGAAAAAAAAAAGACAGGACCAAGAAAAAGACGAGACAAGAAAAGGAAAAGACCAATACAAAACCAAAAAGACAAAAAAATTCCAAAAAAGAACAGACGACTACTCCCGACGGCCCATCTTCTCAATCGAGCTCATCAGGCCACTCCGCGTCCCCAGCCCGCTCGGCGGCCGGCCGCTCGCCGACCCGTTGGAGCCCGCCGAGCTGTTCGTCGTACGGTCGTGTCCGATGCGTCCGATCCGGCTCGGCACGCCGCCCGTCGCCATTGTCGAGCTGCTCGGCGGCTTAAGCCCCGACAGACGGCCCGTGCCGTGCATGCTCATCGGCCGCGACCGTCCGGGTGTCGTCGCCGTGCTCGCCAGGTTGCTGCTGCTCTGGCTGTTGATCAACATGCTGTTGCGGTTCGACGACGCGGCCACCGTGCTGCCGGGTGCACCAAGCGATGTCCGCGAGGCCGGCCGCGGCGTCTTGGGCACCACCGTCTTGCGCGGCGACATGGCACCCGACGGGATCGACACTGATCCCCGCTTGACGGCCGGCGTCGGAGCCGGAGCTGCTGCCGGAGCTGCTGCCGGAGCCGGTGCGGGAGTCGGCGACGCACTCGCCGCAATGTAGCTCTGCTGCTGCATCGCCATCAGCTCCTCGGCCATGATCACCAGCTCGCCCTTTTCCACGCGCTCCTGCTCCAGCAGCGTCCGCAGCTCTGCATTGTCTGCCTTGACCGTGCGCAGCACCGCCTCCAGCTTCTCGACCTCGGCCCCCAGCTCCTTGATCTGCGTCGCATCCCGTGCCGCCTGCTTCCGCCGCTCCTCGTCGGCCCGGTGCTCCTCCTCGCTCGGGCCCATGCGCGCAATCGCCGCGTCCCGTCCCATCCGCAGCCGCTCGTTCTCGCTCGCCAGCGCCTCTGCTCCCGTCTCCAGCTCGCGCACCCGCTTCTCCCACCGCGCCTCGTAGCTCTTCTTCAGTGCCGCCACCTTGGTCTCGTGCTTGGCCTTGTATGCCATGTGCAGCTCGCGTGCCACCCGCTCCACGGCAATCTCCACCTCGCGCTGCACCGCCGAGCTGCCACCCGTGCTGCCCGACGACACCGACCCGCCCGGGCTGCGTGTGCGGTGGCTCTCTGCCTCTGCCGTCGCCCGGCCTGCGCGCATCGCCGCCATCTTGGTCTCGGCCTCCTGCGCCATCATCTCGGCCGCCTCGCGCCGCTTCTCCGACTCGTCCAGCTTCGCCTCCAGCTCCTCGCGCTCCCGGTGGCCCAGCACAATCTCGCCCTTGACCTTGCGCAGCACGTCCTCCATCTCGCGCCCGCGCCGCTCCCACTGCTCCTTCTCCTCCGCCACCAGGTCGCGTGCGCCCCGCTCCTCGCGGATCTGCTCCATGCACTCGCCCACGCGCTTCTCCGCGTCGCCCACGGCTGTCTTGAGCGCCGTGACCTCTGCCTCCTTGCCGCTCAGCGACGCCTTGAGGCTGCTAATCTCCGACAGAAAGTTCGACTTGAGGCTCTCCAGCTCCCGCGGCGTCACCGTCGGGATGCTGCGCGGCGTCGGCAGCGGCGGGATCTCAAAGTCCAGCAGGTTGACCAGCGGCTTACGCTGGGGCGTCGCCGTGCTGCTGCCGCCCTTGCTCGGCGAGTTCTGCTGCCGCAGCTGCTCCGTGTACTCCATCAGCAGGTTGGTCGTGTTGCTGTGGTCGCGGCTGTGTCCGTAGCCGTGGCTCGGCCCGTGGCTCGTCCGCCCGGTCGTTGTCGTCGTGCTGTTGCTCATGCGTGGTGGCCGGCCCGACGCTGCGTCAAATCCCGACGACGACCCGCGCCGCGAGTGCACCTTGGCCGGGCTGTTGGTGCCGTGCGAGTGACCACCGCCGCAGCCGCCGCCGCCGTTCAGCCGCGACAGCGTGTTGGGCACTGCCGAAAACGCGCTAAATGTGCTGGCCATTGTGTCGTCTGCATTGATCGTCTCGTCGCCCACGCTGCCGTTCGCTGAGCTGTCGCGCGGCCGCACATGGTGCTGCACCGGCGACCGGTGGTAGCCGTTGGGCGTGTTGTACGCGCTGTCGTTGTGCCGGCTGGCCGGCGGCGGGCTCGGCTCGTTTTCAATCGCGCTCGTCTCGTCCTCGAAGATCTCAATCGCCTGCTTGAGCCCCTCGTTGAGCTGGATCGCCTCGTCCAGGCTGATCTGCCGTCCGTGCAGCGGCTGCTGCTGCTTCTGGATGTGTGTAAACAACACCTGCCCGGGCTGCGAAGGCGACGGCGGCACCGACCGCTGCACGGGCGGCTGCGACGGCGACCGAGGCACCGCCGCAACGGCTGCTGAGGCCACCACTGGCGACCCAGGACACGTCAGAGACGGCGCGCTGACTTTAACAGGAAACCGCTTCTCTGTGCCCCGGGGCCGCCCTGGCGGCAGCATCTGGTTGGACGACGTCGACATGCGCCGCGGCGGTGCGAAAGTCGGCGGTGGCGACGACGCTGTCGACGACGTCTGGTCATCGGCAATGTCGCGGCGGCTCTCGGCACCGCTATCGGGAGACGCCGGGCTGCCGAGCGTCACGGAGCTGGCAGCCGACCCAGTGCCACCCCCCGTCACACGGCCCTGGAGGATCTTGAGCGGCGACAGCTCGCTGCCCGACAGAATGCGCGATCCGGGCCGCGCTTGCCGGCTGGCAAAGGCCGATGGCGGCATCGAATGAGCCGCAGCAGTGTTGTTGTTGTTGGTGGTGGTGGTGGTGGTCGACGACGGCGCGTTAAACGGTGACGGCGCGGGCTTGGCGTGCACGGCGTCGGGTGCCACGTTCTCCTGGCTGCCGTGGCTGCTGTTATTATGATTATGGTGTGTGGGCGACATGCCCTCGGGCGTGTCTGCAATGGCATCCATGGTGGGATGCGCAACCGAGTACGTCGTGGTGATGGACGACGCGAGGTCAAAGTTGTATGCAGAGACAATGCGCGACTCCTGATCGGCTTGGTATCGTCCTGTTTTAGCTCGTTTGGCGGCTGGTTCGTAAGCAATGCTGTTGAGGGTCGCGTTCTCGAGAGGAGACAACGGCGATGCCATACGCGGCGGTGGAAGAGGGAGGGGTTTGAGGAGAGGGAGAGGAAGAGGAAGAGAGAAACGCGTCTTGCTCGATAGGGAGCTAGATGTTGCGTAAAAAGGATGACAATGAGAAAAAGGGAGGGAGGGAGAGTAAGATAGATAGAGATGGGGAGAGAGAGAGAGAGAGAGAGAGAGAGAGAGAGAGATGGAGATCACCGTCCGAGTGGGTGAACAAACAGCAGGCTAGAACGTCTGCTTCAATGCAAGTAGACAAAAGACGGGTAGGTGGTGGGAGAGAGAAAGGAAGAAGGCAGGAGTCGTCGACGACGCAGAGTAACCCAACAGCTGGAACAGCCAGAACAACCAGACAAAGGGAGAGCTGGAACGCTGGAACGCTGCGACGAGTCGAAAAATGAAAACATGCAACAATTAAGGAGAGAAAGAGGGGAGACGGCGATCGAACAGGCTAGCGGGACAAAGAATGACAAGGCAAGGTCCAACAAGGGAAAGCGCTGGAGAACACAACAAAACGTCGTGCTGCGGTGTGATAACGCAGTCGCAGTGCAGCAAATGCTACAAAAATACAGAGTACGAGTACTCGTACAGAGGCGATACGCGCTGCAGACCGGGGGGCCGTTGTTACTCGTATTAGACAAGGCAATCAGGGTCGCCCGTGTCCACACTGGCATCCTGCGCCCGCGCTTTCCCTTGTTTCGCTCTAATCCTGATTCAGACGTTGACGGGGTGATGATCAAAGTCACGTGATGCAACGGGTGCGGCCGGGCACTTTGGTCGTTGGTTCCTGTTCCTGTCAATGCGAGTGACGGGACTTTTTCATAGTTAGTGCGCGCGCGGACCGGTCAGATTAGTAATCCCTTCCAACGTGTATTCGTATTGAAACGGCCTTCTTTGTTTGTGACGGAAGCCGGGGCGAGCCCTTCAAACCCTAGCTGTCGGCAAACAAAAGACGCAAACGGAGAAATTGGAGCTCAAGGGATGCGGAGGAAACAGGGGCGTACCCAGTCGGGCCAGGCCAGGCCAGGGGCAGCATAAGCCGTACGGAGTAATGCTCGTACTCCGTATATCGTACGAGCGAGGTACTCGTAATACCACTTTTCCAGCGAACCGTCAATCATGCGGCGGCCTACGAGTACGGAGCACAACGCGGAGAAGGAAGCTGGCTGGAATGCCCCGTACTCCGTAGTCTGATATTGCTTGCAATGCGCAAGGCTGCATGATTCTCATGCAGGTTCCATAGTCCGATCTCCTCGTGGGGTTTCGTGCATACGGAGAATGGAGTCATCCGGAGTCTCGTATTGGAAAACGGAACAGATGGAATCACAACCTACAGACTACGATGTATGCAAATAGATGAGAACACTTTATTTAAAGCAAACGTCGTTAGTCATTAATGGACAAAGGAACAAGGACAGCTCGAGACACCACACCGCACGAGGCGAGCGAGCGAGCCAGTATCGTCGTAGGCAAAGCGAGACAGCAGAGCCAGACAGAGAGAACCAGACAGAGAACCAGACAGAGAACCAGACAGAGAACCACGCAGAGAGAACCCGGCCACACAAAAGACAGGGAAGAACCAGAAACTGTTACCCCCGAGCACACATGCCGGGTGTAAAGAATAGATGCACTCCGTTCCACAACCCCAGCCATTCATTCGCCTAATCCTTCTTTAATATCGACTCGTAGTCGGCCAGCGGGGACTGGCAGCACTGGAACAATGGCCGTAAGACTCGCTTAATGTTGCAGCAGAAGGAGGAGCCGGGTTGCGTGTACTCGTACTCGTAATTCTCAAGTCTTTGTCTTGTCTTGTCTTTTGCTGTCCATGTCCGGTCCCATTGCACTCACTGCCCCGGCTGCCGCAGTCCGTCCCAGTCCGCCTCCGACCTTGCATCGTTGGATGCCGTTCCTGAAAGACATCACAGGAGACTGACACAACGAAAACATAAAACAAAATAACTGGTAGGTCTCCCATACACATAAACACATTTATTTGGCCTCGTGAAAGACATTTGAAACATAAAAAACAAAGGAAAGGAATAAGAAAAAAGAGTAGAACAAGATAAAAGTAAAAAAAAAAAAAAAACTAAGAGAATAATAAGCCCAAGTCATCAGGCAAAAGAAAAAGGTTTAGAAATTAATCCTTCCATGCATGTGGGGGATTGGGCGTTCAGTCATCAGGCATTTCCGCCACTGAGGGCAATCAAAAGAAACAGATCGAGAAGAAATGACAAGGAAAAGAAAAGACGCGGCGACAACGTCATCCGCGTCGAATAGACGCCGTGCCAAGCTGGCCACCTGGTGTTGGCCGCCCGGCCGAAGCGCCTCCCAAGGGTTGGTCAGATCCGGAAAGAAAGAAAATGAAAGAGATATAGCAGGCTTGCTCAGGTCGTTTAGTCTCATGTAGAGATGTCATCCGTATCAAGAATGGCAGTCGTGGTGTGGGTCCCGTGTGTCGTATAAATAAAGGTAAAAGGCGAACAAGAAAGATATAGCAAGATGAGTTCAATAAAATGTCGTGAAAAATGCAAGTCGCTTTTCGTCCATGAATGGTGTCGGTGGTGTCGTTGTTCATTTGTCACTAGTAGCATTCCTCGGCTCAAGGCCGAGGTTGCAGAAGAATGGGAGAAAAAAAGAAAAAAAAAAGAAGAAAAAAGACGATCATGAAGCAAAAATAGACGCAAAAAGGCGTATAAAGTAACGCAAGCTGCGCAAAGATCACCGTCTATAGGTGTCTCCGGGCACCGACAGGCGTGGCCGTGGCACGGTTCATTGTGTCGTAGACCGACGAGGGCATCACCGGCTCCATGAGCGTCCGGCGGCGCTTCTGGTCCAGGGAAGACCGGTCATCGTCGTCGTCGTCGCGGCCTCTCTTGACACCCGACGAGGGCGGGGTGTCGCTGAGCGGCTGCGTCGCGTAGCTGTTCGGCATCGCGCCCGTCATGTCCGCAGGGCCCGTCGCATACACGTCGTCGGCGGTGCCGTTGGTGTTGCCGCGGTCGTTGGTCACAACGTTGTACAGGTTGCTCGACGCCTGGGCCGCGGCCGCCGAAGCCGTGGCCGTGGCACTCTTGGGGACGGCAGCATGCGGCGGCGTGTTGTAGCCCTGCTGCGTGTACGCGTACGGCTGTGACGCGGCCGCGCTGCGGGGCGTCGACCGACCCGACGATGCCGCCGCCGGGTGGCTCGTGGCACCGCCCGACACGTCCGGCGACAGGTGGCCGTGCTCGCTGGGCAGCGTCGCCACCTGCGCCGGTGCACCGTAGCTGTACTGCGTGCGGCTCGCGTCGTACGCGCTGTTGTCGTGCGTGTACTCGGTCTCGTGCTCGTCGTCGTGCACGCCGTTGTGCACACCGTTGTGCACACCGTTGTGGTCGCCGTGGCTGTGGCCGTTTTGCGCGTGCATGAGCCCGTTGGATGTCTTGTGGTCCAGCTCGTTGCCGTTGCCCGTCGGGCCGCCAATCGACGCCGTGCGGCTGTTGGCCGTGCCAGGAATATCGTTCTTGACGTAGCCGCTGGCCACCGCCGCAGCTGCAGCAGCCGCGCTGTGGGTGTACATGTTGTTGCGGTCGTGCGGGCTGCTGTTGGGCGCACTGCTGGGGTAGCCCTGGCCCTGCTGGGACTGCTGTGTGTGGTGCGGCGTGTGCTGCTGCTGCTGCGACGGCGTGTGCTGCGACGAGGCCGGCGTCTGGTGGTGGTACATGGACCGCGACGTGTCGTACGTCTGGGCCGACGACGGGTACGGGATCGACTGCATGGGCGGGCCGGGCGGCGTCGTGGCCGGCGTCGCCGGCATCGACCGCGTGTTGCTCAGGCTCGTGTCTATTGACATGGGGTTGGCAGGCGTGCCCTGCGACCACTGGAACGAGTCGGACGCACTCATGCTGCCGCCCATGACGCCCGAGGCACTCGTCGGCGGCGTCGGGAACGTGTGCGCGCGCTCCAGCGTGGAACGGCCGGGCGTCGTCATGCTGGCATGCGACGGCAGCGTCTGCTGCGGCCCGGGCAGGGCCATGCTGGAGTGGTGCTGCAGCGACGGCAGACCCGGCGTCTGCTGGCCATTGCGCAGCTGGTTCTGCTCCAATTTCCGGCGCTCGGCGGCCGCCATGACCTGGTTTGTGCGGTTTTGGTTGGTAGGGTGGTACAGCAGCGCGGCAATGTTGTGCACAAACAGCGGGAACAACAGCTCCGTGATCTTCTCCTTGTTCGCAAAGTCCAGCGCGCGCTCAAAGGGAATCCACACGCCCTTGAGGTGCATCGGGCCAATCTTGACGACGTGACGGATCTTTTCGCTCTTCAGGATGCCATCGCGACGGCCACGGGTCATGCCGGCAACGTTGAGCAGCTTGGTGCCGTTGATCATGTGGTTGTCTTCTCTCCGAGCAACGCAGATACCGCGGGCCTCGACCTGGAAGCAAAGACTGCCCTCGTCTTCCCAGAGCGTGGCAGTCACGCGAGGCTTCATGCCGGGGGGTGCAACCTGGCCCGTGTTGTCAAAACCAGAGTAGTTGTTCTGCATGCTCTGTTGTGTGGGGACGCCGGGCAGCGGCAGGACATGCGGGTTAGCGCTCATCTGGCTGGCAACCGGAGCAGCATTCGGTGGCGACGTCAGGCCATTCGTGTAGCCGTACTGGTTGTACTGGGCCGGGTTCGGATATTGTGCAGGACCGGGCTGCATGAGCGACTGCTGGTGGGGGTTGTACTGGGCCATGCCGCCAGACGACACGGGCGGCGGCGGTGCCTGGCCGCCGTTCATGTGAGGCTGCTGATAGTACATATCGGCAGAGCTCTGGTTCATGACTTGTTGGCTGTGGCTGCTGCTGCTATGGCTGCTGTGAAGATGATGCTGGCTGTACTGCTCGTAGCCAGAGGTGAGAGGCGTCTGGAGAGAGCTGGCAAAGGCCGACGACGCGGGAGGGGTCTTGGGTCCGTGGGACGAGGCAAGCGTAGAGTAGGAGGACTGGGAGTGTGCGTCCGAGTTGGGGCTCAAAGACGAAGCGACCGAGTGGTGGGACGGGAGAGGCACAGATGGGGGCCGGTCGTTCATGTACGACGGGCGTTGGGCTACAGCGTAGGGAAGGAATGACAAGGGAGCGTCAGAGAAGCTCCGTGTCTGTACTTGAGAAATCGACGGAAGGTCCAGCTTTTCGGGTGGAGGAGGGAGGGTTGACGATGAAGAAATGCAAGAAATGTTGCAAAAGGCGAGAAAAATGAGAAGAAATGAGAAGAAAATGAGAAAAGACGGCAAGACGTAGAGACGTAAAGACGTGAGACGTAAGACGTTAAGACGTTAAGGGCGTTAAAAAAGGAGAAGCAAATGCAAGCGCTATCAAACGAAGGCGAGATATGCTGACGGGGGAAATAGAAAAGAAACAAAAAGGGAGAAAGCAACACGCTTGACAACAACAAAACAAAACGATGTGATGCAGAAGCTGTGGCGTGATCAGGTCAGGACAATGTCGTCGTTGTCTGTCGTGTGGGCCGTCGAGAAAGGGAATATGCAGAAGCAGTGCAATGCCGGAAGCAGAGGCAGAGGCAGAAACGGACGTTGTCTGGTATATAATGCTTTTGGGGCCACGACCATGTAGTGTGTTTGGTGCGTTTGTTGAGTGGCGAGGTGCGTCTGTCTCATGAGGGGAGCAATGTCTCGTGGAGGGAGGGCAACTGTGGTCGTAGATTAGAGGCTGAAAAGAGAAGAAAAGAGGAAGAGGAGAAAGAAGCAAGTAGAGGGCGAGCAGTACTCGTAGACAGTGACGGAGTAGTGACGGAAGGACGGAGGGACGGGAGGAGAGAGAAAACGACGAGGCTGGATCGACGAGGAAGGACAGGTGGGTGGAGAGGCAGAGGACGAGGTTGTGTGGGAAGTGTGAGATGACAAACGTCAATGTGCAATCGAATGGCGCAGTTGGCGAGAACAAGAAACAACCTACCTTGCAAACCTCTGGGGTTGGCAGCTGATGTTGAGAAACGACGAGGTCGGGCGAGGGGGGCAATCGCAGGACACGATGGATGCCAGAAGGATGGGGAGAGAAAAAGGGTAGGAAGAGAGGAAGGGAGGAAAGAGAGGGAGGAAGAGAGAAAAAGAAGAGAGAAGAGGAAAAGGGAAGAAGGGGAGAGAAGAAGGGAACGAAGGAAGGAGAGAGGAGGGAAAGAGAGGAGGAAAAGAAAAGAGAAGAAGAAAGGCAAAAGGCGGGAGGGGAGTGAAAAGCGAGGATGGCGGGCTTGAGGAGGAGGAGGCAGAGAGCGGCCAGCAGCGAGCAGAGCGCAGACCGCAGACAAGAGACAGCAGTAGGAGGCAGGTAAAAGAAAGTTCAAGTGGAGAGGGAGTGGAGGAGAGTGGAGGAACCTGGGCGTGGTGGTGGTAGCGGCGGTGGTGTTGTAAAGTACGGCGATCAGAGGCACAGTAGGGAACAGCCAGAGCCCCCCGGTCTGGTGCCAAGTCTAGTGTAAATATGGAGCAAGGGTATCGTCGTGTCGTCCATAGAGCGTTGTGCAACAGAAGTACAGGAGGAAGGGAAGATACGAGCAGCGTAGGGAGGCAGAGGTGGAGGGGGCAGAGAGTGAAGAAGAGGCAGAAGAGCAGAAGAGGAAATGAAGATGCAAGTTTGCCAGGCTTGCTTAGTAATATTCTCAAATATCAAAATTGGCAATAGGCATCAAACATCCAGAAACCACAACAGCTTCATGGCTGTCCCGATCGTGGAGTGCGAGGTGAGTGCAGATGCAAATGCAGATGCCCTGGAATGCCAATGCACACAAGGACAAGACACAACTGCCAGCCGCAACACGCACCAGCGGTTATCTGAATCAGCGGGCATTCTGCGTACGAGTACTCCGTACAGCCTGAACGGTCAGCGGTTGCCGGCTGCGCTGGTCCGTTTTGTTTGCTGTGTCTGTGCTACTCGTAGCTAGCCCACTAGCAAGAGGAAAAACAAAGCGCCAGACTGACAACATGCTATGCAAAGGCCGAAGCCGTGGCCAGTGGCCCACTGGGTTGTCTGGTCCAATGCCACGACAGTGTGCTGGCAGTGCGGGTGCGGGCAGAGATAAAGGAGCAGAACGGGAGAAAAACGGGTCAGGGCGCTGGAGCGAGAGAGAATACGGCGAATGTCGTCTTCCCATTGACAGGGGTTCGCAAGAAAGAAGGGAGGCTGGGGAGGGGTGCGAATGGCGTATCTGTAAATACTCGTACGCCGTACGATACTGACTACTGAGTAGCAAAAAAAAAAAGATACGCCGTACGAGTATCGTACTCAGTAGGTAGGTACAGTGGAGTTGAGCAGCTGGGTCTGGAGATGGGAAGCTGGAGCTGGAGCTGGGAGCTCATGGGAGCTTAGGAGCTGGAAGCTGGGGCTGGCCTTCTGGGAGCCGGGCTCGGAGGCACTGGGAGAGGCGGAAGAGAGAAGCAAGACAATTCCAACGACAAAACGGCAGGATAAAAGGCACTGGACATAAGAAAAAGAAAGAAAAAAAAAACATAAAAGACGACAAGCGGATACACAAGGTGGGTTTTTCCAAGGTGGTCCTTGCAGGGGGGGTGTGGGTGAGAGGGGGCAGACCAGAAGGAGGGGAGAACGGGCCAGCGAAACTAGTGGCCAGTGAGAAGCGTGGGAAGCTCTGAGAGGCGGCCATGGAGGGCAACGAGGAGGTTGGGGCCACTCTTTTGCGTCTTTTGGGTCTTGTCGTGTCGTTTTCGTCGGTTTTTGGTCGGCCGCGGTGTGCCACTGAAGCAAGGTTACACCGGCGGCCACTCCAGCGGCCGAGAGAGAAGGTAGAAGTCGAATAATGTGAAAACAAGTCAAACCGAGGAAAGAAAACTGAAGACTGAAGAGAAAAAATAAGTCTTTTCGGAGTCCTGAAGTGGCCTAGCCGTGACGACGACATCGCCGGCGTGCCAGCGGACTGGCTTTTGTGGAACTGTATCTGGGACTCTGAACACGCCTTTCCAATCCTGAGATACCGGTTGCAAAGAAAGTGGGTGGTGGACCAGGCGTCGTGGAGAGAGAGGGGGGGGGGCAGAAAAAAAAAGACAAGAAAGACAAGAAAGAGAGAAGAGAGTCGGAAAGTCGGATGTCGTCAAAACAAAAGTCGCGATCCGACTGCGTTACTGCGTACTGCGTACTGCGTACATGACGCGCCTGCTGCTCAGGGGTTATGCCGGCCGTTCCTGCCGTTTACGCAGCTGTCGACGCAGTATCGCCGGCATGCGGCTTCCTGTTTCGATGCATGATGGCCCATTGCACACCAATCGCGCCTGCCTTTTGGGCGGCACCCTCCGATATGCCTGTATGCAATGCGAGGATACTCGAACGCAGCCCGATATGCAAATACGAGTAAGTCGTACGCGGCACGATATGCAACAAGGCGAGGGCAGCACAACAACAACAAAAGGCAACAACCCAGATGCATGCGTCGACTCCGCCTATGCTATGCGATGCAAGATGCCCGTCCGCTCTGGGGCGCGTGGGTGGGAGCAAAATGTGGGATGAGAGGATGTGGCATGGGGGCAACCCTGCATGCTCCAGCATCCTAATGCGTTTTTGCGCGGTTCGCTGTACGGAGTAGGCGCTACGATTCGTGATTATGTAAGCATGTCCTTTGACTCTTTTTTTTTTTTTAGAGGCACATCGGCCGGTGAGCCTGGTGCGAGAGAGAAAGAGAGTACGAGTACGCTTGGTCTTTGTGTGTCGCTTGGCGTAAAAAATAATCAAGATGTGGAAAGGCACGGCCCCTCGAAGGACTTTGAGATGATAGTACGCCATACTTCGTAAGCTGTCTCCGCTGGAGCCGTCCGTTCATTCGCCCTCGTGGCGGCTGCATCTCGAGGACTCGCAGCAGTTTTTTTTTTTCTCCTGTCGGGAATCGGTTTGTCGGTAAGCCGCCCGGTTCCTAGACTCTGACAAGACTAGCTAGCATCGTCCCTGTCCAAGAGCATGCTCACTGCAGTGTCCAGCTGACCGGCGGTCCCTGGATGGCCCTGCTTGATTCGAAAGTATTTTGACTTTTTCATTCTTGGGTGAGCTCCGCAATCAACGTGTTTCAGGTTGTTTGTCTACATGGGGTCCCCTGTCGAAAGTACTCGTACCGATCATTCATTCTCGTTCCAGCCTCGTGTTTTCATTCTCGCCCGCCTCCTCGTCGGTTGCTGTAAGCGCCAACTTTGATCCTTTTGCCTGTTGGTTTCTTTCATGCTTTCTTTTTCTTTTCTTTTTCTTTTCTTTTTTTCGTTTTCGTTCTTTTCTTTTTTCTTTGTGCCAATCTTCCACACTCCATACATGAAACTCGCGCTTTGTGCCGTTGTTCGTCGTCACACGGAAAAAGCACAGATGTCTGTGTAAATACTCGTACCCAGCAATACGAGTTGATAGACGGTGTACGTCCGGTGTGGAAGCCGCCTCCCCTATCCATCGTCCGTCATATGAGACCAAGCAACGGTCAGTACAAAGTAAGCCCACCTGGTCTTTGTTGTCTCACCTCTCGTAATGGGCAGCCCAGAGGCGGTCTGATTTCTGGTCTGTTTTCTTCCGTACATCTATCTACAAAGTACTCGTACTAGCAAGCATCGTGCCTTGCTTGCTTCGATCGACCACATTCTATATATAGCCATATACTGCGTACTGAGTACTCCTGTAGCTATGCTTCCGCGTTACTCATTCCGGAATGCTGCATCATGTAAATTGTCAATAGCGGCTACAAACAGAAGCAAATCACGGTAGAAACGTAACAAGGCCAATCAACGACGCAGCACCGCCGGCTTTGTCATGTCGTCGTTTTCCATCGATTCTCGTCTCCACCCAATCTAGATTCACAAGGTCCGTTTCTTGCTCGCAGCGTGAATATCGTATGTGCACCATGCACACTACTGCATCGTACGGAGCACACTTGTGCATACCGCCTTGCATGCCGGTTCCTTGAGCTTGTTAGCTCGGGGGGCGAGCGTTTCTTGCTAGCGCTGATTATGTAATATATACTTGTACGAAGTAGGCTGATAGCCCGATATCAAAAGACCTGTGCATGCGAGGCAAAGCACATCACGACATGCTCGCTAGCCTCCGCATTATTCCTCCTTGCGCAGACCCATCGGACCGTGTTCAGATCCGTTCAGATCCGAAGGCCATTGTGCATTCGCCCGTGTGTACATTTTACATATGTGCGTCTACTTGTATGCAGCACCTCCTCCCCTACATGCTGCCATGCTGCCATGCTGCCATGCTACATGCTGCCCTACATGTCAGGGACCGGACCAGGGAACTGAACTGTATGGGTTGGGATGGGATGGGAGCAGAGAGAGCGAGAGAGACATGCATCACGAGCCTCGGTGTCAGGTCGGTGCGCTACCTGCCTGCCTTGGGAGGGACTGCCGATACCCCCCCCCCCAAACGACAGACAGGCTTTGCTGCACTTGTTCCCTGCATGTTTGAGATGGCATGGAATGGGTTCGTGCAGAGCAGATTACACGGCATCCAGACACGTATCTTGATATGGCGAGATCGGATCGACAAGCTCAGCAAAAAGAAGCAAGCACGTACGAGAGAGAGAGAGGATACGATGTGGCACGTAGGACGGCATTGTACTCGTAGAAGCGAGCATTCAAAAGAAATGTTATGAAACGGCAAACGACTTACTGCCGGTCTCGGTGGTGGCGGGAATGGAAGACTGGGGGTTGAAATGAAACGAGATGAAAGGGAGACGAAGGAAAGAAGAAGAAGAAAGTGAAATGAAATGAAACGAAACGAAGCAAAAATAGAAGGAAAAAAGAAAGATAAATCGAAAACAACGAAAAGAAAGAATACAAAATCACCAACGCCTGCGCCAGATTAAATTACGACTTTCAGGGCGTGCATACGACGGCCAACCGCAGTCAGAGAATGCTACGGGACAGAGACATCAAGTGGAAAAGAAAAGAGACAGAAAGCGAGGCGCTGGCGCCTATGCCGCAAAAGGGAACCCACCGTTTTGCCACAGGGCATTCCAGCGGGCGCGTACGTTGCAGCACGCCGTTGAGCGGAAACGTGTACGAGTCCGTTGCTGCTAGTACTTAGTATTTCAGGCGGTCGAGGCCTGTTGGAACCCGCTGCGGCAATTCCACACGCCTATCAGCCGGGCCTTTCTGATACGTCAGGTGAGACATGTTGTTTCGATTCTCAGCTCCTCACGGGTTCTTGATTCTTTTTTTTTTGGGGGGGGGGGGGTTTTCTTTTCTTTTCTTCACCGCACCGGATTGAAAATTCCGCTCCTCTCCGGAATCCGGGCATGGCCGCCATGAGGCCCAGCCCGCCAGCATCAGGCCATACGAAGTACGAGTACTCGTACTCCGTAGACGATCCCTGCCATCAGCCCTTCCCTTTTGGCTGACGAGGCGTTGCATTGAATTGGTCTCGACTCCGTCTACGAGTACGAGTACTCGTACTTCGTACTAGCCGTTTTGATTTCGTGCATGGACGAGACGCGCATGTGGCGGTTGTTTTGATGCTTGAGCTTTTGCCCCCGGAGGAGAGCGCCGGAAACAAGACATGAGATGATCCCTGGCCGCTGCTGCTGCTGCTGCTTTTTTGTCGGTGGCACGGTGATGTTGCACCATCCAATATCAATGGAACAGTCTTGTATACGAGTATCACAGCCCCTCCCCTCCGTACTCGTACTGCAGTGAAGCATTCTTTTGCACAGACAAGCAGACGTACGGGGGGGGGAACAGTGTGATCAGAGCCTATGATCCCTGTTAAAAAGGGCGGCGTTGGATGCACAGCGGCTACGAAGCGCCTTTTTACTTACGGAGTACTCCGTAGAGATTAGAGGTTAGAGGTTAAAGGTTAGAGGAAGCAGCAGCGGTGGATGATCGACCTGGGGTCCTTTCTTTTTTTCCTTTTTTTTTCTCGGCCGACTCCCTGGTCACCCGCCCAGCCTACTCTGAATGAGGATGAAGCTCCGGAAGGGAGGGCAACGAGCAGGGACAGAATGAGGAAGGAGAAAACAGAAAAATAAAACAAAATAAAACAACAAGCAAGGACTGTTTTCGTAGTGACGTGTTCAATCTGGATATCAATGTTTTGTTTTTTCCGACTTCTTTGCGCTCCTATTGGACCTTTTTTTCTCTTACCGCCCAGGAGGGTGTGATACTACACAGACGAGAACGGCAGACGTACGGAGTATGAACACGAGGAGAGGATAAAAGTATAAATTGTATGGGGTAGAGTATCAACAAAGGTGCGTGACCGCCGTCCAAAAGAATTTTGAAATTTAAAAAAAAAAAAAAAAAAAGACATTAAATCCAACACCGTGTGCGTTGTATCAGAGGGAAGAGAGACGATATCCAGAGGCCAATCAGACGGCACCACGTCTCGAGCCCACCACGACGGTTCTTGGAGGAGTGGGTAATACTCGTACGCGATACTCGAGTACAGAGCACACTGTAGATATTTGCATGTTTGAGGAAGAGAGGATCCTATCGGAGGTAAATACAAAGCAGAAAAAAATAAAAATAAACAAGCAAAAACAGCAAAAACACAACAGAATAAAATAAAATAAAACAAAACGCAACAACTGCCTCGAATTGTCATGCACGTTTTTCCTCTGTTATCAGATGCCACCTCATCCGTCTTGCCAAGTGGTGACTCGTGCTTCATGGAGACGACCCAGATCAAACGGCAGCATCCATATCACAGTCCAGTAGGCTTGCCCGCCGAGCCCCGGCCGGTTCGTTCGCCCTATTTTGATGCTAGCAAGGATCCGTAGGAGCGGCTTGCCAGCGAAGTGCTCCGTACGAGTAGACAACACGCTTAGAATACGAGTGGAAATAGTAGATTCTCCGAACAATGTGCGTGCGGAGTTGTTGATTTTGATTTTTTTTCTTTCTCTCTTCTTTTCTTCTTAGGAATCAAAACATAGAGTACACCGTACGATATAAATTTCTCCCGTCTTTACTCAGTACACGCGTGACACGGCTTAATAAACGGCGTGGAACAGATGGATGCAAATCATCCCTGCCAACTACTCAGTACTTGCCTGCTCGTATCATAAATAAGAATGTTATTCCATAGGCTGCATGACGGACCGTTTTCCGCCGCGCAGTAGCTGGCGTGCCCCGTCGTGCTGCACTCTGTTTTTCCAGGCAAGGGTAAGGGTATTGTGCGTGCGTGGTAAAATATATCCGTCCCCGATCACGAGATAACACCTCCCGCCGAGGGTACGAATACTGAGTACTCGTTACTGGCACGTTTGCGGGCAAGCACGTGTCTGCATGTGCATGTACCTGTACTTGCGAGCACCCTGCTGGCAGAGAGTTGTACTCAGTATCGTACTGAGTAGGCCAGTAGCCAGCACCGAACACCGAACGATACAGCATCTTCTCTCTCTCTTAGGTTTGCCGTTTCCCGTTTCCCGTTTGCCGAGTTCAGAATGTCCGTGGTGACGTGCCTAGTGTCTTTCCTGACCCATGCCTATAGCAGCCGTAATATATACTCAGTACTCCGTAGCAGCATGGCGACGTACAAGCGGAACCATGTATATTTAGTATTACGAGTAGGCCGTACTTTGTACGTTCTGATATCGTCGTGTGTACGGAGAGGGTACTCGTACGGAGGAGTACTGTGTTCTGCAGCTGAATGCCCGATGCACGCAGCGAACAAGCAGCTTACCACTGCCTGCTGCTGTGCATCCCCAGGCAGTCAAACCATTGAGCATGGTGCATTGCAGAAAGCATTGCAGACCATGCAGAGCATTGCAGAAGCGGTATCTTTTCTACGGCGTAGTACTGTGCCCGGGCGATGGTAGGATGGCCGAGAGCAGGCCGTGGCTATCTGCAGTGCTTGTGCACTTCTGTTGTCCGCTGTGTAGCGTATGTGGCATTTTGTTTTTTTTTATAATTGTTTTCTCTTTTCTTTCTTTCTTTCTTTCTTTCTTTCTTTCTTTCTTTCTTTCTTTCTTTCTTTCTTTCCGTCTTCTTTTCTTCTTCATCACTGTATCTTTCTTCTTTCTTTCTTTCCTTTTCCTTTTCTCTCTGCTTACGAATAAATCCGTTCTCCATTTCGGATATACAAGACCGAAGCGTCACAGGCATCACCGATAAATCATGCAGGATTTATCGCAAAAAATAAAGAAAAGAAAAAAAATGAAGAAAAAAAGAGTACGAGGTACTCCGTAGATCGAGAAAAACGAAGCGCCACCTAGCGTCTCGCCCAGCCCGTTTGGGCCTAGCGTTGTACTCACCGCTTCTTCTGCATCCAAAGGTATCGGTACGAGCATTTTATCGTTTCTGAAAATAAATCAACACCCCCTGGCTTTCTCGTTCCAGCCACCCCTCATCCGTGGCCAAGTATTCCTACATAGTCGTTAACAGAGGGTACGAGTACTCGTAGCACGGCCAGCACGAGCACCCATGGGCTCTCCCGACTGCTGCGGCGACGGCGCAATCGTCTTGCCTGGTTGGCGTCAGACAGAACAGACACTGCATGTAATACACTGTCTCAGCAGCAGGGAGGCAGGACTCCTTGTGTGCTCCTTCCTGGCTCTTAGTTTTTGTATGCTTCAGTGGCGGGGCGGTGTAAATGCCGACACACAGGATGGCTGGTCCGTCTGGTCCGTCTGGGCCGTTCGGGCTGCCGTCTTGGTCCGAGAGGATCTGGATTCTTTTGTTGGATTTTTCACAAACAACTGAACGGTCCTTTCGTGCTGCCATTGCTGCCCTTGCTGCCCTTGCTGCCCCCCCCCACCCTGCCATTGATCAGCGTGGCTTGTCCGCTACGGGTGTCCCGGAGGCACAGGGCAGAAACAGCAAGTGCTCTCTTGCCAGGCTGTTGCGGCCGAAGCATTTTTTTGCCTGCTTTGCTTCTCCAAGGGAAGCCGTTGCAGTGTAGCACAGCGCCCGTGTGCGTCGTCGAGTCGTTGGCCAGCCCGCCCCGCCCCCCAGTAGGGAGAAAGGTCTCATTATCTCATTCTACCAGAGACCAGCCACCGGAAGCCGTTGAGCGAATAGGGCCGTCAGAAACCCATCACCACGGGCCTTAGCTCCTGTTTCATGGCGTCCTCAATTTCGAGCCGTCTGACTTTGTGTTGTGCAGTGGTTGGTTCTCTGCAGTGATTTGCCGGTCTCTAAAGTTTGTTCATTAGGATAAGCAGAGTCAATCAAACGACAGGTTGAAGAATCAAAGCGAATCATAGGAATCAGAAGATGAAGCGAATCAAAAGATGAAAAAGACTCAAAGACCTGCGAGTACTCGTACAGTAGACTCATACCAAGACCACTGATGTAGAGTACTCGTACTCTTAACTCACCATACCCACTACTGCATGTCAGGATCACCACACTGCAGCACATTGCAGCATACATACCCGCGCTGCATAAGCCGCCGCCGACGGAGTACGGGGTAGGAATGTAGCCTTGTTACTGCACATGCCATGGCCTATGCGCTGCACGCACCATAACAGCGCACCTGTTCTGTACTCCGTATGTTTAGATTGAATGCCTACCAACGCCTACCAACAGACGCTGAGCAGAAACAAGATGACACTTGCAGATTGATGCATGCCGTCAAGATAGGCGGCTGCAGCTGGGAGCTGGACGACAACTAACAACGACATGAGAACTGCTCAAAGAATTGAAGAAGAGTAATCGCACACTCGTAGAATGTCGACAAAGTCCACGCTGATCTGGCCGCACCCCTGACTCTGGACTTTGAACGGGAAAGGGTGGCATCGCCTGATGAGGTGTTTTCCGTCTTGTCCTTCCGGTGTCCGTTTCGTCCCCGACTCATGAAAGTGCCTGCGTCGTCGCCTTCACCCCGTGTCTCGATCCAACGCAAGGGCCTTGTTTGATGCCGATCCGCAAGGGGCATCACACACACACAAAAAAAAGACAGAGCCATCCTGGCCGTGAGCTGAAGTGAGCCGACCAGCCTCTCTGTCCACGTATCAAGGTACTGGACTCGTACAAGCACACGTATCCCCCCACCAGCAGTCAGCGTCGGCCCTCTCCCTGCATCCAGCTTGGTTCGCCTTGCGGGAGAGAGTCTATGCGAAAAGGGGAGGCTAGGAGGGTTGATACGCTTTAACATTTTACCAGCCGGGGGGAACACGTATGCCGGCAGCAAGAGGCACGTTTTTTATGCTATGCACATGCAGGGTGCGTCTTGTCGAGTGTGCATGTGCCGTCGGCTTACTACGTGTTGGTGGCTGTACACTGGCAAGATGAGGAGTGCCGTAGGCATAGGGGCTGCACGCATGGACAGAGACACGAACCGGTACGAAAGACAGGACGTCTGACGCCTACGTTGGCAGCTGTAGTGCGAGATGGAACTGCATGCCTCTTGGCATCTCACTGCTTGTGCTTGGCCATGTCAATCATCAGGAAACGGACTTGATAGCGCCTGCAGTGATGACAATTCAGGCTTTAGGGTATCAGCAACGTCGGTCCTGACTGTCAGACTTGTCGGCCCTCATCCTCGGCGATGACAAGGCTTGAGCTCACGGCATAACAAGAGCCTGGACGGCGCGTGAAAACTATGTAAAGCCTCGGCATCCCATTCCAACAGTAATCTTGAGTCGTGCTCGAAAAGACGTACGAGTACATCACCAACTCATGCCACATGCAGGGCCGTCCCAGCAAGAGGAGCAGTAAAAGTACTCCTCAAAGGTACTCTTCGTGAAGATACACCTCAGGTCACTCCCCTTAGCAAGTGCTTTCCTCGTCGTAAAAACTCGTCATAAAGACCGACTTGAAACAATGCCTCTTGGAATGAGAAGCGGCGTCCTCAGAACTGGAACCGCCGCGCCCGGATGACATCTGCGGCCGGCCGTTTGCTGCGGTCGGCCACACGTGACTCCAGCGCTTTCCATGTGGGTCTGCCATCGGCACGACCCCCCGCGCCCGTTACCGTTGCTGTCCCGTGTTTCCTTTGTTGGAAAATGCACTACGCGTACTCACTAATGACAGTCGGTTGGATCGCACTGTCTATGTTCAGTTGTCAAAACTAGCTACTAGCAACTGCCACTGACACTGCGACCAACGTCGATAACTCTCCACTTGCCAACTCCACCACCGACATCCACAATGGCCGACGCCGACAACAAGACGCGGCCCGGGGCTGTGGCCGATGCAGCCAAAGATGCCAGCACCTCTTCGACGGCTGCTGCTGCTCCCGCCGATCCAAAGCTATGTGACGACTGCGTGACCGATCGGCCAACTCGTGCGTGAACGTTATGAAGCCTTTTTCTTGTCCAAGGCTAACTCTCTAGCCAACGGTCGCAAACCCACCGGAGAGGCCCGCAAGCTGGGTGATATCGATGTAAGTCGGCCTCGTCCTGTCCAGCGTCTTTCGGCATGCAACTAACTCCGCAGGTCTACGTCTCCAAGCCCAAGGACTACCCGCGTGCGCCGTCGCGCCTGCTGCTGCTGCTCACCGGCGGCACCGGCATGCTGTCCGTCAACAACCAGATCCAGGCCGACATGTATGCCGATGAGGGTTTTGTCGTCGTCATGCCCGATCTGTTTGGCGGCGACGTGGCGCCTGATGCGTCGACGACGCTCCCTGATGAGGAGGAGGGTGAACATGCCGCTCCATCATCATCGTCATCCTTCCTCGACTTGTTCAAGACCAAAGCCGTTGAGACGGTCAAAAGCTTCATGATTGACATGTGGCTGGCACGGCACACCGAGGCCAAGGTGCTGCCGATCCTGCACCGCGTCATTGCGGCCAGCCACGACGAGTTTGCCGATGCCGTGTCGCGCGGCGGCGGCGTCTATGCCGTGGGCTACTGCTTTGGTGGGCGGTATGTGCTGCTGCTGGCAGGCGACAAGCAGCAGGGCGAGGCCACCACGGCCACTGCGACGGCCAGCGCCGACAGCCTCGAAGCTGGGACAACGCCGAAAAAGGGCCCACTGATCAAGGCCGGCGTTGTCGCGCACGCCACGCTCGTGTCGCCCAACGACTTTGTCGGCCTGCAGGCGCCGGTCAGCATGGTGTGCGTCGAGAACGACCCCATGTTCCCCGACGACGTGCGCACGGCCGGCGAGGACTACCTGTCTAAGAACAACATTGAGCACCAGGTGCAGGTGTACCCGGGGGTTCCTCATGGTGAGTTGCTGTTCCTTGCTGTTGTTACCACGGCATGCTAATGACCATGACCAGGTTTTGCCGTCGTGGGAGACTATGACGACGAGCACATCAAGGACGCCCAGAGCCATGCCTTCCAGGAGATGCTCAAGTGGCTGCAGGACCATTGATTGTGTTTGATTTGAACGAGCATGGCGTTGTATTGTTATTTGGCTGTTATCAGGTACCCATACGATCAACAGACATCTGCCTACCCTACGGAATCGTGCAGATAATCTTGCCCATGGACACATCTCGTGCCATGTACTCGTGCGCCTCGGCGATCTGCGTCCAGTCAAAGACCTTGTCGACAAACAGCTTGAGCGCGCCGCTCTCAAAGCTCGGCAGGATCGCGGCCAGGCGGTCGCGCAGCCGGCCCTGGTACTCGGTGTCGCGCGTGCGCAGGCCGCTGCCCTCGATGCGGATGCGCTTCCGCAGGATGGCGGCAATGTTGACGCCCGCCGGCAGCTCGGCGCCGCTCAAAAAGGCCAGCAGCACAATGTGCGCGTCGACAGCGGCGGCCTCGAGGTTCTGCTGGAAGTAGTTGGCGCCAATGTAGTCGACAATGAAGTCGACGCCGCGCGTGTCCGTGGCCTTGAGGATCTCCGTCGCCCAGTTGGTCGTCTTGTAGTTGAACGCTGCCGTGACGCCCAGCTGCTGCTGCAAAAACGCACACTTGGCGTCGCTGCCGGCCGTCGCATACACGCTGCCGGCACCCGCGAGCTTGGACAGCTGCAACCCTGCAATGCTGACGCCCGACGCGCCCGCGTGCCACAGCGCCGACTGGCCCAGCTCGCCGCGGAACTCGCCCACCTCGTGCAGCGCCTGCAGGGCCGTCATCCAGTTCTCGGGCAGCGCCGCCGCCTGCGCCCACGAGAAAAACGGCGGCTTGTGCACCAGCATGCGCACCGACACCGCCACGTACTCGGCATACGCGCCGCCGTACACGAGCCCAAACACCTCGTCGCCCACGGCAAAGCCACCCACAGCTGCGCTTCCCAGGGCCGCAATCGTGCCGCTAAACTCGACGCCCAGCGTCTTGGGGATGTTGGGGCCCACGGGGTACAGGCCCTCGCGCTGCAGCAGGTCCATGCGGTTGAGCCCAAAGGCCTTGACCTTGACGACGGCTTCGTCGGGCTTGGGCGTCGGCTTGGGCGTCTGGTCGTTGATGAAGAGGGCGTCGGGGCCGCCTTTGCCGCCCTTGATGTCTGGTTGGTTAGCTGTCTGGTCGGTCCTTTAACGGACGGCGAACCTACCAACAGCTCGCATGAATTCGGTCATTTTGGATGTGTTATTGTTGCTGCTGTCTGCTGTTATTGCAGACACACAAGACAAATCGACAGAAACCACTCGTTTTCTATCAATCCGCTGTCGTCGCTCGATGCGCCCTGGACTCGTTTTGATTTATAAGCTGCGTCGACCTACCCCTCCATGGCGCACGCGATCGTCAGAAAAGTCCCCGACGTGATGTCATATTCCAAATCGACAGCACTGCATCCAGACCATATTTAGCCGTTTGTCGCCGCAAAACACTTGTTCTACTCGTAATACTACTCGTAGAAGACGCAAGGCCGGCTGCGTCGGTGTTGGCAGGAGCGACTGAATGATCGGAGCGGGGCGGGACAGGCCGAACGGGCAGGCGCGTCGTCCCTTCCTTCTAGTTCTGTCCACTCTTTCCGTTGTCGTCAATGACTCGTTTCCAGGTTTGTCAGCACATGAACGACAGTGTACAACGACAACGTTGTCAAGGCTGCTCTGTTTTCAATTGTCTTGTCTTTCAAAAGGGCTCGTCTTTCATGATGACTGTTCCTTCCAACAGCGATCCATCAGACAGGTGGAAAGTCCAAGATGAAATCCATGGGTCGACCAATGCAACATAGCAGGCAATAAGCTTTTTCTACGGAGCAGCCCAGAAATAAGGAGCAGCGCTGTTTTTGTAAAAACACAAAGCCGTAAATAGACACCACACGGTCAAGACGTGACACGACGACCCGAAGCGAGCGGGGAGACAGGGCCGAGCCAAGGGGAAATTACGCATGCCAAAAATAGGTGAGATGGGGCGGAAAGGAAATGAGATTGACAGTGGTTTGTCCTCTGTAGCATTCAGCCGTTGGACGGTGCAACAACACACGAAAAACCCAGTACCGAAAATAGAATGCGGACATTTGAAGCATAAAATCATGACAGACTGGTTCTGTGGAAGAACCTATCAGTTCACCGCCAGCATGAGACTGCAACGACGATAAAGTAGTTTGCCTGACAATTGCCTAACAACTGCCTAATTCGAGCAAAAGAGGTGGCAATATTGAGTTCCCGCGGCTTACCACTTTCGGACCTGCAGTAACAATACTCCGTAACAAACAATAGCAAATGGCAGTGCACCAGAGTCATGCCGTTCCTTCCCTTGCCGTCCACCAGTGCACGCGATAGCAGAGCTCGCAGTGGAGACCAACGAAATGAGGTTCGACCCAAATTGGGACGCCCGGCAAAGCTTGGCTCCAACTAAACAGAAAAGGGCTCGAGAACCGCCTTAGCGGCCGGTCTGGTCTCGAAGAAGCCCAGAAGCCCAGAAGAAAAAGAAGAAAAGCTTCTCAAGATGCGGTGTAATAAATACGGTGTACTAAAACAATACGGTGTAGGATTGCGGGCGAGCGGCGCGGACGGTCGGTTCGGATGGCGTCGGCAGGTGAAATAATACGACTTGGGGCGACCAAAATTGCTATGGAGCTGGCTGGTGTGATGTTCTTATTATTATGCAGACGCAGACGACGGAGTGCTTGCTGCCTGCAAGTCGTACGGCGATTCTCGGACGGCGGCATCCGGATCGAGTGCTTGCTGTGGAACGCGGGGAAGCCTGATTGATGGATGCAATGTGCCTGTCGGGGCCGTACGACACATCACTGACAGACCAGCTGGACAGACATGTTCCAGGGGAGAAACAGGGCAGGCAGGCGGTCCACGCAGGCAGTCTGTCCACTTACTCTGGCCCGGAACGTGCCAGACGAAATGGGCCTGCCGAAGAGATACCGGCCGGCACATCGGGGGACATGCAGTGCCAATCGAATTGCAGAAATACCCGCAACTTACGGTCAGCCATATGGATTACATAATACTGCTCTCGATGCAGCAACGATTGCCCAATACGAGCGAACAATGCACCCATCTGCACCTAGCAGCACCTGCACTTTTTGCATTTGCACCTAACCCACCTGCCCTACTGCAAGGCCAAAAACACGCAATTTTTGCACAGATCAGACTGCTGCTGCAAGCCCGTGCTGCGTGAAAGAAAAAGAAAAAAATTACCACTCGTGCTTTCAGGGCGTTATTCCCTCCCAGATCGATCCAGGCCCTTGCTTCCGAGGCAGAGAAACAGGGAATATGATCGTGATGGAGCCGATCCCGACAGAAATAGAAACCGCATAATTAAGATTGAGTTCAATATCGGCCAGACCAGAGGTCGGAGTAGGGGGGGTGTGTCGTTTTTACGGAGTAACGACTCGACAACGTTGATTTTTGTGGTGGCTGCCCCCCCCCGACGCAGGCACAGTGCGCTGCAGAAATACGGTACGCGCAGCAATGGGAAATCTTAAGATGCAATCCACCCACAAACACTAGTGCCAGCTCATTTCCGAGCCCCGCAATAACAGGTGATGGTGGGTGGTGCTGTTCCTCTGTTCCTGGCTGTCTTGTCGAAGAAGTACGGCGTGGGATACGAGTAGTCCCGTACGGAGTCATTTTCTCAGTTTGTTGACGAGATACGGAGTACGGAGAACGGAGCACGATGCAAATAAGAGTATGGAGTACTGGAGAGCTCGGACTCGTGGTGGCGACATATCTACTCCGTATGCAGAGCTGACATACGAGAAGAAGAAGAAAAAAAAGGCGGATGTCACCCCTGAATTGGGGCCGGCACGCGCTAGCCGTGGTGCGTGCAGCCGTTCGAGTCCTTCCCTTCTGCTTTTCGGAGTACGGGCCTGAAAGAAGCGCTGTACTAGCGTGCCGTACAGTGGATCAGGGCCTCGAACTCAGGGGCAGTCGGCTCGAGCGCTGACAGAAACGGCAGCTACGGAGAAACGGGAGGGTCATACTCGGCCTATTGTCCCTTGTAACACGCACCTAACACGCACCAAAAGGGGGGGCGCAGAAGGAAAGAGGCAGTCTGTCTGTCACACACACTCTCTCTCTCTCTCTTCCAGCTTCAAATGCCAATTGCTCGTGCTTCGACTGTCCATGCTATTACGAGTACGGAGTACTCCCACTTCGCACTCGTCAACTGCGGCTCCTCCGCTCGTATCCATTACTCGTGCGCATGGTCGGGTCTGGACCGCCCACGGACGTCAGTTAATCTCGGGAAATTGCTGTGAACATCGCATCGTCCTTCGTCTTTTTTTTTCTTTTCTTCTTTTTTTTTTTTTGGTTTTTGGCAGGGTGTGACTCGCTCGGCGCCCTGTCTAGCGCGACCGGGGCGAGGTGTCAGCAACTATGGGTACCATGCGATCGAACATACGGGAATTGTTATTGAATACGAAAATACTCAACAATAAGCATCGTATGCGTTGTTCGTATCCACGGCATGTAGAACAACAAACCGGCGGTGAGAGGGGCGCTTGTGCGAGTAAATGACAAGCAGACAAAGAGAAGGTCTGAACAGAGACCAACTGGGACCATAGAGTCCGTACGGCATGCCAGTCATCAAGATGCATTCTTGCCGACTGCAAGACGTAGGTAGGAATTCCAAAAGAACCCCTTTTCGCGTTCATGCTTTGCCTGTGATATTGTCTCACTCCATATTTACCCCTGTCCGTCGGTCCACCACACGCGGGTCCCTGGTTCAGATCCACCAGTAGAAAATCCTGCTATGGAAAAGACCCAAGTCCTCGTAGCTTGTACGAGTACGAGTACTTTGTACCTGTCTCTGAAGAGCTGCGAGTGCTGTCTCTTGTGGCTCGCCCAGACCATCCCATCTCGTCGTATTTTATCGCATTTATCGTATTTGTCCAAATTACAAAGAATACCCTCCCATACGAGCACCACCACCGTACCGCCCGCTCCACACTCTTCTGCACTGCAGCTGTTGCCACCCCCTTCCTCCCCCTTCTCCATCCCATCCTCGCCCATCCCATCCACCACCCCTGGCCCACGCCCCTCCCCGACAGCAGCAAAAGGCAGCAAAACACCGCGTCCCCTATCCCTCCGTCTTCCTGTATATAAGACCGTCGTCTCGGTCTCCTAGGTCCTCTTTCTTCTTTCCCCTTCTCTTTCACCCACACTCGCTCATTCACAACACACCCTGACTTCCAGTCAATTTCACTCGTTAACACTACTCAACACAACTTCCAGCTTTGCTGCTCACTTCCAACCCGCTACTTTACCAGCTTAATTTTCGTCTTTCCCGACAAAACCCCCCCAAACCTTCAAAATGCAGTTCTCTGTCGCTTCGATCCTGGCCATGGCCACCGCCGCTGCTGCCGTCAGCAACGTCACGTACACCACGGAGATCGTCACTGCCCTGACGACCTTCTGCCCTGCGCAGACCACCCTGACCCACAACGGCAAGACCTACACCATCACTGAGGCCACCACCCTGACCATCACGGACTGCCCCTGCACGGTCACCAAGCCCGTCACCGCCTACACCACGACCTCGTGCTCGACCACCCCCGCTGTCCCGGTTGTCGCCACCGCCGTCCCGTAAGTTTTCTCTGATAATATTGCCATATCATCAGCCCATTCTAACAATCCCAGCTACGTCAACGGCACTGCCCCCGCTGTCCCCTCGGGCGTTGCCCCCAGCGGCACTGGCGTCGGCTCCAGCCCCAAGCCCAGCTCCACCGTCGTCACCGCCGGTGCCGGCAAGGCTGCTCTGTCGGGCGCTGCCGGTGCTATTGCCCTGGGCGCTGCTCTGCTGCTGTAAATGTAGCGCGGTCCCATGCATTCACACCCCCCTTTTTTTGTCTTGGAAACCAAGGAGTTCTTTGGTCATGGTTGGCCAGTTTTTGACGCGGCCCTCGATTAATCTGATTTTATGATTGGTTTGGTCAATGGGGGTTTTGCTTTAGATTCTGGTTTTTTTACCTGGCCTCGGGGCTCTGACAATATAAAGTTGCAAAAGAGCATCGTTCGAATACCACCCAAAATCTTTTCATCTTTTTTCCACAACATTTCAAAAAAGGCTTAATCGTTTTCTTCCATGTGTTTAATGGCCCCTCCAGCGTTTGTGTTTTCCTTGTTCCTCAACGGCAAGTGATGCGTTTTGGTTTTGTTTGTCTTGGTTCTCCTCGGGAATGGATCTAATCCGGCTGGATTTTTACTCTTCCGCTTACACTCATAATACAACTTCCCCAGCTTCTGCTTGGGACGTCTTGAATATTGTCCTGTTTTCCCCCGTCGTGTTCAGAGAGTGAGGAAGGAAGCCAGCTGGCGAAAATTAATATTTGAGCAGCGCATTTCCTGAAGGACGTGTGCGGTCACCCTAAAACGGCTTGGGTGTGTCATGGATAGGAGGTTTCCTTGTTTCTATTCTTCAAATTCACATACTCGGCCAATTTTCTTCTTGTGTTGATCGTGTGTTAATGTATATATGTAGTACAGTGTAATGGTATATATATATCATGCTCATCAGTGTTGTCTTTGTCTTTGCTTGTGAATGTGCGAAAGACGTTTGCATCGTGTGTCTTTGTTGATTGTGTGAAAGGCTTCTGTTGCTGGTGCTCTACAATACCTGTGCCTTCTTCATTTTTGTTTAAAATGATACGTCTGATATCTCTTACGATTTAGTGAAGGAATTATTCAACTATTGTCTCTAGCATTTTATAACACAATACTCTAGTGATTGTAGTATTTTCTTGCATATTCGATAGAGAATCTTAAAGCCAAAATAATTCAAGTACAGTATTCGATTTGGTCTGTATTGATTATATTCTTCCATGATAACAAACAAAGAAATACCGGCATATATTACACAACACTATAAAATCGTACAAAATAGCAGACGCCGTACAACACCACTACCACTGCCGTTTTGCCCGAAACATGACGCATGGTCTCTCGGACACAGCAGACGGACACAGCAGACGGGCACAGCAGACGGGAAAGCATTTGAGTCATGCACAGATGAGCCGCATGCTGTGCTATGCCGACACGTGATAAAAGTCGGGACAATTCGATAAGACCCGGAAATTGCACGCTGGAATACGAGGCACCACACCATGCAAAACGTACCTGAATCTGAGCCACAGCCATCATCTTCCCGTCATCTGGTAACACGCAATCAAGCAACTCTTTAGCCCAGGAACGGCTGTGATGGATGGCCCAAAGAGGGAAAATAAGACTGGCCAAATGCAGGAACGGCGCGTCCTTTTTTGGCCAGCTATGAGAGACCAGCCAATCACAGAATACCTCTGCTATCGAACCCCTCTTTTCTTTGCTTTTTGGCCTTGCAATTTCCCTGTCGAGACGCTTCCAGACCTCTAGGTACTCCGTGTGCGAGATGAAATCCACACTGTCCTGTTCAGGTCGGGGCGTCTGATCGCCTCGCTGCCGACACGGCCCACGAGTAGGATGCTGCGGGTGACAACTCAACCCGCGTCACGGAAATGCTGGTACGAGTACTCCGTACGAGTATGTAGTCGTCGCACATGCTGCATACGGGCCCCGTCAACGTTGCCTTGTACCATTACCGTGTAGGCAAGCCCATCCGAGGCGGTGAAGAAGGCGGTAAGTGGTGCATAGAACGAAAGAGTACGAGTACTCAATGATATTGTACTGAGTACGTGGCCATAATTGTAGGTAGTAGGGATTGACATTCGGTTAAACTGATAGGCAGAGATGTGGCACTGAGCAGATCAGGCAGATCGGCAGATCCTACGGGCCGGGATGCGGACGATTGGCACGGCTGACTGTGGCTGCGATAACAAGCAATAAACTGAATTGGTAATTTGCTGTATTTGCTGTCTGGGAGGTCTAGACTAGTTGGTTTGTATTGAGAAATTATTCCATTTGACTTGTCGGCATGCCATGTGTTATGAACATTTGACACGCCTGACACGTCTGCCATTTGCGTGGAATCATCGGTAGCGATACGTGTTTATCAACAACAGTGGCCGGGCGGTTGTAAGCGCACGAGTTTGATGGCTTGTCATAACATTGTTGACACTGCATTATTGTGGTATATCTAGTTCTTGCAACTCGTATAATGATTTCATGAATCATATCTCTCGATACTCTTCATAACCCAGATAAAAAAACGTAGTCTGGCCGATAAGCTTAGAGAACTCATACAACACCACAATATAACATAAAACCCCCAAATAAATCAAATAAATCAAAGACAAAATAAATACAATCAAATAAAAAAGATAACCACAGGACCAACAACCGGACCGTCCCATCTTGACACAGCAGTGTTAGCCGGGCCGCAGCCGAGTTCAACTGACATAAGCCAACAAGGCGAAAGAGGAGCTGGGGTAACGGGGAAAGAGTGGAGCGATCCTGATGCGGAGAAGCTACAAGGCACTGCTGGGGAAGGAGTGCCATATCAAAGTGTGCCAACTCTATTACAGCCGCTCAGCCGACAGCCACAAAGGATTTGGGGAATCGGCTGAAGCTCGAGTGGCTGGAGTGGCTGTAAAGGGAAGCCGAGCTGGTAGTGATAGGTCAGCGGCAGCGAGTATCGCTTCTGGTATAGACTGTACACTGAATTGTTTCCGTCATACTTGTGATATCTGTAGTTCAAACGCATTTGACTCGTCGCTGTCAAGAAACAACAAGCATCTCACCAGCCATGCCCCATCTACAGGACGAGGTGCAGCGTCGCTCGCTGACGGACCCCGAGTCGTTTTGGCTGCACCAGGCCGACCAGCTGCACTGGCACCGTAAGCCCGACGCGGCCCTGCGGCTGACGACCAAGACGGTGCCGCCGACAGACAACGACAACGACACGACCGGCATCACGCACGACCACTGGGAGTGGTTCCCGGGCGGCCAGCTCTCGACGTGCTACAACTGCGTCGACCGACACGTGCTGGCAGGCCGCGGCGACGAGCCGGCCATTTTCTATGACAGCCCCGTGACGCAGACCAAGCGGCGCCTGACGTATGCGCAGCTGCTCGCCGACGTCGAGACCACGGCGGCCGTCCTGCGCGAGCACGGCGTGGAAAAGGGGGACGTGGTTCTCGTGTATAGTACGTCTTTTACCCTGTATTCTGGCCAACGACTAACCAGCAGTGCCCATGATTCCCGAGGCGTTGGTCGGCATTTTGGCAATCAACCGGCTCGGCGCCATCCACACGGTCGTGTTTGGCGGGTTTGCCGCGGCACCCTTGGCCCAGCGCATCGCCGACGCGCGCCCGGTCGTTGTGCTGACGGCGTCGTGCGGCATCGACGGCAGCAAGCCGCCGATTGCATACCGGCCGTTTGTCGAAGAGGCCATTGGCCTGTCGGCGTGGAAGCCGGCACACGTGCTGGTGTGGCAGCGCGAGACGCTGGCGTGGGATCTGACCGCCTCTGCAACGACGACGATGGTTGCAACAACAAAGACTGCGTGCTGGAGCAGCCTTGTTAATGACGCCCGCCGACGGGGTGCCACAGCCGCGTGCGTGCCAGTCGCCTCGACCGACGGCGTCTACATCATCTACACGAGCGGCACGACGGGCAAGCCCAAGGGCGTGCTGCGCGAGGCCGGCGGGCATGCCGTGGGCCTGCACCTGATGATCAGCTACCTCTTTGACGTGCACGGGCCAGGGGATGTGGTAGGCCTGTCTCTCCTTTTTCTTCTGAATTTTTTATAAAGCTGATGCTAACCGCCAGATGGCCTGCTTTAGCGACATCGGCTGGGTCGTGTCGCACAGCTACACGCTGTACGGCCCGCTGCTGACGGGCGCGGCCACGGTGCTGTACGAGGGCAAGCCCGTGGGCACGCCGGACGCGTCGGCGTTTTGGCGCATCGTCGACGAGTACAAGGCGACGACGCTGTTTACGGCGCCGACGGCACTGCGCGCGATCCGTAAAGCCGACCCGGACAGCCAGCACATGCATGCCATTGGCCGGCGCGGCGGACTGCGCACGCTGCGGGCCGTGTTTCTGGCAGGCGAGCGGTCGGAGCCGGCCATTGTCAACGCGTACCAGGCCCTTTTGGCGCAGCACGGCGCACCGGGGGCGGCGATTGTCGACAACTGGTGGTCGTCCGAGTCCGGGTCGCCGATTACGGGTATTGCGCTGTGCCCCGAAGCGGGTATTGATCGCAGCAGCGTCAAGAGGACGAACAGGAGCAGAAGCAGCCGACTCGCCATCAAACCCGGAAGCGCTGGCAAACCGATGCCCGGGTTCGACGTGCGTGTGGTCGACGATGCCGGCAACGAGCTGCCCGCGGGCACGATGGGCAACATTGTGCTGCAACTGCCGCTGGCGCCGACGGCCCTGCGCACGCTGTGGCAGGACGAGGCGCGGTTCTACCGGGGGTACCTGCAGCGGTTTGGCGGGCGGTGGCTGGACACGGGCGATGCGGGCGTGATTGACGGCGATGGCTATGTGAGCATCATGGCACGGTCAGGTGGGTGCCATCTCTTTCTCCGACTTTTGGACAACACTGACCCCCAGACGACATTATCAATGTGGCTGCGCACCGGCTGAGCACGGGCACGCTCGAGCAGGCCATTACGGGCCATCCTCGCGTCGCCGAGGCCTGCGTCGTCGGCATTCCGGATGCCCTGAAGGGGCACATGCCGTTTGCATTTGTCACGACGGGCGACGGCGATGCATTAAACGGCGACGCCCTGTTCAACGAGATCAACAGCCGCGTGCGCGCGCAAGTCGGCGCCATTGCATCGCTCGGCGGCTTAATCGCCGGCAGCGGCATGATCCCGCGCACGCGGTCGGGCAAGACGCTGCGGCGCGTGCTGCGCGAGCTGCTGGACAATGCGGTGCACGGGCACGTGGACGCGCCGGTCAATGTGCCGTCGACGGTGGAGGACGCGGGTGTGGTCGAGGTGGCACGGAAGCGCATCCGCGAGTATTTCCAGCGTGTCGGCCACAAGCACGGTGCTATTGAAGCCAAGCTGTAGCTGTAGCTGTCTGTAGTCAGTAAAGATCACATAATCAACAATTTGCTTACATAATCACTACATATAAACGCGAACGCGTCTGATTAGGCAGCTACCCCGCCACTTACAAGTGACGCGACGCGTTGGCCTGACCTTTTCCAGGCACTTTGGACCATCTGACGGCATCGTCTGCACACCAACAACACAGCAACCATCAACACCATGGCCAACGCAGAGTCTCTCGTCTCCCGGGGCGCATTTGCGTGAGTTTAAAAGTCGTTCATCTTCAAAACACCTGCTAACCAACAGCACCATCTTTTCCGACCCTGAAGCGGCCAAGGCGCGCTTCCCTGTCCCTGTCTTTCAATGCCTGCAGGTCAAGCCGCTGCAGAGCAATGTGGGCGACCGGTACCGCGTGGTGCTGAGCGACATGGACCACTACATCCAGAGCATGCTGGCGACGCAGGCGAGCCACGTGGTGCACGAGGGCAAGCTGGACCGCAACCGGCTGGTGCGGGTCAAGCAGTACCAGGCCAACTCGGTCAAGGGCAAGAACATTTTAATTATCCTGGACCTGGAGGTGATTGAGAATGTGGTGCCGACGGACCGGCTGGGCACGCCCGTGGCTTATGAGGCGGGGGTAGGCGCAGCGGCAGCAGCACCGGCAGCACAAGCACCGGCGCAGGGAGCCATTGGCGGAGCCGGCTTTTACGGCGTGAAAAAGGAAGAGCCCATGTCGTCGGTGCCCGACAGAAAGCCGACATTGCCACGGGCTCCGGTGCACACGGGCGGTGGCGGCGGCGGCGGTGGTGGTGGTGGTGGAGGAGGCCAAGCCGACAGCTCACTCACCGACATTGCGAGCATCTCCATCTACCTCCGCAAGTGGACGGTGCGGGGCCGCGTGACGACCAAGTCGCAGATCCGCACGTGGCACAAGCCGAGCGGCGAGGGCAAGCTGTTCAGCTTCAACCTGCTGGACGAGTCGGGCGAGATCAAGGTGACGGCATTCAACGAGCAGGTGGACGAGTTTTACGACGTGATCCAGGAGGGCGCGGTGTACTACCTCAAGGAACCGTGCCGGATTGGCTTGGCCAAGAAGCAGTTTACGAACCTGCCGCACGAGTACGAGCTGACGCTGGAGCGCGGGTCGGTGATCCAAAAGGCCGAGGACCAGGAGAGCGTGCCGCAGATCCGGTACAACTTTTGCAGCCTGCGCGACCTGGACAAGGTGGACAAGGACACGACGGTGGACGTGATTGGCATCCTGAAAGAGATCCGGGACTGTGCGTCGATCACGTCGCGCAGCACGGGCAAGCCGTACGACAAGCGCGACCTGGTGCTGGTGGACGACAGCGGGTTCAGCGTGCGCACGACGGTGTGGGGCCGGACGGCGACGGACTTTGACGCCAAGCCCGAGTCGGTGGTGGCGTTCAAGAACGTGCGCGTGTCCGAGTTTGGCAATGCGCGCACGCTGTCGCTGCTGCAGTCGGGGCAGCTCAACGTCGAGCCGGACATTACCGAGGCCCACCACCTCAAGGGCTGGTACGACTCGATTGGACGCAACGGGACTTTCATGACTCTCGACTCGGGCGGTGGCGGTGGTGGCAACGCTGGTGGCCGCAAAGAGGACACCAAGACGATTGCCGAGATCAAGGAGAGCAACATTGGCGCCGACGAGCCGGCGTACTTTTCGGTCAAGGCGACGATTGTCTATTTCAGCAGCGACAAGACGGTGGCGTACCCGGCGTGCGGCAGCGACGACTGCCGCAAAAAGGTGATCCAAGAGGGCAACGAGTGGCGGTGCGAGAAATGCAACATGAGTTTCGCCGAGCCCGTGTACCGCTACACGCTGCAGATGCACGTCGGCGACGAGACGGGCCTGACGTGGCTGTCGGGCTTTGACGAGCAGGTGCGGCTGATCATGGGCGGCACGACGGCCAACGAGATTATGCGGCTGCGCGAGGAGGACCCGCAGCTGTCGTACAAGGAGTTTGACAAGGCGCTGTTTGGGCGGTTCATCTTCCGGGTGCGGGCCAAGATGGAGAACTACAATGACGTGCAGAAGATCCGGTACCAGATCCTGGGCGTGACGCCGCTGGACTACAAGAGCGAGGGCATGAAGCTGGCGGAGAAAATTAAGCAGCTGCAGATGTAGGGGTGGATGTATCTGTATCTATTTTCTATTTGTTGTTATGTCATGACTCATTCTTACGATCTCACGATGCCTCATTTTGATGCTCACGATGCTGACTAAACAATCCTAGCAAAAAGGTTAAGCAGGTGTGATAACACGACGGTGTGTTTATTTGTATGTAGTCTTGTTATCATGTCATGACTCGTTCTCGCAGTTCTCACGATGCCTCATCTCACGACACGCACGCTGCCCCTTCTGGACGCCTGCAAAGTTACTAGCACTACATCCCGTAATCAATCGGCCAGTCCATCATCAGGTCCTCGTCCATCTCGGCATCAAAGCCGTCCAGCCCCGCCCGCGCACCACCACCACCACCACCACCACCACCACCGCTGCTGCTGCCCCCCGCCTCGTCGACGCCCCCCGCTGCTGCTGCTGCCGCTGCCGCTGCTGCCGCCTTTTGGTCCTTCAGCACGTGCCGCAGGTAGTCGCGGTTCAGCGACAGCTGCTCGGCCGACAGCCGGTGCCACTGCCGCACCTCGGCCATGCGCTGTCCGGCGGCCTGCAGTGCAGCGGCGAATTCTTTTTCCGTTGCCCACTGGTGCTCCGGCAGGAATTGGACGTAGTAGTGCACCGGCTTCTCTGACTCCGCCGCCTCCACTGCCACAACTTCGGCCGCCAGCATGCCGTCGTCAATCATGCCCTGGACGAGCGTCCTGGCCTCGGCCTCGGTCTTGGGCGGCTGCGCAGCCTCGCGGATGGCCATGGCTGTGCTGTTGGCGGACTCCTCCTCGCCATCAGATAGAATACTATTCCCTGCCCCGGCCCCGGCCCCCACCGCCAGCGCCTGCACAATGCCGGCCATGCTGACCGTCGCGTACGTGTCGCGCAGCCGCACGACCTGCCATTTCTTGTGTGCTGCCACGGCCGCCACGACGAGCGACCAGTCCTCGCGTGCCGTCACTGCTGGTGGTGTCGTTGTCGTTGTTGCTGTCGTTGTCGTCGTTGCCACGTTCTCGCCCTGGTCTTCCTCCTGAGCTTGGGCTTGAGCCTGCGCCTGCGCCTGCGCCTGCGCCTGCGCCTGAGCCTGAGCCTGAGCTTGAGCCTCGGCCTCCCGCACGTACACGGCCACCTCGGCACACAGGTCGGCCGTGTCGGCCCCGGCATACCGCTCGGCCAGCCGCACGTGCATCTTGTTGATGACGCCGCACACGCGCGCCACGGTCGGGGCCGTATGCGGCGGCGTGGCCGTGCCTGTTGCTCCCAAAAGCCCACCGTACTGCACCAGGCTGGCCAGCACCCAGAGCCGGTGGGCGGCCACCATGATGCGCGAGACGCCGCCGTCGCGCGTCGGGTGGGCGACGACGCGGGCAAAAGCGGCCACGGCCGCCTTGTAGTCGCGCCGTGCCAAGTGCACGAGCCCGACGAGGTAGTCGTACTCGAGGATCTGCCCGCTGCTCATGGCCAGCGTCAGGCCCGTTTCGCGGGACATGTAGGCCGGTGCGGGTAAATCGATGCTGCAGAGCGGGCCGGAGGTCGGAGAAGCTGTAGTCTGTGTGCTGGCGGCCGCCGGAAAGAAGAGGATTGTTTTCCCCAAAACGGGCATCGCCAGATCGGCCGTGCCCGAGTGGTAGGCCAGACGGGCCAGGTCCAGGTGGCTCGACGTCAGCATGTGGCCGGCCGGGTCGAGCGTCTGCAGCGCGTGCGTCATGAGCTTGACGGCCAGGCGCGGCGGCATGACGGCGCTCGACCCCAGCACGCCCAGCAGCCGCGTAAACGCCGATCCCAAGTAGCGCACCTGGCGTGCGTCAAACTGTGTTAAAAAGATGGCCATGCTCCGGATCACGGCCGGCTCCATGGCCGCGTACAGTGCCGCATCGGTCGGTATTATGGCGTCCAGGACCGCCAAGTAGGAAAGTGTGTGTTTGCAAGGGTCGATGCTCTCCAAGATCGCCATGGCGTGGGCCGTCACCGCGGCGCCGCGCGTCTCAAACAGCGTCTGCACGCGCCAGCCGTGCTCGCCCATGAGCTCGTGGTACGCCACATCGGGGAGCGAGGCCGCGCGGTCGTCGGGGAACGCCAGCACCGACAGGCACCCGTCCATTGTGGCGGTCTGCAATTGCTGCAGTTGCTGCACTTTTTTGAGTCGGATCGCTGGTTACTCGATAGACGACTGCACGTACAATCCGAGATAAAACACGTCGCGAGGCTGGCAATGTGAGGTCGTGATGCAGCAGGCACGTACAGAGGTACTCGTTGGAGCTGCCCCGCTTTGATGTAAGCTGTGGCTTGTGGGGCACCGCCACAGGTGGAGAAGGGGTCCTTGTTAGCGGTCACTGGCGTTGCATCAGTGTCTGGTTCATCAACGTTGGTCAATCAGTTGTTCAATTTATCTAAAAAGAAAGACATCGCATCACAAGATTTTGACCGTGGGCAAACACCGTACATGGCAAACGTGATAAGAAACCAAACCCAATAACAATAGGAATAAAACAGAGGACTTTGATGACCTAGACTTCAGGTATCTATTCATCAACTAAAAAGCACCAAAGCAAAAAGTAACGCTGAGATTTACGCATCGATATAACAAGGAAATGCCAAACTGCTAGAGTAGTCTAGCTTCCACCTCCACCGTACCCAAAGCCTGGCGAAAACGAGCCGTCGCCGGGCCGTGCCTGACGCGAATACAGGTGGCGTGGCGGCGACGACACAAACCGGGCCGACGACGACGACGACGACGACGTTGACGGCGGGCAGATGGGTCCAAACGCGCTGTTGGCAGCTGGGGACTGGGCGTGGCCGTGGGCCTGATACAGGCTGGGACTGGGATAGAGAGTGCCCGCCGGCGGCCGCTCCTGCCGCTCCTGCCGCTCCTGCCGCTCCTGCCGCTGGTCCTCGAAAGAACACCCTGGCTCGCCAAAGCCAAGACTGCACCCAAACGTCTCGGCCAGCTGGCCAACCGACGCCCGGTACGGCGTAGGCCACGACGCCGAGGGTGTGTTATGGTCGCTACCATCATACGAGTAAAGACCAGAGCCCCTGCTTGATGCACTAAACGGTGGTGTCGGCTGGCTGAAGTAACCGCCGTGCGTGGTGCGCACCGTCACCGGTGTCGTCGGTGGTGGCGGTGCAATTCGGACAGCCGACGAACGAGGCGGCGGCGGCGGCGGCGGCGGCGGTGGCGATTGTTGCTCGGCGGCATACTCTCCCACCGTCAAAGCAGCCTGCTGCTGCTGCTGCTGCTGCTGCGCCTGCAGATCCTGCTGCCACTTCTTGTACCAGGCCGGGTACCCCTGAAACAGCCCCAGCTCGTGCTGCGTCTTGGTGTCGTGCGGCATCTCGTGCTTGTACTTGCAGCCCTGCTGCGTGAAGGCACACGTGCCGTCGTGCACCCACTTGCTGCAGTACACCTTGTTCTTTTTGCCCAGGCGGGTTGCCGGTGGCAGAGGTGGCGGCAGCGGTGGCGGCATGGCTCCGTAGTTCATGTGCTGCATGTGCTGCATGTGCTGCAGTCCAGCACTAAAAAGATGCGGCGGACCTACGCGGACTGCCTGCTGCATCGGCACCTGCATCGGCGGGTCGGGCAGCACCTTCATGCCGTGGCTGCTGGCCTGCAGCGGCGGAATGTTGAGCACTGCTGGCAGCGTGTCGGCCGGCACCAGCCGCGTGTACATGCCGTTGCCGCGGTCCAGGCAATAGGCATAAAACATGGCCGGCTGGTCGGAATGAGAGGGTTGTGCCGGCGGCTGTTGTGGCGGTGGCCCTGCTGGAAAGTCGCCTGCATGCATCTGCTGCTGCATCTGCATCTGCGACTGCGTCAGCGACGACGGTGTCGACGGCGTCAAGGGTGCGTTGGGTGAAGCCGGACCGGCGTTGCTCATGGTGGTTTTGATGCGAGAGAAGGAAGGTGACGATGGTGATGCGGGACCGACGGATCTCTCGCGGGCCCCCGGCCATTTATATACACGGGCCCGATGACGTACTCTTGCGCCCGCCGTGCTCGGAGCAGCGGCCTGCAACAGGCTTGGTCTTTCGTCGCAAGATCGCGGGGTAGCAAAAAGGGTGACGCGGCCTGCGTTGGATGCCGGCGACAAGAAGAGGTTGCTGTAGCTGTGATGAGATGAGACAGACGTGAGAGCAAGCCGAAGGCGTCTAAGCGGCCAGTGTGGTGGTGAATCTGGTTTCTGAGATGAGGCTGATGGGCAGGCGACGTTTGGACGATGGACGATGGACGATGGACGATGGGGATGTGACACGGCGTGAGTTGGTGAGGAGACAATGTGAACAGGATGAAAGACGGCGGCTCAGTGACAGGGTCACCCTCAGCAGATATATAAATGCAAACAACAGACAGCAGACAAAATATAACCTCGCCGGCAAGGTAACAGACAAACAAAGGGCGGTGTTGGAAAAGACAACAACAACCAACGACGCTTATACTTATATATCAGTCGATGCGACGGCCATGGCGTGTGTTGCCTCAAGCAAGTCCAGTCCAAGGCGAGGATGAGGACGACCTGAGCACAGAGGCCAGATGGTCACGGAGGACGAGAGGAGGCTCTTATAGTGTCTGTCACGACGTGAGAGACGTGAGAAGCGGTGAGTATGCAGAGGCAAACAGAGAGAGACACTACAGGGCTGACCGAAGAAGCTGGATGTCTGTTTTGGCGATGCTCTGTGAGCACACCCCTCTCTGGTCCTCTGGTCTGGTCTCTGGTTGGCAGCACGCCGTGCCCATGCCGTGACAGCGTGCTTGTGCAACGGGTTTGTCCCATCATCAAGGTCGATGCCACGTTGTCTGCCGTGTGCAGATGCAGCAGCCATGTAGGTGGTGTCGCGAGATGCTCACCAAAACATCATCTTTCCTGCATCGTGAATCCCCAAGAGAAACTTCCCCATCGTCTTTCTGATAGAAACAACTTACAACTGCAAACAAAACATCTTCAAATACCAGACGTCTCTCTTGATGTAGAAAAACTTCTGCTCGTGCTCGGTCTGGCCACACCTGCAGCGGCTCTCTGCTCCTGCTCCCCACGCCGTGCCGTGTGTTTCCTGCTTTCCTTTGTCCTTGCGTCACACGGCCGCCACACAATCCCATCCCCTGGACACGCTACACATGCACAGCTCGTGCTGCCAAGCAAGCAGCAGTCAGGCCAAATGAAGAAATATAATATAACAATAAAATAACAATAGAAATAGAAATAAACTGACAACATGCAATTCCAAGTTTTGTTTATCCGGCCAATGCTCCCAGATGACAACATGCCAAACCCCAAGCAAGACCACCAAGACAGCCCTGAGTTGACAAGTAGCTCATACACCTGCAGTTCACTGCAAGCATACGGCATTGATGCAACCAAGCAGCACCCTGTCTGCACGCAAACCAAAACGCCTATCCGCCCTGCTATCAACAACAGCTGCAATGCCAAGCCGCCCCAAAAGAGGAAAGAAAAAAGGGAAAAAAAAGAAAAAAAAGAGAAAAAAAGAGAAACAGGAAACAAAATACATAAAAACAAATAAATCACCGGCTCGCCCGCGTCATCGCCTTCTTGCGTGGGGGCTCCGACGCCTCCCGTGCCGCGGGCTCCTTCTTGCGGCTCTGCTTGCGCGAACGCGCCGGCAGCGGCTCTTCGCTGTGGATGTGGCCCAGGTCCTCCATGGCCATGCTGTTGTACCACTCCGTGCACCGCAGCCGCGTCGGCGACGGCTCCGGTGTCGGCACCGTGCGTGTGCGCGTGCTCATGCGCTTCTTCTTGCCGTTCGTCTTGGCGGCGGCGGCCGTCGTCGTCGTCGTCGACACGTCCTCCGACGGCGCCCGGCTGACGTCGTGGTCCTCATCCGCCTCCTCCTTGTCCGGCAGCGACAGGTACTTTTTGCGCGCCTGCATGTGCACCGCAATCTTGCTGCGGTACGTCAGCAGCTCCTTGCGCAGCTTCATCTCGTTGAAGCCCCGCGGGTCCAGCCACCCAATCAGCTCCTCCACGTCCTTGGGCTCTGCATAGTACGCCCACTGCCGCGCGTCGTACAGGCTCGTCGCGCCCTCCTCCTGCTTCTTGCGCTCCGGCACCGTCATGTTGAACTTGTCCTTGTACTCCTTCTGGTACGCCGGCTCCATGTCAATGTACCCCAGCCGCTCCAGCTCGTCCGGCCCCTGCACCCAGATGCACCCGTTGGCATAGCCGGCCTCCGCCGTCGAGCTCGTCGGGAGGCCACCGTACGGCATGCCGTTGCGTTCAAACCAGTAGTACCGGTTCCAGAAGCGGTCCTTGCCGAGACACCGCGTCCGAGGGCAGTCGGCTTCGCGCAGGTCGTTGTCCAGCGTCGCAATCTCGTCCTCGCACTCCTTGATCTCGGCATTCTTCTTCTCAATGTCGCGCAGCAGCTTGAGGAACTGCTTCGACTGCTTCGGCGCCTTGGCCGCCGCCTCGGCTTCCTTTTTGCGGCCCTCCTCGGCGTCCCGCTTGCGTTTCCGCTCTGCGGCACGGTCGTCTGCGCGCCGCAGCGTCCGCCCACGTGGAGTCGCCAGAGTGCTCGCGTCATTGTCCGTGTCGTCCTCGTCCATTTGCGACACTTCGTCGGCGTCGCTCATCTTGATGTCGCCGTCGACATTCTCCGGCTCCTGCGGAGGGGACGGCGGCATGTTGTCGGGCAGCAAGACCTTGTGTTGCTCGGTCAAGACCTTCAAGTCCTCGACACTGCAATCGTCTCGTTAGCCATGGCACACAACGTCGCACGTGGGCATCACTTACAGCTGCTTCTTGCTCCGCTGCCACTCAATCTTCTCCTTGCGGTACTTTGTCATCTGCTCGCTGCAGTCCTCCATGTATCCGCGCACGGCCCTGGTCCCCATCGTGAGCATGCAGATGATCTGGAGCGCCTGCACGCGCGCATTGACGTCCAGCGACGAGTAGTGCTGCTGCACAGTCTTCACCGACGGCTCGACATCCGGCGGGACGATCTGGGCCAGCAGCTCTTCGCACTCGGCCTTGCGCCGCTCATCCTTCGAAAGCTGGTACAGCAGCCCGACCATGATCATCTTCCAGCCGCCGTCCTTAAAGTTGCGCTTGCGAAGCTCATCCACCCAGTCAAAGCCCTCGAGAGCTTCCTCGGCGCGGTGCACAAGCACGGGCTCGTCCGCCTTGTCCTCCTCCTCGGCCGCAGCCGCGGCTGCTAGACGCTCGGCTTCGACCTTGGCGAGACTGCTTCTTGTTGCGCGTGTGCTGCGTTTCGGCTCCGGTTCGGGTTCGGGCTCAGACTCTTCTTCTTCATCGTCCTCGTCATCGTCCTCGTCGTCCTCGTCTTCGCTGTCCACGTCCGGCAGCTCGATTTGGACTTCGCCGTTGTCGTGCACGAGCGTCTTGAGAACGGAGCAGTGGATCTCGTCAAACATTTGCACGGGGCTGTCGTCCGAAGCCGAGATGAGCATCTCCACAAAGTCGTCAAACGTAAACGAGTCCAGCTTAAAGATTTCGCAGTACACGCTGAGCGTGTCCCATGTCTCGAGAAGCGGGCCGACAGACTTCATGAGGATCTTTTTGGTGATGGGCGTCTGCGACTTGGCATCGACTTCACAGGGCGGGTCATTGCACAAAAACTTGAGCGCGGGCCGGGTGGCCTTGCTCGGCTCCAGGCGCAAGTCCTCGATCGGATACTTGGGCTGCGGTGGCGGAGGCGGCGGGACTTGTGCTTGCTGCACATTGTGGAGACCTGGCGGTGTAAGGGTCTGGGTCCGCATCGAAAGGGAGAACTGAAAGGGGTTGTTGGGGAGAGGCAAATGCTGGAAATGGCCAGGCGCTGAGTGGTGAGCAAAGCCATTGGGCCGGGTCTTGGACGAACCATTTTGCTGCTGCTGCTGCTGCTGCTGCTCGTGCAACATTTGCCGATGCTGCTGGGCGTGTTGGAGGTGCTTCGCCTTGTGGCTCTTGACTGGCTTCAGCTCTGGCAGGCGCAGACCTCCACCCGGCTGCTCAGGACTGCTGGGTGTGCTGTTCAAGAGGCTGTTGAGGTCGTTGGGCTGCTGCGACTGGCGTTTCTGGGCCTGGAGTTGTTTGCGTTCCATGACCTTTGTGTTGTAGAGCAAATTGGATGGCACACGCGTGTCAATGTGGTACTGCTCGGCAACGTCGGGCTTGACCAGCCAGGGCGCGCCGTTCCAGGCCTCACGCGAGACTGTCTTCTTGATGAAAGACCGCAGAACCGATTTGGTAAACACTTTCCGGTCGCGGGAGATGTTGGACTCTTCCAAGACAGCCTCGTCCCCGTGCTGGCCGTCGAGACTGACAATGTATCTCGTGTACGGAGGCGTAAGGGTGCCGTCAGGGAGAACCTTACTTCCATAACGGGTCTTGTCCCGCACAATGCCATGCCGTCTCTTGTTGTCCGCCATGACGGCCGTGACAGCCTCTCCAGGGTGATAGTCCGACTTGAACTCGTCATAGATCTGATCGACAAGGGCGTCTATCCGCGAGACGATCTGGAACTGGATGCGGCGCAGAACGGGACCTTTCAGAGCCTCGGGGAACGCCTGCTCAACTTCAGCAGCACCAGCACGCTAGATTGTGGGTTAATAACGTGTCTCAAAGATGGCAGAGGTGCATATGGAAGACAAACCTCGCTTGCAAGCGCCTCGAAAAAGGTCAAACTCGAATGACCGGTGATCTCGCAGTTGAATTTCCGCTAAAAGGGAAAAGTCAGTAACGCTCTCGTCAAGGGTCAATGCACGTGCAGGGCCGGCGCGAGCTGTCCATACCTGCTTGTAGAACTCCATCCTGGAGATTGTCAGTACAGCCGTCATGGTGTTAGAAGTAAAGAAGACAAAACTCACCGTGCTATGAAAGAGTCGTACGTGTTGAACGTCTCTCCAGTCTGCTTGATATACCAGACCTTGGCGAGGGACGCAGTTAGCGATGACACAGACAAGTGAGAGCACAGGGACGAGATAATATACCTCTTCATTGTCCCGAATATTCTGGAGCGGCGGCGTGAGCTGCACCGTCTTGCGCTTGAACAGCACCTATGCGTCGAGTGTGAGTATAAGAAGCAAGTAGAGATTGCAAGTATGAGCGCTGTGGCCGAGAGACAAGGCATATAGACGTACCATTGTGGGAGAGTGCAAAGGGCACCGAGGACGCCGAGTTCAAACCGCGTTTCGAGGCTGGGAGTTGATCTTCCCGGCAATGTTAGCATTCGAGGTCTACGTGCTGGATGTCACGAGGTGAGAAACGGTGTCAATGTTGGAGCCGGAGTGTTGCGTGGTGGGCAGAATGACAAGACGGTATGTGTGGTGATGAAAGTTGTGAGACGGGGGGGGAGGAGGAGAGTAAGATGGGTTGGTGTAGTACTTTGGGGGATGGGGGGTTGGAGCAGGGTGGTGAGAAGCGGCATGTAGTAAGTGCGAAAAGCAGGGACTGATTAAAGAACGAGAGCGACGTTGGGATGGGCGCAGTGCCGGGTTATCGAATTGTGGAGGCAGGTCGACGGAGGAAGGGCAAAGAGGGCGTGTGGTTAAGTGGGGAGGGGGGAGGAGCGAGAAGGGGGGTGGTAGAGTGGGAGGTGAAGACAGAAGAGACTACGCCATACGGAGTAGAGGAAAAGCTGCCGAAGAAGCACGAGAAAGTACGCGCCGAGAGAGGGGAGGCCGGGGTAGGCTGCAAAGAGATGCCCAACGCGAGTATTAAGTGAAGGACGAAGGAGGGACGAGGAGGGGAGAGAAAGCACAAGACACGATGAGATGCGTGAGAAGGAGAGTGGGAGAGAGTGTGGGTGGGTGAGGGTCAGGAGGGCAGAGGCCAGCGGCAACGGTCATGAGGCTGCAATGGCGAGCGGCGGTCACGACTTACACGGAAGTGCGCGCGGAGCGATCGCGGCTGCGAAAGAAAGCCACAGTCGGTGCCAGATGGATGGCGAGCGCGGATGAGATGAGATCGGGCGTTGAAACGCGGTTGTCGATGGCTGAAAGTTGGGCCCCAAAAACGCAGCCAGCAAGACGAGGACGACGGGTTGAAGCTGGGGGGCGCGTCGTGGGCGGATTTGTGGTGCACAGCGGGAGATGTGGAGGCCCGCGTGACGGAGTGACGGAGAGTGCGAACGCACGCTTTGACAAGTGTACGAATAACGATATACTGTAGGGATTGCCAAAAAGGAGGTGGTGATGGTGGTGATGGTGGTGATGATGATGATTGCAGTGGTGGTAGAAAAAAAGGAGACGAGGAAGGGTGGTGGATGTGGAGAGTGGAAGAAAGAGGGAAGGAAGGTAGGAGAGAAAGGAAAAGAAAGAAGGAAGGAACAATGGAAGTGGAAGACACGACGAGAAGGAGTAAAAAATGAGGTGCACACCAAGGCAAAGTGGGACAGGGGGACTGTTTATTAGGAGAGAGGAGGAGGAGAGGAGGAGTTGGAGGAGAAAAGGACTAACAAATGGCCAGCTCGGTAGCGGCGGCGAGGATGGAGGAGGGCGACCCGGCGCGACTAGTTATGACATGGGCATGGGCCGGTTTGGGAAGGCACAAGGGACAGAGGCCAAGCGGAACAGCACGAGGCGGGAAGGGACGATGATCAAGCTTGCGTACTGAGAAGGAGCGATGAGAGGCATGAAAGAGCAGTACGGGGAAAGAGGCGACTTGCGAGTGACAACAGACAAAGAAGAGGCAAAAAAAAGAGAATAAAGTACAAAGTAAAGAAGGACGATGACAGAAGGAGCAAGGGCGAAATCTGAACCAACGCGCAAGGTACCGTTCCCGTGGAGTGGGTCCCCCACCGTCTGTCTCCCGCTTCGTCGCTCGTGCCCAGCCGCTCTCGCTCTTCCTCCTTGCTTTCTACACTGACGGGGCTCGAATCCACGACCAGGACACCGCCCAGCAAACGACATGTCAACGCACATGCGCTCGACAACAAGAGCATGCGGGCCTCGAGAATTCAGAAATGGCTCATTTATTACGATTGCAACTGCCAGTCGGCCAGAATGCAAAAGTGCACCTCGTCTGGCTGGGGACTGGTTGTTGACGCCCGTCTGATGCCCAATCTTCAAATGCAATTTGAACCCCGCGACAGGATATTTCATGCATGTTTTTGTACTCAATCGACTCGCCTAGAAGAGGGCTATCGAACGAGTATATCATGTCTATATTTCCACCCAATGTTGTGCACAGAATGGCCGTGGTCAGTATCGCGTCAAGACTGCATCGTGGGTAGGTAGGCGGTGACGCACGTGCATGCATGGTGCCGGGCACAACGCACCGTCTCCAGCCCCAGCCACAATCACGTACAGTTTCAAGTGACGATTGTCCCGTGTTGATGGCTATTTTAGTCGTTTTTACAAAATAACTTGAACATTGCGATATTGAAATGCTCGTTTGGGCGTATTATCGTCGACGTCGTTTTCTCGCTTTGTTCTCGCTTTGTGTTATTCATCCGTGATTTTAGTCAAGTTCTTTTTTTTTAGCTGAACTTCTTTGTTGGTCCATGACAGTTTGTTCTCCGCTTAAAATAATCAGCTCAAATATTGACCGTCTTAATACTCGTAGATGTGCTGCCACTTCAGTGATCGCCATCGCCGAGTTTGCAAAAGGCATCCGTTTTTTTTGAGGAGGCGCGTTCAACGCCCGTACGTGGCGCTAATTGGCCGGCTGCCCCGGTTTGGATTTTATTTTTGCCAATTCTGAGGCACCAAGTATCTTTTTGCTAGTGTGTGCTGCCAAAAGGTACCGTGGAGCGCTGTCGAATAACACGCCCAATTTCCTTTTTCAGCCTTGCATTCTGCCGGCACACTCCAGTTGTCCCCCCTGGTCGAGTCCTTTGTTCGGTCGTAAGGCTTAGTCAGGAAGAACACGGACCCATATTTCCTGACCGATACGGTTAGCGCGTCACGTGGCCGATACACAGCTCGACCTCACCTCTAGTTTTGCCGGCACCACAGGCCTTCCCGCAGCACGAGGACGCCCCCCTACGGACCGCCACCCGGCCAACACACACACGACTGGCCTCTCCTCGACAGCACGCAGCGCCCAGCACCAGCGAGACCTGCCAACCACAACTGACAAAGCTGCATTAAAGCGTGGTTTCCTAGCTGCCACTTGCCCATTTCAAAAGCCCCGGCGGCCTCGGATTTTATGTTCCTCGGCCAACGTATTTCAAAATCGATTTCAACTCTGTATTTTTGCATATATCGACGTACATTTTAATCATAAAACTCGAGATTGCACAAGCCCTCCCATTATCCCGACGTGAAATACACGACAAGGAAACCAATCCAGCTGCCCACGACGCCAATAGCGGCATAGGAGCTCGTAAACATGAGCGGCAAGAACTCGTACTGCGCACCAAAGACGACCTGGTGCAGCAGCGACGTGTAGACGATGAGCGGGATGCTGACGGCAATGTACAGCGTGCTGAAGCGGTCAAACAAGAAGAAGCGCGCACGTCCCGACGCAGGGGCCAGGCTGTCAAAGGCGAGCAAGAACAGCACGAGCCAAAAGATGGTGTAGACGGTCTTGATGGGGAACTCGGCCGGCGTGAAGATAAGCGGGAACAGCGACACGTGGCCGGCGACGGCGAGCGGCCGGAAGGCGCTGAGATAGCGGCGGTTCTTGAGTGCCAGCAGGCTGAACGGGATGATAACCAGCAGAATAGCCTTTTCGTGCACGTGCCAGCCGAACAGGAACGACGCGTAGCCGCAGAGCGTAACAGCACCGACAAAGTTGTCCCAAGTCGGCTGCATAAAGAGCTTGGCGAGGGGCAGCAGCTGGAAGACGATGGTCAGGACGAAGCACGTGCGCGGGCTGACGTCGGGCAGGACGGCAAACGACGAGTCGCCGACGAGGCCGCGCGTGACGCTGTTGAGGGCCTCGGCCTTGACGGTCCATCCGAGACGAGGAGCGACTGGTCGTTAGTATGGTGTTTCTATGACACTTGAAATGGCGGGGAAAAAAAAGCAAAAAAAGAAAACCCACCATGAATCAAAACCCGGTCTGAAAACGAATACATGGCCCAGACATTGGGTGCCCAGTAGGCATGGCACAGGCCGCGCGCAAACGGAAACAGACGGCTCAGGATCTGCGGCAGCTGGTTCTTGAGGGCAAAGGGGCCAAAGGCAGCGGCCAGGATGGCGCTGATGCCGCTGCTGAGCTTGATGCAGTTGAGCCACTGGATGCGAAAAACAGACTTGGGCGACAGGCAGTAGGTGCGCAGCAAGAAGACGACATAGGCGGGCGCCAGGTAGGCGTAGATGTGCTTGAGGCAGAGCAGGGCGGCAAAGACGAGGCCGCTGGCGAGCAGGCCCGACTTCTTGTTCTTCTTGGCCAGCACGAGCGAGTAGACGAGGACGCCATACAAGAAGCCGTTGTACTGAAAGTGGATGTGGTCGATGATGAGCAAGCCCGGCGACAGCAGGACCGAGATGGCGGCGGCGGTGGCAGCACGCTTCTGCGGGCCCGAGCACGAGTCGACAAAGCGCTGGAGGGCGTAGACCAAGAAAAGCTCGGTGACAATGACGGAGCCGCGCTGGAAGCAGACGGTCTCCCAGCTGGCGTAGTTGAGGTTGCGCACATGCAGCATGGCCGGGTCGACGAGGGCGGCGACTTTGGAGAGAATCCACTCAAAGTAGGCGAAAAAGGGCGGGTAGTCGAGCGTCCACTCGGACGTGTGTTCGTAGTACCAGTCCCATAGCGGCAGGCTGTGGGTGATGGCGAGCCAGTTGCGATGGACCTCGAAGTCGGTGGATTTGCTAGGATGTCAGAGGAGGAGGACAATGACGGCGATGGATGGCTGTTGAGATGACGATGGAGGTGACGGAGGAGGTGACGATGAATGACAATGGAAGAGAAGATGGAAATGACGATGAAAGAGAAGAATGCGTCGGAGGAAGACAATCAAAGAGGGCAAGAGAGAAACTCACTAGGCCGGGAACAGCAGAATCTTGAAAGCCGCAGCCACAAGTGCGCATTGCGCAATTGAGGGATATGATTCTACCGCCATCGAGACATGTCGTGGTGGGATGCTTGCCCAAATTGCGCGTCAAGATCTGTCAACCGTGGCTCGGGTCCAAGGGGGCAGCGGCCGGACGGGTGCGGTACTCGTACTCAGTAGTGAATGAGAGCTGTGGAGCTTCCAAACGAGTTTAGCGCCAGATGGCCTTTTGGCGACAGACCCCGCAAAAAAATAATAGTACAAAGTACTCCGTACAAAAGTAAGAGACGAGGGAAAGTGGTGCCGAGAGAATGAGGAAGGAGCGACTACCTGATACGAGATGTGGAGGACAGCTCCAGTCTCACGAGGGAACTACGAGTAAGCGCACCAGTGGCAGAAGGGGGGGGGGAAGCTGCGGCCTAGCACGTATCTGCACGGATAGTTTACGGCCAATCTCAAACACGAGGAAGGAGCTCCTGTCAGTGGTTGAGACTTGTGGGTGGAATCCCGTTCGTGGGTGGGAAGTCGTCTCATGTGATCGGATGCGACGCTAACCTACGACGTACGGGGGGAAGGGAAGCCCCTGGGAGCACCTACTGAGTAGAGTTACACTGCGCTGGCCCCTAAAGAACGGCACCCCTTCTGGGCTTGGCTGCAGGGGAGACAGGGGACGATGTGCATTACGTATCTTGATTGCATCGCAAGCTTCGGATCGCCAGCTGTCCAAATCGAGTCTGCCACACCGCGGGCACAATCACAGCTTTGCCCAACTTGACACACTCGTTCTATAAAACCAATGGCCTCTAGCCTCGTTCCTTGACCTACTCTACGACTGTCCTTTCTTTTTTTCTTCTTTCCAGATCTCGGTTACAAGTCAGTCAACTCGACGTCGACGTCTCGAAGCTGTTGAAGAGAAGACTTCAATAATCTTCACCCCACACCCACAATGCGCTTCTCGTCTACAGCCTGGAGCTGGGGCCTGCTGGCGGCCGGCACCGCGCATGCACAGATTCTCGTGTCGGAGCTCAGCTTCGGCTACGGCAGCCGGATATCGCCCGACCACAACGCCAAGACGGTGCCGTTTTTCGACCTGCAGGGCAGCCCCAACCCGCCCGAGGTGCTGTCGAACAAGCTGATCCTGACGCCCGGCGCGCCGGCCCCGGGCAACCAGCGCGGCGCCGCGTGGTCGCAGCGCACGCTGGACCAGGCGACGTGGATGGCGGACGTGGATTTCCGCGTCAGCGGACCGGAGCGCGGCGGCGGCAACCTCAACATTTGGTTTGTGCGGGATGGCTCCGCCGTCGTGGGCACGAGCAGCGTGTACACGGTGGGCAAATTCGAGGGTCTGGCCCTGGTGCTGGACACGTCGCGGACGCGGCGCGCGGGGACGCTGCGCGGGTACTTGAACGACGGCAGCAAAGATTTCTCGACGCAGGCGGGCGTCGACAGCCTGGCGTTTGCGCAGTGCGACTATGCGTACCGCAACCTGGGCAGGCCGTCGCAGATCAAGGTGCACCAGACGGACCGGCGGCTGAGCGTGGAGATTGACGGCAACCCGTGCTTCTCGAGCGACGACGTCATCATCCCGACGGGCTACCGCGTGGGCGTGACGGCGGCGTCGGCGGACGTGCCGGACTCGGCGGAGATTTTCAAGCTCGTCGTCATGCGCGAGACGGACAAGGTGGGCCAGCAGCAGCAGCAGCAGCAGCAGCAGCAGCAGCAGCAGCAGGGCGGACAGTACCAGCAGCAACAGTACCAGCAAAACCAGCAGCGGCAGCAAGACTTTGACGCCGGCGCGTACAAGACCGACGACATCCCCGACGTCGACGCCGAGGCCATTACCAGCTCGGCCAAGCAGTTTGCCGACCTGCACTACCGGCTGCAGAGCCTGGGCCACCACCTGTCGACGATTTCGCGGCAGGTGTCGCTCGTGGACCAGACGGCCGAGAAGCGGCACGAGGAGGCGTCGGGCCACCTGGGCCAGTACGCGGGCCTGCTGGCCAAACTCGAAAAGCTCGACCGGCTCGACAAGATGATGGACAAGATGGACAAGCTGGACAAGCTGGACCGGCTGGACCGGCTAGACGCCATCGAGGCCAAGCTCGACAAGATGGCGCAGGACATGCGCGCGATGAAGGGCGAGCTGCGGGCGACGCTGGCGGCCACGGAGAAGTCGATCAAGAACCAGGTCACGGGCCACCTGGACGGGCACCACGACCGGCTGGCCGAGACGCTGCGGCACCCGGGCCACGGGCGGCTGATTGCGGTGATTGTGCTGGGGCAGGTGGTGCTGGCGGGGTCGTACGTGGTGTACAAGCGGCGCAAGGCGAGCTTGTCCAAGAAGTTTTTGTAAGAAAAGGCAAAGGAGAAAGGCAAGGGGAGAAGGGAGAAAGGGTCAAAGGAGCAAGGGAAGCTAAAAGAAGCAGTGTTTAGATGCAGCGGATTGTTTTGTTTGGATTATGTCTCATGTTCATGTTAGAATACACATTATGATTTCAGTATGTCTCAGGGAGTTGTTTGACTGGTGATGCTGCGGGATAGTGATGTCAGGAGATGTCCAGCGTTGGCATGAGGCCAAAGTATACAACGCTGGCCAAAACATACACAAGAGTACACGGATAACCAAACTAGTTGCCCTCCCGGATAATCTTCTGGGCCTCCTCGCCCCGCGGCGCCGTCGTCAGGTTCTCGTGGCCCGACGCCGTCACCAGCAGGCAGTCCTCGATGCGGATGCCGCCGACGTCGTAGTACTTTTCCAGCACGGCCTGGTCAATGTACTGGGCATGCTGCGGGTCCGCGAGGAAGAACGCCTCGATGTAGGGGCGGCAGAAGTAGCTGTCAAGTTAGTAAAAACGTATTCCCAAAAAGAAGGACAGAGACAACTCACATCCCCGGCTCGACGGTCACGACCATGCCTGGCTCCAGCAGCCGCCGCTTGTCGCTGAGCACCTGCAGCCGGCTGCGGTCGCCGTTGCTCAGGGCCATGGCCTCGGCCGTCACCGACGCATACCACGCGGGCGTCGTCGGCAGACGCTTGCTGCCGCTTGCCAGGGGGGGCACAAAGGCTTCGGCCACGGTAGCCTCGGCATCGTCGCCTGGTGCACGCGCCGCCGCCATCAGGTCACTCGACAGCACATCGTGCACCTCGAGGCCAACGTGGTGGCCCAGGCCGTGCGGGAAAAAGGCGGCGATGGTGCCCTGGCGCAGCAGCTTGCCGGCCGACGCACCCTTGAGGATGCCCAGTCGCAGCAGACCCTCGGCCGCCACCGACGCCGCGTGCAGGTGCAGGTAGCGGAAGGGCACACCGGGGCGGAACCGCGCAAACACCTCGTTCTGCATGCGCTCGACAATCTTGTAGACGGCGTTGGCCTCGGGCGAGAACGTGCCCGACAGCGGAAACGACCGCGTCACGTCCGACGAGTACAGCTCCCACTCGGCACCGGCATCGAGCACCACCACCTGCCGGCCGGCCAGGGGCTCGTCGTTGGCAAAGTAGTGCAGCACGCCGGCGTTGGCACCGGAGCCGGCAATCACGGGGTACGACTGGTGCTTGGCGCCAAAGACGTCCAGGCAGTGGCCGGCAAAGGCCGCCTCAATGTTGCGCTCGTTGGTCATGGTGCGCAGCTGCTGCAGCACGACGCGGTGGGCCGACGAGCTGACCGCGTTGGCCTTGCGCATCAAGGCAATCTCGTAGGGCGTCTTGACCACGCGCGCTTGGTCCATGGCCGGCTGCAGCCGCTGCGCGTCCACCGTAATGGCCCGCGTGATGTTCGTTCTCGTCGTCGTCGTCGTCGTCGTCGCCGTCTTAAGGAGGTCCGGCAGCTGGCTGGCGTGCAGCACGTACAGCACCGGCGGCGTCGGCATCACCTTGGCCGTCGCCAGCCACCGGTCGTTGCACAGGCTGCCGCCAATGGCCGTGCCCACGCGCTGCACGTCGCTGGGCATCGTGTCGATGCCGAACCGCTTGCGCAGGTAGCCGTCCAGGTCGTCCGTGTACCGCACGTCGTCGAGCTGCGTCGTCGCCTTGCACGCGTCCGGGTTGGGGCCCGTGCCGTTCCACAGCACCTGGCGCGGGTCAATGTACGGCACCCACAGCACCAGCTCGTCGTTGCCAATGTCGTACGTGACGGCGCAGTCCTCAAAGTCGGCTCCGCTCAGGTAGTAGAAGCTATTGCGTCAGCAAGGCAGTCCTATGTGTGTGAGAGCAAAAGAACCGCTTACTATCGCCGCTGCCGGAACTGCGGCCCCATGTCCGAGTCCTCGTAGAGCGGCGTCGGCAGACCCGGCAGGTAGATCAGGCCCTCCTTGACACTGAGCTCGGTGGCCACCTTGCGGGCATGTTCCTTGGCTAGAAGTCGTCAGTAAACAGATTCTGAGCTGAGCAGAACAATGACGCTTCTTACCCGGATACTTGGCCTTTGCCTTTGCCAGGGGCTTCGGCTGGGCCTTGGCCGTGGCCTTGGAACTCTCCATCTCCATCTTGACGAGCTTCACATCAATCGACCTGCATCCTGCTGTCAGCAAATGTCCCCTCGACATTAATTTCAAGCGACGCGCATACGCACAGAGCATCAAACTCCTCCACAAACACCAAGTCGTAGTCGACCTCGTCGGCGGCGTGTTGGCTCATAATGGCGACGGCGATTAGGCAACAGCACGAAAGTGTCGACACAGCACAGCACAGTTTGTAAGCGGTTGCAGCTCAAATAAACCAAGCTGAGATGACGAGGGAAAAAACGTTGGATGCGAAAGTGCTGTCGAGACGGATAAGCGCAGATAAGCGGCGGCGATGCAGGTCGAGTGTGATCTGATCGCAACAAGGAGGCGCCGACAGGGCGATTGTGCATGTGCAATGGGCGGAGCTGGGGATAAGGGGCCCACTTTCCCGCATGCTCCGTCGCAGCTGCCTTTCATGGGATCGCGCTGAGTTCATTCCTCTATGAGGTCATCAGGTGTTATGAGCTTGAATGCTTGTATTCCCAAGATTTTTTTAAAAATGATAATCATAATAATCTTCATACCAGCTTACGATTGTCTTGGTGGACGACTCAACACCGCATGCACGGTACAGCCCTGTTAAACAAGTGCGGAACTGGCGATGGAGATGGCCTGATAAGACACCTCAAGATGCACTAATTGCTCGTATATTGCCTATATATGCCGAAATAATATCTGATACTGACTGCTGATATGTTAAAAGATCCCGATTATGCAAGGGCTCCAGACGGAATGAATCTGCTTCTCAATATCAAGCCGAAGTGGAAAACAAGATGCCGTGTCTGAAGCACCGCCTCCGTCACATCGGTTGCTGGTACTGCCCCGGAAACATCCCAAAGGGAGACACCTCTTCCATCGGTTGCTGGTTCATACTCTGGTTTGGCTGCGTCGTCGACGTCTGCGTGTCGTGCGTCTGCGTCTGTTGCAGCGTGAGCAGACTGCTCGCATTGTACAAATCAAACGCAAGATCCGTGCCCATGCTGCCGGACGGCTGCATCAGATATTCCGGAACTGGTCCGAGAAGCTGGCCCTCGATACCGTCGTACAGACCAGTGGTGAAGAACTGCATCGCGTCCGGTTGTTGATGATGTTGTTGTTGCTGCTGCTGCTGCTGCTGCTGCTGCGACAGACTGTCCCCGTTGTCGCCCAGACTGCTGCTCGCCCCGGTAAAGTCGTGCAAGTTCAAGTCCATCGCGGGTTGGCTGGGGTATGCAAAGGGGTCGCTCGACGGGAACATCATGGCGTCGAGCTTGCACAGAGGATTTGCGGCGCCTGACATCAGGCCCTCAGCACCGGATAGGCGGCCAGCCGCACCATGGCCCAAGCCCACCCCGCTCACACTGGTTCTGGGCGTATGCTGCATCGTGAAGCTTTCTGTCGATGGCTGACTTGTTGACGGCATTGTACTCGACTCGGAGCTCTCTGCTGGCGGGATATCGACCGCAAGACGAGTATGAATACTCTCAGGAAGTGTCATGGCAAGGCCAGGTGGCTGCTGTAACTGCGGCATCGGCTGCACTTGCTGTTGTGTCTCCTGCTGTTGCTGCTGCATCGGCTGCTGTTGAGCGGTGTTGAGCGGCACGTGTTGTGGTATCTCGCGAGCCGGATCTGTGGCCGGGTGGCTGACTTCGGCCGATCCTCTGTCCGTTGGCCCCGTGGACGACGACGGCTGCACTGCTTGCACGCTAATCTCCCCCGTGGCTGAGCGCTTTCGTGTCGCTGTTGGCCGTGCCTTGCCCGTCTTCAATCGATCCGGGAGCCGCTCAAAGAGTGTCTATCCATAGGTCAGTCCTGTTGCGAATCGGCCAGTCCATCAGACATCTTACATTCAGTGCTGCCGTGACCCGGTCGGCCGCCATGCTCCGCTTGCAAAGACTCGCAACAGCATCTCTTCCCGAAATGGCGTCGGCCATGAGCTCCGCTGTGCCGGGCCGGTCGGGATTCTCGAGTGCGTAGTACACCAACGAGAGGATGGCAAAAAACTCAGAGTACAAAATGAACCAATACGGCCCAATGAGCACAGCCTGTTTGCGGATGCCGAGCCCAATGTGTACAATGTTGCGGGACACACTGACTGCCGCGGCCGCACAGGCATAGTATCGCCCGTCAACGCTCTTGCCGGCCGGCATGCGCGGCGAAACGTAGTGCAGAAATGGCCGGTACATCATCATCTGGACGTGGGCGTAGGCGAAGCGAAGCAGGGTTCGAACTCTGATTCCGTTAGTACGTAGATTGGTTGCAAAAGCTAAGCAAACATACCGAACCACTTCGATCGGACCATCAGAACTTGGGCGCCAATGGGCAGGGAGCTCCTCAAGCCACTCCTTTAGATCGTTCTCAATGGATTTGATCTTGGAGTAGCTGATCATGTACGTCGACCCCGTGCCGCCGCGGTTGCTGATGCACTGCTCAATGCCCTGCACGGGATAGATGCACCGGATAACCTTTATCAGGATCGTCATCAGCCGCGAGTAGGCGTTGCAGGCCTGAAAGAACGATGGTGTGCCTGGTGGTGGTGTCGTGATGCCGTCCTTTGTAATGTACTCGTCGTCGACCTCTGTCGGCATGGGCTGGTCGACATCGTCATCGCGCAAGGACATGGGAAAGCCGAGGAGTGCAGACACATAGGTGTCCATCTGACGGATGACATAAAAGACGCGCCGCCGCGACTCAGACTCAATGGCGGTCAACTTGGCATGGGGCAGGTTGCGATGCAAGCCCATGCGCAGCGCAGCACGCAGGGCAATACCGATAAACGAGTAGCAGGCGCTCAGGTTGGATGTCGCCTGGAGAAACAAGATAATGTAGACCAAGGCCTGCAGGGACGTCAGGTCGCGGCAGTCGGTAATGTCCTGCAGGAGAATGCGGGCGGCTGTGTAGTATTTGAATCTGGGCAGTCAGCATGGTCAGTCTTGACACTCTTCGAACCCCCTGGACTCTGGACTCACCCCTCTTCCATTGCCGCCTTGTAGTTGACCGGATTGGAGTCGCTCTCTTCTAAAATGTTGTACATGCAGCCCAGCGCAAGGACGGCGTACAGCAGGCCCAGCTGCCGGTGATCGTCCGGGCCCAGGCTCTCGGGTGCCTGCTCGTAGAGCCTGTCAAACATGGCAAAGAACGTAGGCACATGAACCGTGCGAAGCAGGCATGTAGCGCAGTTGAGGGAAAAGTAGCAGAGAGTGCGCGCGTGCTCCTGAGGAGGGAGGTGGTAGTATGACGGAGTGGTTGCGCCCCAGGGGGGTGTCCCGGCCGACTGTGGCGAGTCGAGGTTGAACAAGCCGGGAGGTCGTGGAGGCCGGGCCAAGTAAGACACCAACGAGTCGCGGCCCAGGAGACCGTGAAAGTTTTCCTTCATCTTGCGCAGAAAAACGGCTCCGGACGAGATGCCGTGAAAGTCCCACTCGCCACCTTCCGTCAGATCCAGTTGGCCAATCGTCTCGACCATGGACATGAGTTCTTCTTCTCCGTCCGGGCCGGCTTCTGGTTCCTGCTGATCGGTAGCTTTCTGTGCCGGCTGTGGTCCTTGCTGCTGCTGCTTCAGCTGCTGCGATTGGACATCCAGCTGTCGTTGCAGATGGCGTTGCTCGTCGAGTCGCACCCTGGCGGCCTGCGCACGCATGCGTTCCCGAATGTGAAATTCTTGCTGTACCGAAGCATCGAGATTCGGGTCCGATAGGTCGACGTCGGGCATAAACTTTTGGAGGAGCGCTTCCGCTCGTTGGAGCCGGCTCTCCAGGGCCTCGACGTACTGTGGTGCGGGATGTCTCCGTCGATTCGACGGTTTGTCGTATGTGCAATCTACACAAGTTGGACGTTGCTCAGATATTAGACAAGAGGGATACATGCTCACCATAGCTATAGACAGAACAGTGGGTGCACGGCTGCTTTCCGTCGCACTTGATCTTCTTCCGTCGGCACTCGTCGCAGGCCCGCGTTACCCGTCGCCGTTTATGCGCCGGCACTGACAAAGATCCGCCGGCGGCACCAGCTGCCGTGCCCTCCTGCTTGACATCAGGCTGGTCATCGTCGGGAGAGGCAATGCTTCCGGTCGGCGAGGGGCCAGTGTAGGCGTGCCAGCTCTGCGTAGACAAGTCGGCAGACCCGTCGTCCTCGGACATGGCGGGCGAATAAGTTGTAGCCATTAAGGGTTCGGTGATCGGCGATTGGTGCTGTGCAAATCCCGAATCCTGGTTAGAAGCCCTGCGAGACTGGGCTTGGGCAGGTCCTACAAAGGAACAAGGCAGAGATGGGCGTATGGTCGAGGAATCCCGTGTTGACTCATGCTCAGGGAGCCACTTGGGCGATCCGTGTATGAGAGAAGGAGCTAGCAGAACAGCGCCGAGAAGAGAAGGTGCAAGCCGAGACCAGCTGGGCGGGAAGGAACTGAAGTCGGCTGAAGGTAGTAAACGAGGATACGAGTTCTGTACCGGAGAAAGAGTGACTGTCGGGGTTGCCTAATCGATCCAGGAGGTGTAGCGGCCGAGAGGCAGACGGAAGGAAGGGCACTGGGAGGAAAAAGATATGAACCAAGCAGAGAAAAATGAATCAAGTAGAGAAGAATGCAAGTCAAGGTAAAGAAAGGGTAGCTAAAGGGATTAGAAAGCATGAATGGCAGTTGACTATCAGACAGGGTCGGTATGCTTGACCAAAACTGGCAGGGATGGTGGCAAAAAGCCTTTTGGAGAGGAAATTCGGAGGTGTGATGTATATGAGCTGAGATGAGAAAAGCCAAAGGGAGAAAGAAAAAGACAAAAAAAGGAAGAGAGAGATGGAGAACCCCTGTTTTGACAAAGACGGTACGGCGGAGTGGACGGCGATGTGGTGTCGCCTGGGCGGCAGAGCTTGTACGTACTCTTACTCCGGAGACAGGAAGGAGATCAGGAGAGGAGAAGCTCGGGGAAAGTTGTATCTCCGACTTTTTGGAGTGCTTGCCCGAAAGAACGACGTGGATTACCCGCGGAGTAAGTCAGCAAGCTAGCAGTTGTTCAACGGCAGCAGTTACATTTTTACTTAACAATATGTACCGAGTACTCGTACACCGGTCCCGTATAGGTCCCGTGTACAGAAGTTTGAAATTGGGATAGACTGTACCTTTTGTTGTGAAAAATGACAAGGCAGACCAAGGCGTGGAAAAAACTCTATTTGCCTTTTTCTTTACGAGTCCTCAAGACAGACCAGAGTGGTACAACCTTAACATCCAAACTAGATAACATTTGCATGTTGCACTGCACCAGGAAGCACACTGCCGTCTGCGAGAAAGTCGAGAAACGAATGGAAATGGAAAAAATGCTTTAGTTTTGGCAGTCGGCCAGTCGTGGGAAGGCAATTGAAGGGAAATACAACAGTACGAGTACGTGTACGAGTAGTCGCCGTGGCTAGCTAGGGGCCGGACCGGTGATGCCAAGAGCAAGTTAACCAGCAGGGGCACATGATGGGAGAACGTCGGGCCGCTCGAGATGAGTTAAACGGCCCGGCTGATTCGGGCAGTGGCAGTCTGGAAGGCATACAGAGTAGATGTCGGGTATTGTAGACATGGTACTTTCAGGACAGCAATAACCAGAAAATACCCGAAGATGCTTGATGTGTGTGGGTTCGGGGAGGAACAGGGAAGACACGGCGGCTAAAAGGTTCTAGGATCCCAGGATCCTTTCTTTGGGATCCAATGGTAGCTTGCTCAAAAATAGATCACACGCTGTATTCCGTACGGAGTAGTCCATCACTGACAATCAACTGGCGGCTTTGAGCAAGACATGAGCTCAATAGCCGGAACAAGGAGTAGGAGAAAACATTACTGACCGGCTCTTGTTAGGGTCTCCGGCTCGGAAATAATGCCAGGGCTTGGGCAGCATGGGATTCCTGGCAAACCCATCTTTGCATTGAGTGGCACGTATGGAGCATCGTGGGAATGATGTATCGTAATGTGCTTGCTTGATTTCTACTGGCCGGCATACGCGGTTTATTCCCGGGACAGGTCCACGGAGTGCACCGGTTAAGCTCTATCTGACGGAGTACTTCACCGTGCCTCCGTTGCGGTTCAGTCCTTTGTTCCGGTCTGAAATACCAAAATACATAGTACCGCGTACCCACTGCAAAAGTCATCCACACCCGTTCCATCAGAACCGATCAAAGCTTGTTTTTTATCTCGGCCAGACCGGTGGTTGTTCCCAGTCCACCCTGGGACGACTTGACCCGAGCCCGCCGTCTTCGGTGCTGTGCTTCGGTGGCGCGACCGTTGGCTCCCCGCCGACTACTTTCTTGGCGTTTTTTTTGGTCCGAGTCTCGGCCGGAGTGGATTCTGGGGGTACTGTAGAAATACAAAGTACTCTACTCGTAGACCTCGGAAGATGAAAAAAGGACGGCGACTGATGGGTCACATGACTCGCCCTTTAAGCCTGTATCGTACTCGTATATACGAGTACGAGTAGATGGAGTGCATTGGGCAGGTCGGATCGGGAAGTTGCTTGCGACAATGTCGACAAAGAGACCACTCTCCGATGTAGGCGCATCTGCAAATGCGTATTCAAAAGGACTTGTTGATCAGGCGACATTTATCGAGTATTTCCACGTACTTGTGTTGACGTCAAAGTGTCAAAGAGCGGTCTACGACATATTGATTTGGTGGGCACAGGCATGAAGATGAACAGGTGGATTGTGAGATGGGCCAGAAAAGTCAACGGTATTAGCAACTACGAAGTAAAACCAAATCGAATGCTACCATTTGAGAAGGTCTAGATTGGTAGGGAGGGATAATGTGCCCTCTCTCTCTTTTTTTTCGGTACTCTTTCTTCATTTCATTTCATTTCATTTCATTTCATTTCATTTCATTTCTTCTCTTTCTTTCTTTTATTTTTATTTTTATTTTTATTTTTATTTTTATTTGCTCATTTTCTTCTTTCTTATGCCTTTTGTTTGCAGTCCTTCTTTATTCTATTTTATTTCCTACAACCCACCGGAAACGTAGATCACCTAACATGGGACGTGACAGCGGTTGTTTTCTTTCAGCCTTGTATGATCATGCTCGTATCTGTACGTAGAGTTTGGCAAGATACTCGGAACAAAATGCAGAGCTCTCACCGAGATGAAAATATGGTCTTGTTTTATTCCGTGAGATTGAAAAATGGCAGCTCTCGTAAAGCAAGCGATGATGATAATCAACAGACCAATCAAACAGTCACATCGATGTAATAGACCCACAAAAGCGAACCCCCACATTGGGAGCTTCGAGATACGATAGAAGGCGCGATAGGCATCGATGTCAACATCGCCACCTGCCAGTATCGTGAGCCTCAGATAGCCGACTGTAACCCGCGACAGTGTTTTCATAACACAACACTACCTGATCCTTATAAACAAGCACCATCGACCAGATACAGCTACGCCGAGCGACTCGACCCCTCCCCCCGAAAGCAGCAAGCTTCTCCCGCTTGGGAGACACGGCCGCAGTCATGACGAGAACGGGGTACTTTGCGACGATGGAGCTGCAGGGCAACGTGGTTGTTGATGGTAAGTCGAAGCAGCGTCACTGGCGATAACAGCCAACTGACGACGTGCAGACATGCCCAAGTTTGATCTTGAGCCATATATGCAAAACTACAAAGGTCAGTGCCCATGGTCCTACTACTGCTGTACTGCCGTGCACTGCTGACGTGGGCGCAAAAGGCCCGATAAAGTTTGAGCGCCTGCTCCTGATCGGCCGATGTTCGGTGCCGCTGCACCTGGACGCGCTCAAGGCCGCCATTGCGGAAGCCAAGGCGGGCAAGGACGTCAGCAAGTACCGCGAAGCCTGGGCGTACCTGCGGCTTGCGGCGCCCGACGACGCCGACGCCGTGCTGGACCAGGCGTGGGTGGACAACACGACAGTCTCCAACGCGGCGACGGCGAAGCGGCTCATGGCCGAGATGAAGGTGTACAAGAACAACCTGGTCAAGGACAGCATCCGGATGGGCCAGGAGGAGATGGGCCGGCACCTGGAGGAGACGGGGGATCTGGCGAGCGGGGCCGACGCGTTTGGCATGATGCGGCCCGACGTGAGCTCGGCCAAGCAGCTGGTGCAGCTGGGCAAGCACCTGACGCGCGTGGGCATCCAGCGGCGCGAGTGGGCGTCGGTGCTGGCGCAGCTGAGCAAGATTACGGGCGTGCAGGACAAGGACGACGAGCAGCTCAACCTGCCGTATATACGGGCGCTGTCGGGGCTAGCCTACTTGGGGCAGGAGAAGCTGGAGATGGCGGCCAAGAGCTTTTTGGGGGTGGGCAGCGGCGTGTTGGCGGCCGCCAGGACGGGCACGGGCACGGGCACGGGGTCGTCGTCGTCGTCGTCGTCGTCGTCGTCGTCGGTGGAATCGCTGTCGACGCTGACCGAGGGCATGATGGCGGCCAACGACGTGGCCGTGTACGGCGGGTTGCTGGCCCTGGCGACCATGAACCGGGCGGAGCTGCAGACCAAGGTGCTGGACAACAGCTCGTTCCGGGCGTTTCTCGAGCTGGAGCCGCACGTGCGGCGAGCCATTTCGCAGTTTGTCAACGGCCGCTACAAGGCGTGCCTGGCGACGCTGGCGGCGTACCGCGCGGACTGGAAGCTGGACCTGTTTTTGCAGAAGCACACTGACACGGTGCTGGCGCAGATCCGCAGCAAGTGCATTACGAGCTACCTGGCCCCCTTTTCGGTGGCCCTGTTTGCCAAAATGGAGGAGGCCTTTTGCGAGCCGGGGCAGTCGATCGAGGCGGAGCTGACGGCGATGATCAAGAGCGGCGTGCTCAAGGCGCACGTGGACGTGATCAACAAGCTGGTGCGCATGAAGCAGGACGGCGGCCGGGCCAAGATGCAGGCCGACGCCATTGCGGCCATGGCCAAGTTCGAGGCCGACTCGATCGACCGGCTGCGGCGGACCAACATTATTGTCGCGGGGGTCGAGACCCGGGCGCCAGCCGAGGCGCCGGCCGAGCTCTCGAACACAGTGATGGCATAGGCAGCAGCATAGTCAGGTGGGCGTTTTCTAGAGAATACGAAACTTGCTCAAATAGACGTTCTCGGAGAAATTCAAAGCATGCAAGAAATATACTTCGTATATCGTGTACGCGTAGTCATTGATTAGTCATCTATCTCAGCCCATCAGCTGGCTGGCATCGTGTGGTGGCCACCGCACTTGCGCAAACGTCAGACACCGCTTGATGCTCTGGACGTACTTGCGCGTCAGGTCGTCGGTCATGACACCGCCCTTGTCGCCGCCGTGCAGCTTCTCGCGCGAGCTGCGCTCGTGGATGCCGACGTTGATGACGCCAATGGGCCAGGCGGCCTTGCCGATGCTGAGGCGCAGGTAGGCGTCGTTGGCGTCGACGTAGCGCCGCTCCTGCGCGGCGTGCACAATCTCGACAATGGCGGGCAGGATCTTGTCGTTGTCGAGGCTGCCGTCCTCGAGCCGGCGGAAGAGCGGCCGGATGGCCGTGCGGCTCTGCTCCATGATGGCGCGGGCGCCGCGGCTGGCGCTGGTGTCGTTGGCGGGGGCAGTCGTTTTTGCTGTTTCTGCAGCTTTTGCAGTTTTCGCAGCGGCCTCCTGCAGGGCCCGCTCCCACTCGCGAAAGACGAGGTTAAAGTAGCTGGCCAGCTGCCGGTACAGGTAGCGCAGGCCGTCGGTGTCGCGCGGGATGGCGGCGACGGCCGGCACTTTCAAGTCCTTTTCGGCCACGGGCACGAGCGTCGTCGGCACGGGCAGCTTGGCGGCCTCGGCTGCCGACAGCGCGGCGGTGACGGCAGCGGTGGTCTGGCGGTAGCGCCGCACGCGGTCGGCGCGGGACTCGCCAAACAGGTGGATGGGCGCGCCGAGTTTCCGCAGCGCCTGCCGCAGCGCGTCCTCGTCCATGTCGGCGGCGGCGTCTTCGCTGTCCTTGTCCTTCTCTTTGGCGCTATCCTTCTCCTTGTCTTCATCTTTGACAAGCTCCGGCAGACCGATGCGCTTCCGACGGGCTCGCTCCTCCTCGGCCTCCCGTGCGGCCCGGCGCTGGCGCGACTCCTCGGCGAGGCGGCGGCGTTTCTCGTCGCGCTTGCGCGTCTCCTCGGCGAGCTCGTCTTCGCGCTTGCGCTTGGCCGCCGCTTTGGCCGCCTGCTCGGCCTCGCGCGCCTTTTGTGCTTCGTAGTAGGCGGCCTTGCGCTGGGCCTCAATGTCGCCAATGCGCATGTATTTTTTGGGGGGTTCTTGCGATGCTTCTGCTGGTGATGAATTGGAAGTCGTGGTTGTTGGCTGCATCTGCTGCTTCTTCTTGGCCATCTGGGCCGACATTAGCTTTGCAAAATCCATGGTGGTGTCTGGGCGTGAGATGTTGCTGCTGTGTGGGTGATTGTGGTCTGTCGTAAAGAGTCCACTCCGTAGAGAAGGCTTCAGAGAAGGCCTGGAGAAGGCTCTAGAGTTCAACGCTGTAGTGGGACCGCTAGGCTGCTTGCCTGTCAGCCGCGCTGCACTAGCGCCCCGCCAGGCCCTGTATCTGCCCCATAGCGCGTTATGACGAGGCTGGACATCACGGCCTACGAGTGGCCAACTTGATGCTTTACTTTACCTTTGCTACGCTTCATATGTCGAAATTTACAATAATAAACAGAACTCGTTAGATCTACGCACCACGGTCATAAAATACAAAAGAAGAAAACAAGACCATGTCTGGCCCGTTCCTGGTCAAGCTGTTCTACCGCACCGGGGCCTTTCACCGGACAGACGAGTTTGCCCCGGCGCACCAGCTTCCATATGTCCCGGCATACGTCTTTTCGACGTGCACGCTGACGCAGCTGACACACATCCTGGTGGCAGCGCAACAACCGGCCGTCTTGCCGAGCCCGTCCGTCGGCACGCGCATTGCGTTTCGCCTCGTGCACGCCAACGATGTCGCCGACGGACAAGGACAAGGGCTGCCGCGGATTGTTTTAAAAGACCTGGGCAGTGTTGTCATTGGCGGTGGAGGACCGGGTGCGCCAACGAGTCGCGCGGACCTGGAGCGGCTCGACGACTACAACTACGGCTGCGACGGCGACGGCGGCGACGTCGATGCCCTGCCGGCGTGGTGGACAAAAGACAATGTCAACGGTGACGGTGCCGGTGACGACGACGGTGCCGGCGACGGCGACGACGCACAAACAACACTCGCAGACACACACTTTGCCATTGGCGACAGCATCTCGTGCGCCTTCATGCCGCCCCGGGCCGACGGCTGCGTCGTGGCGGCAGGCGACATTCGCAGCGGACGCGGCTCCGGCGTCGGTGAAGCAACAACAGCAAGTGCGCGTCCGCCGCCGTCGCCGCCGCGGACCTGGAGACGAGGCCAGAGAGCATACGCGTACTGGGGCGGAGGCAGCGGACCGTCCAGTCCTGGTGCTGCTGGCCCGGCCGGCGAATGGCGACGCGGCGACCCCTTGCCGGCGACGACCAGCTGGGTCCGGGACGGCGGCCGCCGGCCAAGGTAGGCAGCTAGCGGCCAAGGTAGACGGCCAGTAGCTGCTGCTATCATCACAGTCAAACAAATTGCAGTCTCATCTGGACTTTATTGAGCAAATATCCATATGTACATGTCTTCCACCTCGGTCTCTACCGACCACTGCCAACCACTGCCATCACGGCCGCAGCGGCAGCTTAAAACTCGGACAGAGGGTCGCCTCTCCGCTTGCCGCGCAGGTTCCACTTGCCCTGTGCAGTTTTGTTGTCAGCAGCTGCCCGTCTCGTCTTCTCTCGGTATTCAATTCAAAGTACTCACATCGGTCGAGTAGGCCAGGATGCCAAAGAGTGTCGGCACAACCGCCACGTACATGAACGTGATGCCGGCCGTGCGCTTGGTCCACCGGAAGTACTTGTACCGGTTGAACGTCATGTCTGTTGGTCAGCTTTGCTCAGAGGAAAATGCAGGTCGTCGAGGGATAGACATCTCGGCATCGGCCAGTCCGGAGTTACGTACCGTTCAACCGGAGAAGGGCCGGGTCCAGGTTCATCTCTGCAAAACAAAAAGCACAATCGTTAGCCAACGCTCTCTGCTCGATGCTGTCTCATTGACGTCCTCGCTGTCGTCGTCGTCGTCATCATCGTCGTTGAGGGGAGGAACGTGACGCACTGTAGTGCTTGAGGCCAGCCATTGTGACGGCGGTTGGTCAATGACCTGGGTCGAGTGTATATTTGTAGGAGGGGAGAGTTTCGTGAGAGTTAGACTTCAGTCGGCGGGCTGAAGCTGGATCGGTGGTCGTCGGTAGTCGTCGTTGTCGGATGCGAACAGTCGAAGGTGATTGAAAGCCAACCTACGGGCCCGAAATGGGTCGCTGTTGATTGGTGGAGAGAGTCATATTTTGTGGACCAAGCGCATATATCCTGCTGATTGGTCTACGAGTACATGTGGCAGCTACGAGTAGACACTGTGCGGGCAGCGCGACTAGTGCTACGCGTACAGTGCGTAAACTATCATGGAAGGTGCGATGCCGCGTTGTTGATATTCACAGTCCACGGCTCGCATGAGGATGTTATATTAAACTCTGACGATACCCTTGAAACTGATGAAATCCGTCTTTGGAACAAGACAGCCTGCAGGTGGACGATGAACAGGAGTGCAGAGCATAATCACCCAAAACCACCATAGCCACCATAACCACACAACACCCGGCCTGCAATGGCCTCGCGAGCCCCCGGCCTCAAGGTCTTTAGCCAGAGCATCTTCAACCCGCCGGCCGACTCGCCGCACAAGGTGGCCGCCTGCCCGACGGCGGATCTGACGGCCGTGGTCAGCGGGGGCAATGCCGTCTACATTACGCGGCGCGGCGGCGAGCTCGTGTCCAAGCTGGCCGAGCGGCACAAGGACGTGCAGGCCGTGACGTGGAAGGCGGACGGCAAGTTCTTGGCCGTGGCCTGGAGCGACGGCGTCGTGCGGCTAGTGGGGTTGGAGAGCCCCAAGACAGTCAGCCAGATCCGCCTGTTCGACCGCGCGCCGGCCGCCGTGACGTACATTGGCTGGGCCAAGAACACGGTCGGCTGCGGCAGCGACGCGTGGCGGACGGCTGTGGCAGACAGCTTGCCGGACAGCGACGTGCTCGACCTGCCACAGGCCCTGCTGCGGGCCGACGTCGAGCAGAGTCTGACGAAGCTGCCGCCTCTGCCGGTGTCTGGCGGATCCGGGTAGGCATCCATGGCACATAGCATCGTGACAACGTCAACACACTAACACAACACAAACAGAGACGACATGTTTGTCTTTTCGACGCAGACGTCCCTCGACTTCATGTTCCGGCCGCTCGACGTCAAGGACAGCGACGCCATCCATGTCATGGTGCTCGGCACGGCCGACGGCGTCATCCACGTCAGCATCTACGACACCTTTGTCATGGGCACCTTTACCGTGCCTCTGCCCCCAGGACTGGCTTCTACGGCGGCTGTCACGGCCGACGACCAGCAGCCACAGCGACTGCACCTGCACCGGCACGCGTCGCACAGCGCGAGCTCGACGCACATGCTGCTGCTCACCAGCAAAGACGCCGACAGCACGGCCGTCTACCTGGCCCCCATGGACTTTACTTTCGTCTACGCGTCGCCCTTTAACCTCGCCCTGCTCGCCTACAAGACAACGACCTTTCACAAGCTCGTGCGCTATATCCAGCAGACGCTCGTGCACATGCAGGGCGAGTGGCAGACGGTGCGCGAGCTGCCGTCGCGCTTCCTGGCTAGCATCCAGGACGACCTGCAGCAGGAGCCGCGGCACAAGAACATTGTCCATGCCTTTCGGGCGGCAGCCCTCACGGGCTATGTGTCGCCGACTCTCAAGCAGTGGCTGGTCGACACCATTGCTGAGCGGGTGGGTGCACTCTATAGAATGACATAAATATGTGTTATTACTGACGTGCTAGGGCCACAAACGCTGGGACAAGGCCGTTGCCGGCGGCCTGCAGAACCTCTCGGACCTCATCCACGACAGCCTGCTGCCTGCCATTGAACGCGCCGTGCTGGCCCTGGGCCGCCTCAAGGGCCTGGCCGAGTTTCACAGCTGCGATGGCATCGGCTTCTCCGTCGCCCAGCTCGAGCCGCTGTCGGACATAATGGAGAGTCTTATCATGGTGGCGTCGCTGGCCCGCGTGCTCGTGTCGGCCGAGCTCGGGCTGTTCAGTGCCTTTTCCATGTGGCTGCGGTCGCTTATTGTGCGGCTGGCGCTGCCCGGCCAGGCCGAGGAGCAGGCCGACAAGGAGCCGCCCATCAGCATGACGCCCGTGCTCGACTACATTGCCAACCACATGCTGACGACGCCGCTGGAGCACTTTTTCGGCAAAGCGAGCCAGGCTGACTGGGATGCCGACTGGCAAGCTGTCGAGGGCCACTTCTCTGATGACAATGGCGGTGGTGGTTCCTGGGAGAGCCTGTCGGCCAAGGTGCACGAGGAGCTCGACAAGGCCCTGAGCATCGACTCTGAGCCCGACTTTCTCGGCATTCTCCAGGACAGTCTTGCCAGCGGCTCGGCCGGGACCAAAGGAAAGCAGCCGGCGTCGAATGCCAATGCCAAAGCCACGCCAACAGCCGCCCGACGACGAGGGAAAGCCGGCGACGGCGACGGCGGCGTTGTCTACATGAAGGCACTGCCCAAGCTCGACTTTCTCGTCAAGCTTTTTGCGACACGCGCGGACACCGTGCTCAAGGACATTGCCCAGTCGGCACGGCAGCACGTCAGCTTCGGCCCTTTGTCACGGCTTTCGGTCGGCAAGCCCATCAAGCGGGCCGAGGCGACGATGACCGTGGCCAAGCCCAAGCCCCTGGACAGCATGGACGTCGTGGCCTTGTCGGCCGTCACCGTGCAGGAAGACACGAGCCAGGTGTATCTGTTCCGATCATCGGTGGCCACGGCCGAGGGCGTCAGCACAGCTGTCGCGACACAGGCCTGTATTCTTGCACTTGGCGACACGTGCCGCATTGTCGATTTCCAGTTTGCCGGATCCCACCTTCTCCTGATTCTCCTAGCTGCCACCAAGGGTACGTCCTATTTCTTTGTTTATTACCTTCCTTGGCCCATCTAACGAACAGAACGCAATGCACGCTTGATTGCCGTGTCGGTACAGTCCCCCAACCTCGTGTTCGCCAACTACGATGACGGTACTGGCGGCGCAGGACTGCCCGTGACAAAGCTGTCGCCAGACGTGCTGGGCCTGCAGACTCCCGGCGTGTGCTGGGCAGCCAGCATTGAGCCGCCGGCCGACGCCGATAGTGCCGGCGGCAACAGCAGCGGCATTAGCAGCAACAACGCCACCGGCAAGACCAGCAAGAGCAACCCCATTGTGCGCATGGAAGTGCTGGGCCCTAGACAGGCCGGGCCCGACAAGGCCATGGGTGCGTCTGCCCGGCCGGGCACCGACACGGCCCGCGTGTGTCTGATGCACGCCGACGGCACAACCTACCGCGTGTTTTCACTGCCGCCGATGCTGATCATGTTTGATTAATTAATTGAATTGATTAAGTTCATTGAACTGATTGATATATGAGTTCATTGAACTAAATGAATTAATTGAGTTAATTGAATTATTTAAATTATAGACTCCCCCCCTACTTCTTCTGCTTTGTGATTTTGAAAAACTCCGTCAGGCCCTTGACGACCACGTCGACGTTCATGTTGATCAGCGGAATCTTCTCGTAGGACCCCTCCTGCATCACGGCGACCAGGGCCAGGTACTTGTCGACCTCGCGCAGCAAGATGGGTTTGCTGCCGTCGGCCAGCACAATGCAGCTCTCGGCCCAGGGACAGGCAATCTGGTCAAGCAGGGGCTGGTGCTGAGCCTCCTCGAGCCGCTGGTGGTAGGCATCAGGCCGTGCCCAGCTGCCGTAGACCTCGGTAATGTCAATGATGCCGTCGATAAAGTCGGAGCACACCTCGTACGACGCCATCTCGGACGGCGTGCTGTCGGTGGCAATGTAGATCTTGCTGAGCACGTCAAAGAGGTAGGCCTTTTCAAAGCGGCACGTGCGGCACAGCGACGTCAGCATGGCCTCGAGCTGGCCCAATCCCGGGATCAGCTTCTGGATCACCTGGCTAAAGGCCTCAAAGATGCTGTGGTCGTAGATGCTCGTCAGGTGGAAGTGGATCGGCGCGTTCTCAAAGCCCTGGTCCGACAGCTCGTCCTGCACGCGGATCATAATGTCGCGGTGGATTTCCATCTTGAAGTCGTCCGTCAGGCCGTCCACCTTGTGGATGAAAATCTCAATGTTGATGTTGGGGTAGTTGCGCTGCACAATCAGAATCGTCGTGTTGAGCCGCGCCACCGCTTCGAGGTAGTCGTCCTGCGAGTCCAGCACCCAGATCAGCGCGCCCACCTCGCCAAAGATGGCGTCCATGTCGAAGCTGCCGTCGTAGTAGTCGATCTGGCCCGGGAAATCCCACACCTGAAAGTCCATAAACGATGCCATGGCGTCCTTTTGCAGCCGCGATGTCGACTCGAGGTACAGCGTCTCGTTGGGCGGCAGCTTGTGGAACACGACGCTCGAGATGGACGACTTGCCGCTCCTGCGATGGTTATGGTTAGACTATACAACGAAAACATCAAACCGACGTGACAAACTGCTTACGCTCTCTGGCCCATCAGCAGAAGCCGCGGCTTGCCCTTGGGCGGTGGCGGCGGCACCGGCTCTGCGCCCGGCTTGGGGGCGGCCACGGCGCCGTCGCGCTTTTGTGTGCGTTGGCGGTTCTGTTCATAGATACGTTCGAGACTTAGCGAGGCTGGACTCGACAAGTGCACAGCAGGGGACGATGACGACGATGCGTCGCTGTGCCGCAGGAAGAAGCTGTCGGGTAGGGAATGTGGCGATGACGAAGGACCACTCGGGCACTCGCCCACGGTAGAGCCTTGCATCGTGGGGGAAAGTGAGAAAAGTAAAAAATGTGTGATATATGACGGTCATCGAGACACTCGACCTCACCAACAAGGACGGCTCGCTTTTATCTATCCTGCTGCCATGGCGAGCACGGCCAAGCACCGTGCCACCTGGCAGACACTTGTCTCTCATGCCCAGCACGACCGACTAAGACTTGGAGCTTCAGATGAGGCAGGCAAACGAGACCGTGTCCCACCCGACGAGACAGAACCGTTGGCCATGGCTGCCCGACGGCCAGCATGAGGGGTAGGGGGTGTCTGCTGGCATCGGGACTTTGATGATGCAAGGACCGTGTGTGCATGCGGGAGGCGTGCAGCAGATGACGGGAGAACCGCAGACAAAGGGTGGCCGGCGTCAAAGCTGTGTTCCTGTGGCATGCCATAAAGTGGTGGCCGACTGGGCCGACTGGCAGCCGACGGGTCCAGAGGCGACGTGCATATGCCAACGGCCAAGGCTGCCATGCCGTTGGATGTAGGAAATAGCAAAGGCTGCCAGGAGGGATGTGTACATCCGTGTGTCCGTGCATCCATATGGCAGTCGACGGTGCACAACCAATGCACCCGCTTCCCTCCCGTGCGGTCCGTGACGTTGGTCCGACCACCGCCCATCATTGCGTCACTGCAGAGCCGACATGAAAGGGGACGCTAGGCAAGGACGAGGGGTGCATATCAACGCCGCAAGGCATGGCATGGCGGTGTGGTCAAGGGGGTGGGTGTGGAACAACGACTGAGTCGAGGTGTGAGGGATGAAGCGATGGGGGGCAGGTCGCAGATCAACGGCTGTGAACGGGCTTGGAGATAGCAAAATACATTCGCAGATGACGTGTGTGTCGAAGAAGACTCACCTCCATGTTGTCGATATGAGTTTGATGGATAAAGACGTCGTCACGGGAGATATCGTCAAATCGGCACGCGTGAGTCGCCGATAAATGCTGATACTGAGTATCAGTCTGCAAGTCTGTTGTTAAACAGGCAAGGCTAGCCTTGTTGAAACCCAAGACCGGGGATAAAGACTAGAGCAAAAGCCAAGACCCGCGAGATGAGGCCGGCCGGCAGCAGTGGAGTTGGCAATGGATGCCGGAATTAGGTCGACGATGCTGTCTGCCGGGAGTTCGCGAGAGGGGCACAATAAGCGAAAGTGTGCTAGTCAGGAAGATGCTGGTGATTCTGCATGCTGAGCTATGCGAAATGGGTGGCGGCGGCGGCGGCGGCGTGGATAGTGGTGGTGGTGGAGGTGCGTGATGTGATGGAAATGGTGAGAGGTCGTGATAAGATCGCCAGAGCCTCTGTTCCCACAAGAGCTCTCGCCTCCGGAGCACCTGATTGGCCGTTCTGAGGCAATTGCGCGCAGCGGGGCCACCTGCCTGCCCCATCAGGCTCAGAGAAGGCTGCCGCCCCCCACTTCGGCGTCTTAGTCAGAATGACTCCCAGGCCGGGACCTCACCGCCGGTTCGATTTGATTAGTCAGCGACATCAAAATGCTAGGGAAATGTCCCTGCCAACTTGCCAACCTGCTCTGCAGCTGCTAAGCGCCCAACCGCAGAGCGAACTACACAGTGAGATACTGCTGCCTGGTAACGACCCTGCTCCGAGTACTAAATGATACGTACTCGTACCTAATACTCGTTTCTACGGTCAGCCGCACGCACGCACGCCCCAAACCCCAGCAAACGTGCTCCGAACAGCGGTGCGGCGTTAGCGTCGACCCAGGCTAGGCGTAATCGACCCGCCCAAGCGCCACCGCTCGCCCCTCTCCTGCCTGTTTTCCCTTGTTCGTTACTGCCCTGCCCGCCATCATCATCATCCACCAAATCGGCACCTCATCCCAACTCCCAACGTCCTCTTTTTTTTTTCTCGCTACCAACGACGCACCACGAGAGCGCGTATTTTCTAAGCGTTATCAATTACCTCCTAGCCCCGCATCGACCATCGCCGTCGTCGTCTACTGCGCGCGTGCACGCGTTTTGTTACTCTTGAGCTCTTGAGCTGTTGCTGGAGAGAGAAAAGGCAGTTTTAGTTTGACTTGGCACCTGTCATCCGCGACATCGACCCTCGACGCATCCGCATCGCTCGCCTCCCACGCGCTGTGTCCCTTTGTGCAACAGTCCTCGCATCTTGCGTTTCTCCGACCGTGCCGCGGCTGCTAGGCCTCTCCGACTGAGCAGTGAGGCCCAACAAAAAACGAACGAGCGGCAAGATCCCGTACGACGCCGCATCGACAATGCCGGGACTACCAAATGGCACCGGCGGGTTGCCCCAGAGCGACGACATTGAAGCAACGTGCGTCTGTGTCGGTTTTCAAGTTGGGGAAACAGCATGCTAACGCGCCCTAGATGGGAGTACATCCGGAATAATGTCAACCGCATCATGGTTGACATTGACGGTGGCATGACCATGCCCGACGTGAGTGGTTCTTTGCTTCTTGAGAAACTTCAGGATGGATCAGAAGCGCTAACTAACAATATAGTACATGGGCACCTACACGTGAGTCTCTCTGTCCATCTTACGGTTCATCCACAGCTTCTGACCGTCTAGGGCCATCCACAACTTTTGCACTTCGCAGAAAGCTACAATCGCTCGAGATCCGTATGGCGGACCCGCACACAGAGGAGGTAAGTCGTCTCTGCTCGCTGTGTGGCACACATCTGCTAACAGGCCAGCGCATCTGCTCGGTGAGGAGCTGTACAAGAAGCTCGCCGACTACCTGTCTCGACACCTCACCAGGTTCTACAGCGAAGCCACGCAGCAGAACGGCGAGGCCCTGCTCGCGTGCTACATCAAGGAGTGGGATCGCTACACCGTCGCCGCCAAGTACATCCACCACTTCTTCCGCTACCTGAACCGCCACTGGGTCAAGCGCGAGATTGACGAGGGCAAGCGCAACATTTACGATGTCTACACATTGCACCTCGTCGTGTGGAAGTCCAAGGTGTTTGACCTGATCGTCGGCAAGGTCATGGACGCCGTCATGAAGCTGGTGGAGCGGCAGCGCAACGGCGAGACCATTGAGTACATGCAGATCCGGCAGGTTGTGGACTCGATGGTGTCGCTGGGCCTGGACGAGAACGACTCGACCAAGACGACGCTGGACACGTACCGGTTCCACTTTGAGCGGCGCTTCCTCGACGACACGCGGCGATACTACCAGGACGAAAGCAGCGAGTTTGTGGCCAAGTACTCGGTGGTCGAGTACATGAAAAAGGCCGAGGCCCGGCTGGCCGAGGAGGAGCAGCGCGTGGCGACATATCTCTTGCCGGACATTTCCGCATCGCTCAAGAAATGCTGCAACACGGCCCTCATCGCCGACCATGCCAACCTGATCCGCGACGAGTTCCAGAACCTGCTGGACAACCACCGCGACGACGACCTTTCGCGCATGTACAGTCTGCTGAGTAGGATTCCCGAAGGTCTCGAGCCGCTGCGGTCGCGCTTTGAGAAGCACGTGCGCAGCGCCGGCATTGCTGCCGTGGCCAAGGTGGCTGCGGATGCCGAGAAGCTGGACCCCAAGGTGTATGTGGACGCGCTGCTCGAGACACACACGACGTATCGCAGCCTTGTGAAACAGTCGTTCAACGACGAGGCCGAGTTCACGCGGGCGCTGGACAATGCGTGCCGCGAGTTTGTCAACCGCAACGACGTGTGCAAGACGGCATCCAACAAGTCGCCCGAGCTGCTGGCCAAGTACACGGATTTCCTGCTTAAGAAGAGCGGCACGGGCGAGGAGGCCGACCTCGAGACGAGCCTGAGCCAGATAATGACTGTGTTCAAGTACATTGAGGACAAGGACGTCTTCCAAAAGTTCTACTCGCGCATGCTGGCGCGGCGGCTGGTGTCGACCAACACGTCCTCCGAGGATGCCGAGACTAGCATGATCAGCAAGCTCAAGGAGGAGTGCGGCTTCGAGTACACCAACCGGCTGCAGCGCATGTTCCAGGACATGCAGATCTCGCGCGACCTGACGGCCGGCTTCAAGGACCACGTGCAGTCGTCGGAGACGACGGCGCTCGACGGCCAGTACTCGATCCTGGGCACGGGCTTCTGGCCGCTGTCGCCGCCGACGACGACGTTTACGCCGCCCATGGAGATCCAAAACGACTGCGACAAGTTTACGCGCTTCTACAAGCAAAAGCACGAGGGCCGCAAGCTGACGTGGCTGTGGCAGCTGTGCAAGGGCGAGCTCAAGACGACGTACTGCAAGAACTCGCGCACGCCCTACACGTTCCAGGTGTCGGCGTACCAGATGGCCATCCTGCTGCTCTTCAACGACAAGGACAAGTACACGTACGAGGAGATTGCGTCGGCCACGAGCCTCAACCCCGAGAGCCTGGACCCGAGCCTGGGCATTATCGTCAAGGCCAAGGTGCTGCTGATGACGCCGGCGGGCGGCGACAAGGTCGGGCCGGGCAAGACGTTTAGTCTCAACTACGACTTCCGCAACAAGAAGATCCGCATCAACCTCAATGTCGGTATGAAGTCGGAGCAACGGCAAGAGGAGGTCGAGACCAACAAGACGATTGAAGAGGACCGGAAGTTGCTGCTGCAGGTGGGTTTTGTTTTATTGCGTCCTTCTTCCTTTTCCCGGTTTCTACTACGTACTAACATCCCAGTCTGCCATTGTGCGCATCATGAAGGCCCGCAAGCGCATGAAGCACAACCAGCTGGTCAGCGAGACCATTGCCCAGATCAAGGGCCGCTTCATCCCCAAGGTGGCCGACATCAAGCGGTGCATTGAGATTCTGCTGGACAAGGAGTACATTGAGCGGCTGGACGACGACGAGCTCGGGTACCTTGCCTAAGTTGGCGTTCTACAGCGGCTCGGGTGTCTTGCCTGAGGGAATGCTATTCAACAGTGGCGTGCTGTCGTTTCTTCTACGAATATCATATTGTTTCTTTTGCATTTGGCTTTCATCATTGTTACATCATTAGTTGAGCCCGCGGGATGCATGCGGGCCAGTGTCTGACGAGGAAACGACTTATGCCGGGGGATTGGCTGGCTAGTTAGACAAAAGCACATTGCATGAAGACGCATGCCGTGATGGCCTTGTTGTTAGATCTCGTACCACGATGCTGCAGATGTCGTCCACCAGTGCACCGATTAGGCAGTCTTAGTCAGCGGGCTGGATGTGGGGCATCCGTTACTTACTCGTACTTTGCATGTACTCGTATTTCTAAAAGAATTGGTTGGAAATGCTACGGCATTTGCCTGTTTGCCATTCTGGTACTCGTAGTGAATGCTTGCATGTGGAAAAATGGATTGGAAAGGCAGCGCAACTACTCCCGTGACTGGGATGTCAACGCTGCGCTGCGGCTGCAAAAGAGCTATGGTCGTCAGCTGGGAACCTGCCCATAAGTGGGTCCATTCTCTTCTCTATTGGCCCATTGGCCCCCGACGGGTTTTTACGACGGGCATCATCATGCCCCTACACCAACTCTGCCTAGACTTTTTGTAGATTTTGGGCCTCGAAACTGCGCTCTGCTCCTACGCATTCCTCGCGACCCGCTCACCTGACAAAACGAGAACCGGCCAGACACTTGGGTTTTGCTTGAGCTATCCATTGTTGGTTCCAACGCGACCAGACCACAACACTTCTCCTCCTGAATTATACATACTTGTCTCATCAGAGCTTCTCTCGTCGTTTTGTCGATTGCGCTCTTCCAACGGCCTTTGCATGCGCCTTCTCTGCTTGACGGCCTTGTGCAACACTGGCAAAAGCTTTGCTCGTTTACCTGCCGCACACGCCGCTCTCTCTCGCACGCCCAGCCGGCTCGCATTCTCGACACAGCGTCGTCTTCCACAGACGAGCCCGCTCCGCCCGTCTGCTTCCCACGTGCAGCGCTTTCTCGTCGCCTCACGCTCACGCTCTTCATCCTCTTCGACCACTCCTCCACTTTCCTCACCCGACATGAACGGCACATCAAACTCCGCAGCGCGGCCCAAGCGCAAGACCTCGTACGAGGCCAACGAGGCACGGCCGTCCAAGCAGGCGCGTGCCACGCCTGGGCTGGATGGTGACGGTGATGTTGTTGAAGGCCGCCAAGACGACTCCATGCTCGACGGCGCAGCAGAGGACGGCTCGGCAAGCGAAGATGGCGTCTTCCGGACCGAGGAGGAGGACGACGACGATAGCTTAGACGCAGCTGGCGGCAGCGGCTTCGAGACAACCAGCTCGATGGAGGACGGCGAGCGCATGTTTGCGACGCGCCATCGCAACAACAAGGCGCCTCTTCCTCCTGCACCGCCGGCCGTGATATTAGCGACAGCAAGTGCCGAGACGGCCGAGTGGCAGGCGACGATCCAGCGCGTCGTGCGCAATGTGGTGTCGATCCGGTTCTGTGCGCCGTGTTCCTTTGACACGGACCCGGCGCTGACGAGCGAGGCCACGGGGTTTGTCGTGGACGCCGAGCGAGGGTACATTCTGACCAACCGGCACGTTGTCGGATCGGGTCCGTTCTGGGGCTACTGCATATTCGACAACCACGAGGAGGTTGACGCCTACCCCGTGTACCGCGACCCGGTGCACGACTTTGGCATTCTCAAGTTCGACCCCAAGGCCATCAAGTACATGCCCATTGAGTCGCTGGCGCTGTGCCCGGACCTGGCCAAGGTGGGCGTGGAGATCCGCGTCGTGGGCAACGATGCCGGCGAGAAGCTGAGCATCCTGTCGGGCGTCATCAGCCGTCTGGACCGCAACGCCCCCGAGTACGGCGAGGGCTACAGCGACTTCAACACGAGCTACTACCAGGCCAGTGCGGCGGCGAGCGGCGGCAGCTCGGGCAGTCCGGTGGTGAACATTGACGGCAACGCCGTGGCGCTGCAGGCGGGCGGGCGGGCCGACGGCGCGTCGACCGACTACTTCCTGCCGCTGGACCGGCCGCTGCGTGCGCTGCGGTGTCTGCAGGAGGGCAAGCCGATTACGCGCGGCGACATCCAGTGCCAGTTTTTGCTCAAGCCGTTTGACGAGTGCCGGCGGCTGGGGCTGACGCCCGAGTGCGAGGCGCAGATGCGGACGGCATTTCCCACCGAGACCAACATGCTGGTGGCCGAGATTGTGCTGCCCGAGGGCCCGTCGCACGGCAAGATCGAGGAGGGCGACGTGCTGGTCAAGGTCAACGACAAGCTGATTACGCAGTTTATCCGGCTGGACGACATCCTGGACGCGAGCGTCGGCGCCACCGTCAAGCTGGAGCTGCAGCGCGGCGGCGAGACGGTCGTGGCCAACGTGACGGTGGGCGACCTGCACAAGATCACGCCCGACCGGTTTGTGTCAGTGGCCGGCGGCAGCTTCCACGACCTGTCGTACCAGCAGGCGCGGCTGTACGGCGTGGCGTGCAAGGGCGTGTATGTGTGCGAGGCGTCTGGGTCGTTTCGATTTGACAACTCGGATAACGGCTGGCTGGTGCAGTCGATTGACCACAAGAAGACGCCGGACCTGGCGGCGTTTATCGAGGCCGTCAAGACCATCCCGGACAAGTCGCGCGTCGTCGTGACGTACCAGCACCTGCGCGACCTGCACACGCTCAACACGTCCATCATCTACGTGGACCGGCACTGGTCCAGCAAGATCCGGCTGGCCGTGCGCAACGACGCCACAGGGCTATGGGATTTCTCGGACCTGGGCGACGCGCTGCCGCCGACGCCACCGGTGCGGCGCACGGCGTCGTTTATCCAGATGAACCACATGCCGCACCCGGCCGTGGCCGACCTGGTGCGCAGCTTTGTGCACGTCAACTGCTACATGCCGCTGAAGCTGGACGGCTTCCCCAAGAACCGCAAATGGGGCATGGGCCTGGTGATTGACGCCGCCAAGGGGCTGGTGGTCATCTCGCGGGCCATTGTGCCCTACGACCTGTGCGACATTACCATTACCATTGCCGACTCGATTGTCGTCGAGGGCAAGGTGGTGTTTATGCACCCGCTGCAGAACTATGCCATTGTGCAGTACGACCCGGAGCTGGTGGACGCGCCGGTGCTGAGCGCGCGTCTGAGCTCCGAGGAGCTGGCGCAGGGTGCACCAACGAATTTCATCGGCTACAACCGCATCAGCCGCGTCGTGCATGCGGCGACAACGGTGACGGAGGTGTTTGCGGTGGCGATCCCGGCGAACCCGGGCGCGCCGCGGTACCGGGCGGTCAACGTGGACGCGATCACGGTCGACACCAACCTGAGCGGGCAGTGCGGCAGCGGCGTGCTGGCGTCGGACGACGGCACGGTGCAGGCGCTGTGGCTGACGTACCTGGGCGAGCGGTCGGCGTCGACGCACCGCGACGAGGAGTACCACCTGGGCTTGTCGACGTCGACGCTGCGGCCGGTGATTGAGCAGATCCAGGCGGGCGTGGTGCCCAAGCTGCGCATGCTGCCGGTGGAGTTCCGCTTCATCCAGATGTCGCAGGCGCGGCTGATGGGCGTGTCGGAGGAGGTGATCCAAAAGGTGTCGGTGGCCAACACGGCGCAGCACCAGCTGTTCATGGTGACCAAGCGCACGTTTGAGCGGTCGTTTGACGAGGCGTCGGCGTCGGCGTCGACGACGAGCCTGCGCGAGGGCGACATCTTGCTGACGCTCAACGGCCAGCTGATCACGCGCATCTCGGAGCTCGACATCATGTACAACCACGAGTTCCTCGATGCCACGATTGTGCGCGACTGCAAGGAGCTGACGCTGCGGCTGCCGACCGTGGCCGCCGACGACCACGAGACCGACCGCGCCGTGTCGTTTTGCGGCGCCGTGCTGCACCGCCCGCACCACGGCGTGCGCCAGCAGATCAGCAAGCTGTTTAGCGAGGTCTACGTGTCGGCGCGGTCCCGTGGCTCGCCCGCCTACCAGTACGGCCTGGCCCCGACGAATTTCATCACGCACGTCAACGGCCAGCCGACGCCCGACCTCGACGCGTTCCTGGTGGCCGTCAAGAAGATCCCCGACAACACCTACTTCCGCATCAAGGCCGTCACCTTTGACAGCGTGCCGTGGGTCGTCACGATGAAGAAGAACGAGCACTACTTCCCCACCGTCGAGTGGACCAAGGACAAGTCCGAGTCGTGCGGCTGGCGGCGCGTCACCTATGCCGGCGGCGGAAAAGTCGTGGCGGGCGAGCCGGCCGAGGGCATCATTGTGCCGGTCGAGGACAATGGCGATGCCGCGGCGGCCGAGTGATGATATCTGGATTGTACGAGTACTCGTATATAGTAGCTTAGTCAGCGTGTGTTTGACTACAGTGAGAATATAGTCGATCGCACGTACTCATATTAGTATCCCGTCTGCACATATTATGAGTTCCTTCCAAATCCATATTTACGAGACGCCGTTCTCCATCGTTCTGCACGCAGTGCTCCCTGCCCCATTCGGGAAATGCACACCCTACTCCATACGGCGGAAATGCACAGAATTGCACATTTTACCGCGTCTCCGTACTCCGTACTGAGTACTCGTACGCGCTGGCGCGCGATGACTAATGTGGGCGCCCCACCGTCGTCGCGCCTTGCCGAAACAAGCAATCACAATCAAAACAAACACCCCAGGGCTTGTTCCTTCCCTTGCCCTGCACCACCTTGACACGCTCTGCCACCACTTCTTCCTCTTTCCTCCCTCCAAATATCGACATCGGCTCGGCAGTGTTTTTGACCTCTTCTTCTAGCATCACCTTGTAGTCGACGACACCACCACATAACCACACGAAACACGTCTCAAATCGACCCCGCCAACCTGCAGCATCAGTCGCGTCTGCACACACACACACATCCGACATGGCGTCGCGAGGACCGCGTCACCCCATCGGGGCGGCGTCGTGGATCACGGAAGAGCGGACGACGGCGCTCTCGATTGCCCAGTCCGAGGTGGAGGAATTCATGTTCTCGGCCAAGAACGAGATGGACTGGCTGAACGAGCACATGGCCGAGATCTTTTCCAACGCACAAATGTAGGCCATCTGAAGCCAGCCATGGTCAACACAATGCTAACAACCCTCGCAGAAACGTCGCCGACATCTTCAAGACGCCCGGCAAGTTACGGGGAAAGACACCGCGCACGGCGCGCAAGAACGCCAATGGGGACTTCAGAGCAGTGAGTTCCAAGCTGTTTTGTCGCAATGATTGTTCATGCACCCGCTAATCAAACCAGCCTCTTACCGACGTCTTCTCGTCGGCGCACAAGTCGCCCAACCCATTTGGTGTGTCAAAACTCACGGGCCTGCAGCAGCAGCAGAGACGCCAGTCGCCCTTTTCCGTCGCCCAGGACAGACCAAAGACATTATTACGAAAGAGCCCGTTCTCGCCGCGCGTCATCAGTCCTGCCAAGGCCTCTAAGAAGGCACCAGCAGAATCACCAGCACCGGCAGCAAAAGCAAAAGCAGCCCTGGTGTCGACATCAGTCATTCCCATTCCCACCTTTCCGCCGCCAGCCGCGTCAGTCGCGCCCTCGCTTGTCGACTCTGGATATTATGGGAGCCAGCCGCTGGAATTCGCCGACGTGACGCAAGCCGACGACGACTTTGACGACGAAGATGAGCTGGCCGGCGAGACGTCGAGCCAGATCGCACAGACAGCACGTCCCGCGACGCCCGAAGCACCTAGTCGGAAACCAGTCGCAGCAGAGGCTGACACCACGGCTGATGACTTGGATGACCGCAGGAACCGTCGCAGCTTGACACAGGCCGCCACAGACACCTCCTTCCACTCGGCCAGGGAAGAGCAGACGTCAGTGGCACCGCCACAACAACCACATGGCAACAAGGCCTCGCCCATTGCAAGCGATGCCGACATGATGTCCTCGTCTCCGTTCTGCCCGGTGCAGCCGTCTCCGGCACTGGCCGCCGCAATGGCAACACCGGCCCATGTCTCGCCTGTTCGCAAGCCAGTTGCAGCCCCGACTCCTACGCCCGCAGCCGCAGCCCCTGAACCCGCTGCCCCTGAACCGTCGTCACCCCTGCAGTCGACGACCCCCGCGTGCCCCCCTCCGCATGAGCTTCTGTCCGCCCATGGCATGGCTGCAGCACCAGTCGCCGCGTCACCAGCACGCCAAGTGCCCCCGACTGCTCCCTCACCGCCAGAGGCGTCGACGACCCCTGCATCAGCTGGGGATGGGCCCATGCCCGATCAAGAGGGCAGTGCCGACTTTGTTCTGTATGACGAAGACAGCGCCGAGAGCAAGACTGCAGAAGACAGTGGAGCACGCACGCCGTCGGATCCATCCAGCCCTGCGCGGCCCGTTGTGCGCAAGAGCAGCATGAACTTTGCCTCTCTGCCCGCACGCGAGCCGTTTACCTCCAACAAGAGCATGGGTGTCCCCGGCACCGGCATGGCTCGCGGAGACGCGACACGCACCAGCTACTACAACCGCGCTGCTAATGGCAAGAGTCTCGGTAATGTGCGGCCTGCTGTGCCCGAGGACAATGGTCACAACGACGACGACAACGACAGCGATGGCATGGACACCGACGCGCAAGACTCGACAGACGCCGACAAGGACATGGCGGCACATAACAAGACGTACGCCCAGCGGCTGCATGATCGCATCAGCATGCTGGGCAAGTCGCAGGCCAGTGCGCCGCGGCCGTCCAAGTCGCTGGCTGCCACGCAGCAAAAGACGATCCAGCAGCTGCAGCATCTGCAGCAGCAGCAACAGTTCTCGCCCGAGAAAAGCGTTACACCGATTCCTACGCCCGGAGCGTTCCCCGGTGAGGAGGACGAAGAGGAAGACGAGTGGATGCTGCCCCAGCCCGACGCCGCACCGACCAGCCCTCGCCTCAACACGGCCAAGACCATGGCCCTGGCAACTCCGGCCCAGCCTGCTCCACTTCCCAAGCAGCGCCAGCAAGACGTGTCGCGGCCCGCATCGCCCAAGCGGATGCCGCCTACAGCAGTGCCCGAGCGCATGGCAAGTCCTGTGGCTGGGCACATGAAGTCAGCCTCGGTGCCGTCGATCCCAATGGCGTCTGCGTCTGCGGCTGCGCCTGCATCCGACGTGTTTGCCAAGCCCATCAGCGTGTCGAACCCGACACGGCCCGTGTTGACTGCTGTGACGCAGGAAACCGAGGACCGGCCACCGACGCCGTCCAAGTCGCCGGCGCGCAACAACTACCGCGACAGCCCGCTCAAGCACGTTAAGAACAAGCTGTCGTCGATCCTCAAGACGTCCAAGGGCCTGCTTGCCAGCAGTGCCGCGCTCAGTGCCGAGGGCAAGCAGTCGCTGCTGTCGCCGACGTCGACGCGCATTGGCCTGCACGCGGGTCCGTCGACCGACAGCCTCGCGTTGAAGGCCCGCAACGACAACTCCTTTGATGTGGCGCAGGACGAGCTCACGCGGCAAGTGTCAGCCACGTCGGCTGCCTCGGCATCGGGGGCCTCTGTCAAGTCCATGGCCTCGGCGGTGCAGGACATTTTCCGGTCGAGCAGATCGCCGACGCGGCCCGAGACCCAGGCTCGTCCCGAGACTCAAGCCCGGCCCGAGAGCCCGACTCGGCCGTTCCGTAAGACGCGGGCGTCGACGGAGCGCGAGCGGCGCGAGCTGAAGATGCGCGAGAAGGAGCTCAAGGACGTGCAGAACATGACGGAGCAGATGGGCAAGCTGGAGAAGCTGCGCGAGAAGGAGAGGGAGAAGGCGCGCCAGTTTGTCGAAGACAAGGAAAAAGAAAAGGCGGCAGCGGCAGCGGCGGCTGTGCCACGGCCAGCGTCGCCTGTCAAGACGATGCCTGCCGAGACGCCCGCACGGACGCCGGCCAAGACACCTGCCAACAAGATTCTGTCACAGCCAATGGACTGGGACGAGGATGACGACAACGACAAGCACGACGACCAGCCCACACTGCCGCGTCTCAAGCCACAGGCCAACTCGCCGGCGAAGCAAACGAGCAACAAGAGCAGCCCGCGTAAGACAAAGGCAGCTCCGGCCGGCACCGACGCGGACATGGCCGAGGCGCCCGCAGTGGCACCCACAAATACCAACATGCTGCCGCCACCGCCTCCGCCGTCTGCCACGCACAACAGCACCGTGCCCATAAGCTCGTCCGTGCCACGGTCTGCGCAAGCGCCGCGCACGATCCGCCGGCCCATCAAGCCGACAAAGGACACCCAGCTCAAGGCGCGCCAGGCCCCGACGGTGATCCGCGTCAACACGTCAAGCATGCAGCACCAGCAGGCACCGTCGGCGCAGTTCCTTCCGTCCAACAGCATGCTTGCGGCGTCGCTGCACGAGACGCTCGCGTCGCAGTCGCAGTCGTCGCAGCAGTCGCAGCAGGCCCAGCAGCAGCAGCTCCCGCTCAAGGGCAAGGGCAGCACGACGTCGCTGCACGCCAAGCCGTCGCTGCAGAGCCTCAAGAGCTCGGTGTCGTCGACGGGACGGCCCAAGGCGCTGGAGCTGGCGGCCAAGCGCAAGGAGGCGGAGGAGCGCGAGACGCAGCGCAAGCGCGATGCCAAGGCCGAGCTGGAGAAGAAGCGCGCTGCCGCGCTGGAGCAGGAGGAGCAGCGCAAGCTGGAGCTGCAGAAGCAGCGGCAGGCGGCCGTGGAAAAGGCCAAGCAGACGCGGGCACCGCCACCGGCCCCGCGCACACAGCTGCCCAACGGGTCGTCGTCGGCCGTGTCGTCGTCATCGGCATCAGCGGCGTCGATCGAGGCCCAGCCGCCTCGGCCACAATCGCGTCTGGCCACGGCGACGATGCACCGGTCCCAGGAGGACGTGCACCGGCCGGTGAACGCGGTGCTGTCGCACACGGCCAAGGCACACGCGAAACGGCCGCTGCCGGGCGGTGACGGCGGGTTTGAGAGTCAGAGCCAGAGCCGTGTGGGCGGCGGCGGCAATGCGACGAGCAACATGCCGGCGTACCAGAGCAAGGACGCCAAGCGAATCCGGATGAGCGAGGAGTTTGACGAGGACGAGCTGGAGATGGGCGGGCATGCGCAGCGCGTGTCGAGCATCAAGGGCCCGCCGGTGCGGCCGTCGGGCGCGTTCAAGAAGGACCTACCGGGCAAGTCGGTGTTTGGCAACGGCTACGCGACGGCGCCGGCGGCCACCAACGTGTCGCGGGACCTGTTCAAGGCCACGGTGACGGCCCAGCACAACAGCAACCACCCGCACCCGCACACGCTGCGGACCGGCGGGCACCCGCTGGACATGGCGCAGGTGTCCAAGGCGGCCATCTCGTTTACGCCCAGCGGCAACAGCAGTGCGTCGTCGGCAGCAGCCGCGGCAGCATCGGCGGCATCGGGCGCATCGGGCGCGGTGAACCCTCACAAGACACCGCTGCGGCCGGCGGGGGCAGCCGGAGCAACGGCCAAGTCGACGGTCAAGACGGTGACCAAAACGGTGACCAAGTCGGGAGTCAAGTCGACGGTCAAGTCGGCAGCCAAGTCGTCGCCTCGCGTGCCCAACGGCGACGGCATCGAGCTGCCCGAGATCCAGACGGACGACGAGGACAGCGACGAGGACGACCACGTCAACGTGGCGCCGTGGGCCGACTCGCCGGACCTGCGGCGTGCGCTGATGCGGCAGGAGACGGTGGATCCGTTCCAGGTGTTTGGGCCGCCGGGGCCGCTGAACATGGAGGAGGTCTTTAACAAAAGCAAGGACCGCTTCCACAAGTTCCGGGCGCGGACCAGCAGTGCCAACTGGAGCGGTGCCGACCGGCTAACCGAGGACGACATCCGCAAGGACCTGGCGGCGCGCGACAAGATCCGGCGCGAGGGTGGCTGGTCGTATGACCTTGCGGGTGTGTAGCTGTTTTGATTTTTGTTTTTGTGTTTTTTGTTTGATTTTGAGTTATTGTATGATTTGGGGCGTTGTTTTCAGGCATGGATAGGCGGCGTTTTGGTTTGGTTCTTTTCATCCAGCCTACAGGTATCACTACAGGCCACAGCATAGCCTCGGGCATTAGTACATTATTTTTGAATATATGCAACTTTGAAGACTGTCTGTTGTATGATTACGGTAGAGATGCAGTTTGCGAAAGTAGTGGCTTGATATTGAAAATGCTCGAAAATAGGAGTATTAAATGTTAATTTTTATTTATCATTTATCATTTCTTAAAAAATAGAATACAACAAAATTGGTAAGAATCAAACTGTAATTTAGCGAAATTATCGAGACCACCTACAGACCAGCTGGTTAACATGGCAATGAGCCAAAAACACAGTCATTCACTCGGACAATGGATACATCCTCAATCACATTCTCTGTATGATATCTGACAGCCCACGTACGGGCCGCTTTCATCGCAGAGGCTGCAAAGTCAGCCTACTGCAGTCGCGTTACTGCCTGTAGGCCTGCACTAGCGCGTGGAAAAAAGACGTCGAGACCTCTTTCCTCGACAACGCCGACAATAAAAAGTAATCCGCTTTTAAATGGGAAAATCACCAACAGGTGCAAACAAAACACAACGGGCACATTGCGAGCAAGCAACCTCTATAAAGGCTGCATCGCCTATCTTTACGAGTACCCCGGCTTTACGACCTACGAGTACCTACACTACGGAGTGCACTACGCAGCTGCACCCTGCGATCGACGACCTGCAACCTGCACTCTGCAACCTGCAAACCCTCTCGCTTCTGCGCCTCGACACCGCCCACGACAGTCGCTCTTTCCCTTTTGGATCGTCGCCTCCAGCACGCGCGCCTTCCTCATATTGGGGTTTTCCGACACCTCGCCCCTTCCTTTTGAGCACGACTATTGACGAGGGAGAGAGAATACGGCAAGAGGCGTTCTGCTAGCAGTCAGGCTGACACGTGCCCCCCCTCCATCTGCCATCTGCCATCTGCCATCTCCCTACCTGCTTCTTGGCTCGCGTCCTCCTCCCGCCAACGTCGATCACGACGACCTTGCCCTCTCTCTCTGTGACCGGCCTCGCTCTGCGCCCGCCATCCCTCCTGTTGCATCGCACATCCTTGCACTGTTGTCTCTGCGTCCCTGCTGCACGGCCATTGCCCGCTAGGCAGCATCCAGGTAAGCAAAGACCAAAGACAAAAAAAAGACCAAAACCAAAAAGACACAAAAACAAATCCACATCCAGAGACACGGCAAAAGAACACAGACACATCCCAAGTCGCACTGCCCAGACACACATTCCCTATCCTTTGCAAAGGAGCTGCACGGCAGCAGACACGGCAGCTGTGTCTCGTTCTTTGTGCTCTGCTCTGTGGTCTGCACGGTCCCGACTTGCTCACCCGCCTCAACCCCTCCCCCATTCTGCCATTCAACATTCGGCATTCTGCATTCACTCTCCGTTTACTTTTTATCGCACTTTTGCTCCAGACTAACGCTTTTGAAATAAAAAGGCTACGACTCTGTCCTCCAGCTGCAACTCTCCCTGCGACATTACAAGCCAATTGCATTACAAAACTACCACAACACGACGACGACAACACTGCAACCTTTTCTGCCATAGCGGCGAACCGCCGTCACCATGGCCAAGGTCGACTACACCCGCGACTACTATGCCGACCTGGATCTGCCCTCCACGGCGGATGTCACCGACATTAAGAAGCAGTTTCGCAAGCTCGGTAAGACCATGCCCTGTCTTGCCTCGCCTTGTCTACATTGTACTAACGTCCAGCCTTGAAATACCACCCCGATCGCAACCCCGGCAAAGAGGCCGAGGTCAACGCCAAGTTCCAGACTATCCAGTCGGCCCACGAGATCCTGACGAACCCCGAACAAAAGCTCAAGTACGACTCCCAGCGCGTGCGCACGGCCAACCGATACCCAACCGCCTCTGGTGTCCGCGGCAACCCATGGCAGAACTACGGAAGCGAGTTCCCTACGCCGCCCCGCCGGGCCGGCCAGGCCCCGACGTCTGCCGCGCGCCATACGCCCTCGGCTTCGTCCTCGTCTTCTTATGCACGACCGTCCGCATCCACGCCGTCTGGTAATCGCTATTCCTTCAACCAGCCCCCACCCCGGCCGAAGACCAGCCAGGAAGATCCAGATGCCCGCTACAATGCTTGGCAAAACCTGCGCCCGAGGCCCTCTGCAGCGTCGGGGAAGAGCGCCAGTGCAGCATATGCTGCAGCCAAGGCCGGCGCGGGAGCCGGCTCGGGAGCCGGCACGAGCGCCAACACCAAAACAAAGACGAGCGGTGCAGGCACAGGGCCGATGCCGCCGCCGCCGACCCCGTCACGCTCCGCATCGCAGCGATACAAGGCCGACGCCTCGTTTGGCACGCGGCGCAACCCCGGCTTTGTCCCCAGCTCGCCCATGGGCGACGAGCCGCCTGCCGCCAACACGAGCAACTACTTTACGCACCGGCCGCACCCAACACGACCCGTGTACGGGGAGCCCGAGAAGCCCGAGCCGCCGCGGACCCCGGCTGCCAACCGCAATGGCCGCGAGAGCCGCCACCAGGCGTCTGACGAGGCCCTCTTTGACGCGCGCCAGAGCACACCCTACACGACGCACGGTGGCGAAAAGTTCAGTCTTTTTGACACGGTCCCCGCCGCGGACATGCACCGTGCAAAGAGCCATCGCTCGCAGCCCGAGGCCCAGTCCCGGCGCCGCAGCTCGAGCATGCCCGACGAGTCAGACACTGCGGCGGCCAATAAGGCTGCATCGGCTTCGCGTGACGAGGCGACACCTGCCGCGTCTGCCGGCGGCCCCTCCGCCTCGGCCGCCAACACGAGCGCACACCGAGACAGAGCCAGCTACCGGCCCCGGCCTGGTGCTGCGCAGCGTGCGAGCTACGCCGCGTCGTCGTCGACCATGCCGCAGTTTGAGGCGCATTTCGAAAAACAGTACCGGCGGCAGCAGTTTGAAGAGCACTTGCGGCAGTCGCAGCAGCCGCAGCAGCAGCAGCAGGACCCTTTTGCCACGCCGACTGCAAAGCCCAACAAAAATGGTCAGTCTACTTTTAAGCCACGTCATTGCATGCCAGTACTCGCTTGCTAACACTGACCGTATAGATCCCAGCGAAACGTCCAACAAGGGCAAATCATCTATATTGTATGGACATACCCCCCAACCACCTCCCGTTCCAGACCCATACTTTCAGCACCCCCCTGGCTCGACGCCTTTTGCAAGACCCCCGGGGAGGACGTCTTTCGGACCGGGCCAGTTTGGCGAAACGCCGGATCCCTCTGTTGGAGCATCCCCTGCACCGGACGGACACGCCAGTAGCAGCAGCAAAACGAACCAGTGGTTCTCTACACCTACACCCTCACCTTACGGGCACTATGCCAAGATCTATGAGACGTCGTCACACGCTGGCGATACCAAGCGGAGAGCCACGTCGTCCCCTTCCATCTACAGACCCCCCAGTGGAGGTGCGCCGCCCAATGACGCAAGTGACGAAAATGCCGAAAGTGCCGGCCAGCAGCACAAGCCGTGCCGCAAGAGCATGAATGCGTTTGAGACGAGGCAGTACAACGTTCTCCAAAACCTTGTCCGCAGCGCGGCGGGCGTGTACAAGCCACCTACGAGCCATGCGGATGTTAACAGTGCCCAATCTAGTGCGAACCTTTCCATTGACGACGACGTCTTTCAGAGCCCCACGGCAGCGGCGGCCGACAAACAAAAGAACAAACCTTTTGCGAGCATCAGCGTAGAAGATATCAACACGCGCTTTGTGTCGGACGACAATGCCAAGACGACATGGGAGTTTAGCGCCGGCAGTGCCGAGGCCGAGCCGGCAAACGGCAACCTGTTCCGGTCGCAGTCGGGCGCGCGCCTCGGGCGGCGGTCGCCGGGCAAGACGCCCTCTGGCCTGCGCCAAGGGCCGCCACAGCCACCACCGGTGCGTCCAACGTCCGCGACGGATGGGAGCACCGGCAGTGCCACGGGATCTAGCGTCGACGGCAGCGGCAGCGGCAGCGGCGGCGCAAGCACAAAGGCGCACCATATCTTTTCCAACGGCGGCAGCAGCAGACCTGCGACCAGCACGACGACAACGACCGACTACTTTGATCCCCAGCGGTGGGCGGAGCAGATCGGCTCGGAGCACTTTATCCCTGCGGCGGCACAGCAGGGCGGCCCAGCGGTGCCACCACGCCACCCCACGCCGAACCACCCACCGCCACGGCCGATTAAGAAACCCAAGCCGGCGTCGCGCGCGAATTCAAGTGCCAACGCCAGCGCCAATGTCAACGCCAACGTCAAGGTCGAAGCCGGCCCGAGCAACCTCAACCAGATACCGGCCGCCCGCACGTACATTGTCATTGAGGACGACAGCGACGAGTCGCCTGCCGAACGGGACACCGGCGGGGGCATGGCGAGCCCGGTCGCAATGGACATTGACTCGCCGCCGACAGGCCGGCGCAGCTTCGGCGGCGACGACAAGGCGGCAGCAGGCACAGGCACGTCGACCAGTGGTGCCCGCAACATTCCCGTGGAGCCGACACGTCCAGAATGGAGGGCCGGCTACGTCGACACGAGTCCGCCGGCATCGGGCCCGTCCGAGCAGAAGAACAATGTGCCTATGAACCCTTTTACGGCGGCGAGTGCCGTCAGCGCCATGGCGGCAGTGGCGGCAGCAGCCGAGGCAGCCGAAGCCGCCGAAGCAGCTGAAGCAAACGGCGCGGCAAAGTCGTCGTCCACCAACGCGACAGGGTCTACGAGTATGCCGCCACCACCACCGCCACCACCACCTCCGCAGACAATGGGCTCCGAAGACAGCGACGAGTTCCGGGCCTCGCTGGCCGACATCCGCAAGGTCGAGCCGTTTGCCGAGAACGTGTCTGGGATCCAGGGCAAGGCCGGCGCAGGCCTTGCCTCGTTTGTTGATCTCAAGTCGCAGCTGCCCTTTGACAGCAAGGCGGCGACACCACTGTCCGCGACGCCGGCCGCCCCACGCGGAGCAGCAGCAGCAGCAGCGGCAAACAGCCAGCGCAAGACGATTTCGTTTCCCAAGGCACCCATGGCGCCGCATCCGCCGCCAGTGCTGGTCGTGCCGGGCCTGCAGCCGACGACGGGCGTGTGGGACAAGTACACGTCCGAGTTCCGGCACTACATGGCGGAGTGGAACGTCTTCAACACGTTGTACGTGGACCACTTTGTGGCGCGGCGCAACGACTTTGCAACGCACCCGCGGCAGCCGCGCGCCATGCCCGACATGATGGCGGCGGGGGCGACGGCGACGGCGAGCGACTGGATATCCGAGGCCGACAACGAAGGCATTGACCAGTACCTGGGCTGGCTCGAGCAGGACGAGCAGGTGCGGGCGCGCTGGGCACAGGCGTGTGCCGAGCACGCGCGCAACGTGCAGCAGTTAAAGCGGTTCCGCGACCAGATGCGCGAGACCCAGGCCGTATGATTGGGCAGGTGTTTGGTTTTGTTCTTTCTGGTATTTTTTGAGGGTTTACTTCAGTCTCGTGACTTGTTTCTAGAGCTGGTATTTGCCATGTAATGATTGCTATCTTGGTCTCTTGGCGTGTGGGTATATTCAGGCAGCAAATGTTTACAGAGTATGAATGCTCCGTACTGCTCCGTACTCCTCCGTACGGTGCCTAAGCGACGTTTCTACATCCGAGTGTCCATTGGCGATGGAGCCTCGCCGTGTTTGCCAATCTCTGGATGCCGCGAACACTTGATAAGTGCCGCGTTCGCTCCTGCCCATCTGCTTTCTTTTTTATTTTAGCATGTGGTAGTGGGTCCCAGCAACCCTACGAGGTGATTTGCGTGGGATTGGGCTGCAAAAGGACGGAGTATGAGGCGAGTAGGAGTACAAAGTACGGAGTACGGAGTATTGTGATATGGACGTCACGGCAACCCGTAGGTACGAGTGAGTACTCATAGATCTGCGAGGCTCGAGATAATGTGAGATGACAAGCTTATATCTGTGACAGTCAAGGATTAGATCAGACAGCGCTGTACGGGGTACCTACGGAGTACGGAGTACCGGTTTTGTACTCGTATTTGCGTTCTACAGGGGTCATAGGCCTCTATGGAGCAGAGTGATAGTGCAGATAGGATAAGAGCCAGTAGCCTTGATAGACAGGGAACTGTCTGCAATTACGGAGTATTCATATGTGATATTACCTGTCGGAGAATACGGTTTCTCATCTCTGTCAACAAACACTCCGCACTCAGTATCCAGTCGACTTCATTATCACTCTTACAAAAGTGGTGTGATCAGAGAGTTGTCGAGACGGAGTTGCGCGGCTGAACCGTCGGTCCACTCTATTTTCATCACCCACGGAACTACCCGCGGTCCTCTATGAGTACTCAGTACTCATACTAGACGAGTATGAGTACTCGTACTCATACGTGCAGCCATTCATAGATTGAACCGCGCCTGCCATTTCCCAACGAGTCCTCCCGACTCTACAGGTCTAGTGGCCAAATGGCAAGGCGCTTGGCTACGAACCAAGAGATTGCAGGTTCGATCCCTGCCTAGATCAATTTTTTTGCCCTTTTCTTTCTTTCTTTCTGCTTTTTAATCTATTTTTGCCAGGACCTGTCTTGTGCTAATATGTCACTATGATGCCCTGCCTGGCATGTGCTGCCGTTACGCTAGCAGGGCGATCCAACAAGGCGGCGGCATTGCTGTCTTGTTGGTTTTTGCTGTTGTGCCCGAGCACCAACCAACCAACGAGGGGTTGCCTGTCCAGGGGATCCTCGTCGTTTCTTGCTTGTCAGACAAAGCTGACAGAACAAACCTGGTCAGAGGCGTGGCTTGCCTGCCTTCCATGCAGCCGATCACCCCTCCTCAAAAAGCGGCAAGCCGTTGACGCGATCGCCTTTCTTGCCGGTCTGGTCCCAACCTTCCTAATTCGGCTCGCCGAGCACCGCCGGCTGACCAGGGTGTTCAGCACGGCTTTGCATAGTCGCCGTCTTAAGAAAAAAGCCTCGCACCAGTCATCGAACCAGTCATTGTACTTTGTATCGTACTTTGTACCGGCCTCCTCGAGCCATAAAGAGGCTGTGCGGCAAGGGTAGCCTCAGTGCATGCACGCAAGCCAATTATGCTTATGCAAAGCCGTGGCGGGAAATACCACAAAAAACTACAGGTCACATGTTACGTAGCAGCAGAATGATTTGCGAGTAATAGTTGCTACTCGTATTGCTCGTAACAAGGAGCATGACGGGGGGCTCAGCTCCGTATGAGTACGATAGATACTCCGCCCGCTGCGTTGTTCTACTGAGTACCCGGGCGCATATCTTCCCGGTGAAGAAACAAAGTTTAGTTTATGTACTCGTAGTGTTTTCCTCCGACAGTGCAGGCACGAATACGAGTTGCATAGCGTGCATAGAGGTTGTTGTGCATTTGCAATTGCAATGTCGGTACCATAGCCTGAGCAACACCAACATGACAGCAATTTCTGTGTTTTTTTGCTACGGCAGCAGTCCTCTCTTTAATGCAAAGGAGCGTGCGAAACTAAGCAGTTGTATTACTTCTCCTTGCTTTGTTTACACCCTCCTTTTTGCCCTATTTTGGGACTCCTTGCTCTCCTTGCTCTCCTTTTACCCCGTTGACATGGCAAGGAGAGAGCTGAGCATGGCAAGAGAACAGACCCGACTTCCTGCAATCGAGCTCGGAGCACGCACATGCTCATGCCACGCAACCACACATTGCACCGAATGCACGAGTACTGATACTCCGTACTCCGTACCCCCTAACCCGTGCTCTCCCTACGGAGTACGCACGCCCCACTAGACAAGGGCGCCATGTGTCGCCAGCATCCTTCTTTCATTGCTTCTGCGCGTCGACTTGGGCTGTCAAAAAGACCGACCCTGGCATCTTGTGCGCTAGCCTTGTTTTTTCACTCGTAGAACAGGAGAAAGGAGGTCCGAGTGTTGGGACGAAGAGCGTGTGGACGACAAAAAGTGTTTCGCTCTCACATGTCGTGGCGTTTTGGACTGAGACACGGAAGGAAGGGACACAGGCGCAAGTCTCCATCCTCACCAATCCACCATGGCACTACGGAGTACGGGGTGCAACGAGTTCCTAGCTTCCTACTTCCTTCTTCCTATTGCCAACGCCTTCCTTCCTGGCCACATTGCGTTATTCCGTTCGCTTTGGCAGAGTTACGAGTATTAAAAACACGCAGTCCAATCCTTCGCGTGAGCTCCGGATCTACAGTTGCCGAGTAAGCCGGGCGCAAAGACAATCAATTGATAGCCAACGGTGATCTCAGCCAAATGGAGCAGTACTGCAGTAGCCTGAAGAACCGCTACTTGGCGTGCCTGGCAGCAGCATGTGCTCCTGCAAGTACTCGTATTTCGCAAAGCGTACTTTGTACTCGTACTCGTACAAATGCTGTGCTGGCGTATCGATGCCGCTCCATTGGTTCTTCCAGCACGTTTTGGCTGATCTCTGTCCCCACACACCTTTTTCTTGAAGAAATGCGAACATGATGGAAGGCACGAGGTGCTCTTTCCTCTTTTGTTGTTACAAACCAGATCCATCACCCATTACTCACCGCTTGTATTACAAGTATCGTCCTGATACTTTTAGATGCACCTTACTTATATTATAGTCTTGCGGGTAATTTATCGTGCATTTTGCATTCTGCATCTTACTTCGTACACTTTCCTTTGACGTTCTGCATCGGTGGCTTGGAAGAGCTACTCTGTACAAAGTACGGAGTATCTGCCCGGTCCTGCATCGCTCCTTCCTACTCAGTACTCGTAGGCAGCGGCGCCCTGCCTGCCGTTTACGTGCAGTCGCCTGCCTCTTTCCCGTTTCGCTCTACTGCGTATCAATCAATCTTCCGCCCGCACGCGGCATGCACGATTGATCACCCTTTTCCTCCTTCTTCTTCAGGGCAGGTTTACTCCGTACTCTTACTTCGTACACTGCACACCATCCGCTCTCTGCCACGGTCTCTCTGCCACCACCAACCTCCAACCTCCAACTCTACTCGTACTCGGTAGCCTCGACCTCGCCCGCACAGACGCTTCGGCTCTCGTTTCAGGCACAAAAGACAACCTGTAGCCGCACCGCACAGAACACGCCGCGCGCCGGCAGTTTGTGGTTGGTGCCTGGTTCACATCTCGTGGTTTCCTGCCCATCTTTGTCACCTTGTTGCAGAGACAGCAGGTGCCAACGACCGTGCGTGCCCCTGTAAGTCCTCGTCTCGTCTTTCCGGTTTGCACTCGCTCTTTTTGTACTCGCAACACCCCCATCTCCATCGCACCTTTTGCTTGTCTACAGAGTACGCAACTCTCAGTCTACGAGTACTCGTACTCGTTCTTACCCCCATCACTCTATTCTTACTCGTACCTCTCCGTCTCCGTCCCTGGTCGCTATTACCTTCCTCTGTACCACCCTATGGCCCAAAGCATCCAATATTCCATCAAATAGATAAAATCCACTACTGGCTAGCGCTTCCTCTCCCCACTTTTATCGACTCTGGGCACTATTCCTGTCTCCCACGTTCAAGCTCACTTCTCCTCCCAATCACTCTCCCCCAATCCCTCTTTCTTCTCGCTGCTCCACCACCACCCTCCTCCGCCTCTTCCTGGCCTCCTACTCCGTAGCTGGCACTGGTCTCGACGCTTCAGTGTCAAGTCTCACGGCAACACTCTTTTTTTTTTTCTCTTTCTATTTCCATTTCCATTTCTCTTTTTCCGTCTCGCTTCCTCGCTCATCCTCTTTCTCTCTTACCTAATCTTTCCCTTTTGCTCTTACCATCGGCATCGCGCCTTTTACTTCTGTCCATCTCGTCCTTACCTCTCTGCTAATAAGGCTCAGTCAGCGCAGTCGCATTTCTTACTCACCCACCGCACATCACCCACATCCACACTCACATTCATCCACACGCGCAACTCGATCTCGACTCGTTTCCATCCGGGCTGCCCGCCATATCACCGCAACTTTTGTGTGCTCCGACGCGCCATCGCTTTTTCTCCTACCGCAAACTTACTTGTGTGCGACGACGGTCAAATTCCACTCGCTCTCCAAAGCATATCGCTTCGACAAGCTCCATCTTGCATCCATTCGGTCGTGGAGTCCTCTCATCAGCGGATAGCTCGTCTCCCCATACGCGCACGACCGCTACTTTGTGTCGCTACCCACCAGTTCTATTGCAACGTGGTATCGACCCGTGCGAATTTCTGACCTTGCGTCATCTTCCACATCGCAACGCGCTGCTTCGTCCCAGAGGACTGTTGCGCACAACATCCGGCACGCCAGCCAGCCATTCCGACAAGAAACGTCAGCACATACGATTCCAGGCATTTCCATCATTTCACCCCAGCCTGAGCTGAGAGATACGGCCAACAAAAAGCACCTTAGAGAGCGGTTTCTGCAGCGCAGCTGCGATCTACGGACGCAATGGGAGCGTGCATGAGCTCAAACAGCGATGAGCTGGATCAGAAGAAACGGAGCCAGAAAATCGACAAAGATCTCGAAGAGGATGCTCGGCGACTGCGGCGAGAATGCAAGATTTTGCTGCTCGGTGAGTGACATGCGCTGCGCCCCTCCGGCCCTCGCCACCACTAACCTTCTTTCCTAGGCTCCGGCGAGTCGGGAAAATCGACAATTGTGAAGCAGATGAAGATTATCCATCTCAGGGGTTACTCCGACGACGAGCTGTACAGCTACCGCTCGACCGTCTTTAAGAACCTGCTCGAGTGCGCAAAGGCCGTCGTCGAAGCCCTGCAAATGTGTGGCATCGAGCCCGAGAGCGAAGAAACCCGCAATGCCTGCTCGTTTCTCTTGAGCTACAACCTTGAATCCGGCCCGCATCCCGACATCGACAGCAGAGTCGGCCCCGCCGTCCTGGCAGTTTGGAACGACCCGGTCCGCGAGCAGCTCATGGAGCGCCAAACCGAGTTTTATCTCATGGACTCTGCAGTATAGTAAGCTGCCGCTACATTCACCATGCTCTTCTTCTACAATGCTAACCAAACAGCTTCTTCGAGGAGGTCATGCGCATTGTCGACCCCGAGTACGTCCCGAATGAGATGGACGTCCTCCGCGCAAGAACAAAGACGACGGGTATCTATGAAACGCGCTTCAAGATGGGCCAGCTCAGCATCCACATGTTCGACGTGGGCGGCCAGCGCAGCGAGCGCAAGAAGTGGATTCACTGCTTCGAAGACGTGACGTCAATTATCTTTTGCGTCGCCCTGAGCGAGTACGACCAGGTGCTGCTGGAGGAGAGCAGCCAGAACCGCATGATGGAGAGTCTGCTGCTCTTTGACTCGGTGGTCAACTCGCGGTGGTTCATGCGCACCAGCATCATCCTCTTCCTCAACAAGGTCGACATCTTCAAGCAGAAGCTGAGCCGGTCGCCGCTGGGCAACTACTTTCAAGACTACTCGGGCGGCGACGACACCAACAAGGCGGCCAAGTACCTGCTCTGGCGCTTCAACCAGGTCAACCGCGCGCACCTTCTCCTCTATCCTCAGTATGTCTCTCTCTCTCTATGTCTTCTCTTTCTTTCCTCGCCCTCTTGCACATACTAACAAGTACAGCTTGACCCAGGCCACGGATACATCCAACATCCGTCTCGTGTTTGCGGCAGTCAAGGAGACAATCCTCAACAATGCTCTCAAAGACTCGGGCATCTTGTTATAATGACGCAGTCCTTTGTCCGCCGTGAGCAACTGACGGCACCGCACCAGATCAGTCCATACATCCTCCACAAACGATACCCCTTGCTGTCCGTGGCAAGTATTCCGCCCTGCTCGACTCACCGATCCAAGAACGAATACCAGCTCTGTCTGTCTGGGGGCCTTTTGCAAAGCACGCCATCCAGCCTGGGATGCAACCAGGGCCTGGCTCTTTTACACCGTCTTTGATATTTTCTTTTGTCTTTTTGTTTTGTTTCCAGCATGATGACCGGCGTTGGTGGGCCTGAGAGTTGGGGGATCTATTTGACGATTTCTCTCTAATTCCTCTTGTTTTTTTTTTTTTGAGACGGTTTACGACTTGTTTTCTTATGTGCGAACTGCCAGGCGTTTTCTGACCTTCTTTTTTGATTTCCTTTGTTCTCTTTTGTTTTACAAAAGCTGTTTCCATACCTCTTTTGTCGTTTTGTCGTTTTGGCTTTTGGCTCCTGTTTTTTTTTGTCTAAATATCAGTTACTCTCCTGTTATGTCTTTTTATGCCTCTTGTTTAGTGTTGGTTTTACTGCGGATCTCAATGCCAATGTTATGCACTTATACCGTCCCTGAATCGTGCATGTTTGCAGTCTCGCCTTGGCCAGTATCAGGCACAGCAAGAGAAGAAGACGGGCGTCGAGTCTTGAGGCATTTCCATGCCATTAGCCGGAGACCCGAGCTCTCGCCTGCAGCTGTAGCCTCGCGGTGGAGCAGATGGGCGGCCTTTGTACCTGCCGACTTACACAGGCCTAGAACCTGACCACACCACTTATTCTTATCTTATCACACGGCGACATGCGATCTTCATCGTCCCATCTCTCTGTCTGTTCGTATTTGATTTTGTCCTTCCAGGTATTTCTCGATTGCTTATGGCCTAGTACAGTCCGTTTTATCATCTTTTCGCCATGGTGAGCCAAGAGAAGCTCCCACGTCTCCTCTCGTATCTGCAACTATTACGGAGTACGGAGAACTATTACAGCGTATGCGTACGAGTACGAGTACACTTGGGAGTATTACCTCAGCCTGGTTGGCCATAGCTTCTTGCGGCCCTTGCCCTGTTGCTACCCCGCATTCAGTGCTTCTGCTTTCCCTGCTCGCCATGGCATCACCGTCGCACCTTCCTGGAGTTTGTGCACTCGTACGTCTATGCTGCACGCTTCCTGGCGCACCGCAGTCATGCCTTATCTTGTTGATAAAGTAAACCGCCGCGTATTTGTAGTCACATCGGCTGCTGTGTCCACGTATCTGCATGCCACGGTCATGCACTTTTTCGTTGTACTCGTAGGCTGTTGCATCTCGATGCAGTCTCGTTTTTTGCAGTGCCACTCCTGCCCGAGACGACTCTGGCATCGGGTCCCTCCTTCCTCCTGTGAGCCCGAGCCTTCCGTTTCGGGGCTCGATCAAGGAAGCTCTCTCTCTTGCTCCTTCCCCTCTCCACACACACCTCTTGTCACCCTAGTCGGTGTTGCCTTTTTTGCTTTGCTTTGATTTTCTTGTTCTATTTTCTTGCTGTTTGTTTGCCCGGCCACTCTATTGCCCCGAGTCTCAGCTGATACTTTGTCCAGTCGTTCTCGTACCCGTAGCTCCATTTCATACGCCTCTTATCCATCAGACCACTTCCTAGTCAAAAAGCAGCTGCATCCCACTCGCTTTATTTCTCTTCCGTTTCTTTTTCTGTTCCTCTGTATCCCACCCGTCCTTTTCTTTCCCCTACTTCTCCGGCCAACACTATCACAATGGCCGAACTTCCTACCCGTGAGCGCCGGCCGTCGGCCAGTGCGCCCATTGTCGACATCCAAGGCTCCGTTAGCCCGGCCGGCGTCACGCGGCCCAAGCACCGGCGGACGTTTACCGGGTTCGGCGCGCAGGAAATCAAGAGCGTGGAGGCGTCGATCCCGGAGCCGCAGCGCAAGGCCTGGCTCAAGCACCAGATCACGGGCTTCAAGGACAAGGACGAGTTTGAGAGCCAGGTGGTGCGGCATGTCGAGACGACGCTGGCCCGCAGCATGTTCAACTGCGACGAGTCGGCGGCGTACTCGGCGACGAGCCTGGCGTTCCGCGACCGGCTGGTGATTGAATGGAACCGCACGCAGCAGCGCCAGACGTTTGCCGACACCAAGCGCGTGTACTACCTGAGCCTGGAGTTTCTCATGGGCCGCGCGCTCGACAACGCGATGCTCAACATTGGCCTCAAGGACGTGGCCAAGTCGGGCCTGTCGGAGCTGGGGTTCCAGGTGGAGGACATTGTGCAGCAGGAGCACGACGCGGCGCTCGGCAACGGCGGACTCGGCCGTCTGGCGGCCTGCTTCCTGGACAGCATGGCGTCGCTCAACTACCCGGCGTGGGGCTACGGCCTGCGCTACCGCTACGGCATCTTCAAGCAGGAGATTATCGACGGCTACCAGGTTGAGGTGCCCGACTACTGGCTCGACTTCAACCCGTGGGAGTTTCCGCGGCACGACGTGACGGTGGACATTCAGTTTTACGGAAGCGTCAGCAAGACGACAGACGACAAGGGCAAAGTGACGGCGTGCTGGGAGGGCGGCGAGATGGTCAAGGCGGTGGCGTACGACATGCCGATCCCCGGGTTCGCGACGCCGTCGACCAACAACCTGCGGCTGTGGTCGAGCAAGGCGGCGAGCGGCGAGTTTGATTTCCAAAAGTTCAACAATGGCGACTATGAGAACTCGGTGGGCGACCAGCAGCGGGCCGAGACGATCAGCGCAGTGCTGTACCCCAACGACAACCTGGACCGCGGCAAGGAGCTGCGGCTCAAGCAGCAGTACTTTTGGGTGGCGGCGTCGCTGTACGACATTGTGCGGCGGTTCAAGAAGACGAAGCGGGCGTGGCGCGAGTTTCCCGATCAGGTAGCGATCCAGCTCAACGACACGCACCCGACGCTGGCGATTGTGGAGCTGCAGCGCATCCTGATCGACCTCGAGGGGCTCGGCTGGGACGACGCGTGGAGCATTGTGCAGCAGACGTTTGGCTACACGAACCACACGGTGCTGCCCGAGGCGCTGGAGAAGTGGTCGGTCGGGCTGTTCCAGCACCTGCTGCCGCGGCACCTGCAGATCATCTACGACATCAACATGTTCTTCCTGCAGTATGTGGAGCGCACCTTTCCCAAGGACCGCGACATGCTGCGGCGTGTGTCGATCATTGAGGAGTCGCAGCCCAAGATGGTGCGCATGGCGTACCTGGCGATTGTGGGCTCGCACAAGGTCAACGGCGTGGCGGAGCTGCACTCGGACCTGATCCGCACGACCATCTTCAAGGACTTTGTGGCCATTTACGGGCCCGACAAGTTTGTCAATGTGACCAACGGCATCACGCCGCGTCGCTGGCTGCACCAGGCGAACCCACAGCTGTCGGCGCTGATTGCGACCAAGGCCGGCGGGTCGGATGCGTTCCTCAAAGACCTGACGCTGATCAACAAGATTGAGCAGTCGGTCAACGACGCGGCGTTCCGCAAAGCGTGGGCGGCGATCAAGCGGGCCAACAAGCAGCGGCTGGCCGACTACATCCAGGCGACGACGGGCGTGACGGTCAGTGCGGCGGCGCTGTTTGACGTGCAGGTCAAGCGCATCCACGAGTACAAGCGGCAGCAGCTCAACATTTTCGGCGTGATTCACCGGTACCTGCGGCTCAAGGCTCAAACGCCGGCGGAGCGCAAAACGACACAGCCGCGCGTCAGTATCTTTGGCGGCAAGGCGGCGCCGGGCTACTGGATGGCCAAGCAGATCATCCACCTGATCAACAGCGTGGGCGCGGTGGTCAACAACGACGCCGAGGTGGGCGACGCGCTCAAGGTGATTTTCCTCGAGGACTACAACGTCAGCAAGGCGGAGATGATTGTGCCAGCGTCGGACCTGAGCGAGCACATTTCGACGGCGGGCACGGAGGCGTCGGGCACGAGCAACATGAAGTTTGTGCTCAACGGCGGGCTCATTATCGGCACGTGCGACGGTGCCAACATTGAGATTACGCGCGAGATTGGCGAGGACAACATTTTCCTGTTTGGCAACCTGGCCGAGGACGTCGACGACCTGCGGCACAGCCACACGTACGGCGGCGACCACAAGGTGGACGCGGACCTGCAGCAGGTGTTTGCGGCGATTGAGAGCGGCATGTTTGGCCCTGCGCAGGACTTTGCCGGCATGATTGCGGCGGTGCGTGACCACGGCGACTTTTACCTGGTGTCGGACGACTTCCACAGCTACCTGGCGACGCAGGACCTCGTCGACAAGGTGTATGCGGACCAGGAGGCGTGGGTAACCAAGTGCATTACGAGCGTGGCGCGCATGGGCTTTTTCAGCAGCGACCGGTGCATCAACGAGTATGCCGAGGGGATCTGGAACATTGAGCCGTTGAAGCCGGAGGCGGCCAAGGGGGAGCTTTTGATATAGATATGGTGAGCTTTTGATATAGAAGATTATGCCAGCGACGATTTTTGGTTGGCTTTTGTTGATTCTAGACTGGCTGATTTTGATTTTGGCTGATTTTGATTATTGATTTTCAACTTGTGTCTTCCATCTTCATCTTCCATCTTCTTTCCCGTCTCCATCTTCCGGTCCGTCGTGCATATCGATATATATCAAGTCTTCAACGCCCGTTATCTTCTCCATGCACAATGACGAAATGCCAGCGCAGAGCGGCATTGCTCCGCGCTCTGCTATCTCGTGCGGGCACTGCGGCACCGCACGACCACCCTAGAGCCGAGTGCGACGCCAGGCCGTTGCTCTCTTTTTTTTTTTTTTTTTTTTGCCGTGATGTCATGCTGCATGACGGATCTCTTTTTTTTGCGGCCGGGTATTGTTCTCTTCTGATTCTAGTTTGCTTCTTTCTGCATGTTTGTGCTTTTTTTCTTCTTCTAGCGACACGCGCGAGCAGATACGGGACAAAGTGGAAGAAGGGCATTGTTTTTGGAAATGTAGAAATGCAAAAATGCGAGAAATGCATCGAGGAGAGAATACCGTTTTACGGCTTCGTCCCGCATCTAAACTAGCTTCAATACGAGTAACAGGAACATGGGAGAGAAAACCCGACAGTTGCGCCCGAATGCCGAGATGGACAGGGCAGGGTTGCAAGCAGAGCACGGCTGACGTCATGTATGCAAAGACGAGGAGAATGAGGCAGGGCAAAGGCAAAGGTGATGAAGAGAAAGAAACTGATGCCCCTCGTAACGATGTACAAAGTAGAGTCGCATTATTGTCTTTTGCATTTTGGCTAATCGCCTTCTGTCTATTCGTATTCTGCATAGGGCGTAGCTTTGCCATGAGTAAGAATGCCCATTTTCGCAACGGTGACAGGCTTTCAAGTGCTTTCAGATGATGATTGATGGCAGCTGCAGGGACTACTCAGTACGAGTACTAACAAAGAGACGGCCTGCACTCGGCCTAACATCAGTGACAGCTACCGGTAACAGCGGTAACAGCAGTGACAGCTACCCGTAACAGCTACCTGTAACAGCTCAGTAATACGCGTAAACAGCCAATTCTCCTTCCTCGCAGCGCCAATCGGCTCCACGTGCATCGCCTGGCGAGACACCGACACCGACACTCAGGCACATTGCAGCATAGGGCAGCATCCGCTCGACGATCAGGGCCATACTTCATCCAGACAGTGCCCGTCAGCGTCTTTCCAGCAGTTCGTCTCCCTTTTCGCTAACTTTGGGACTTTGGGCGTTATTAGTTAGCCTCCCAATACCACTCGTAGAAAAACGCCCCACCTTCCCTTCCCGCCCCGATCGAGGGACCTTCTTTCTCCCTTTGCTCTGATTGACCGTCCCGATCTCGATCTTTAAGCAATATAATACTCTCCGTAGAAAGCGAAGAGCAAAACGCATTCATGCCAATCGTCGTCACGGAGCGACTCGTATGCGAATACGCTGCACCTCAGACATTGTACGAGTTTTTGTAGCAGCAGCAGCAATGTGATGCTCGTAGGCGACGGGTGCCCTCATTCCAGTAGCCATGTACGAGTACGAGTATCAGGAAGGAAGGAAGCTTGCCGTCCGACCCAACAAGACTCGTACTACATTGCCTGCTGTACTGAGTCAGCATCCCGCCGACAGGTTAGTGATCAACAGCACTAGTACAGCACTGCCAGCACCACCAGCACCACCAGCACCGCCAGCAGAGACAGAGCTCCCTTGTGTGTGGCCCTCCGCAGTCCGCCGTAGCCCCTCTCGACGGCAAAATGCCTGCAGAGGACTGGCCAGAGGCGCACCCTCCCCTCTAGATAGACGTCTCCTCCCCCTCGTGCCCCAAAAGGACCCGCTATTTGCAACCTCCTCCTCGCATTCTCGTCTGCCTATCTCCCTCGCTTGGCCGCGTACTTACTACACTCAGCTCGCTGCTCGCTGCTCACTGTTCAATACTGCTCGCATTTCTGCTGCTTGTGTTTATTATACTCGAGTGATCGCCTCTTCCGTTTCGTTTTTTTTTTTTTGTCTTTTCTTCACTCTTCTCTCTTCCTTGCTCTCCATCTCCTCGCGCTCTGCTCGACCTGACGTCCCGCGTCTGCCGTTTTGCAGCTCTCTTCACCCCTCCTTGCGACCCGACGACGACTACGACGACCATCAACACGGCCCTCGACCTCACCGACACGCCACAAACTGCAGACCCGCGAACATCCCACACTTGTCTGCCAGCTCGGTCGACCTCATCTCTTGACCCTCATTACAACCCTCATTGCACATCACACCTCACTTCACCTTCCCCCCCCCCACACCGCACACCACAATGGCCGAGTTTATCCGCACCCAGATCTTTGGTACGACGTTTGAGATCACGTCACGGTACGTCCCTGCTGCACCCCGTCCGCACGTTGCATCCCCCCGTGCACGTGTGTGTGTGTGTATGCTGTAAACTAACACTGCCGCAGATACTCGGACCTGCAGCCGGTGGGCATGGGCGCATTCGGTCTCGTGTGCTCGGCCCGCGACCAGCTGACCAGCCAAAACGTCGCCATCAAGAAGATCATGAAGCCCTTTAGCACACCCGTGCTGGCCAAGCGCACCTACCGCGAGCTCAAGCTGCTTAAGCACCTCCGGCACGAGAATGTCATTTCGCTGTCGGATATTTTTATCTCGCCGCTGGAAGACATGTGCGTTCTTTTCTCTCTTCTCTATCTTCCCTCTTCCCGCTTCTCTGCTGTGTGCGCCACTTTACAACCTACTAACAGATCAGCTACTTTGTCACGGAGCTGCTGGGTACAGACCTGCACCGCCTCTTGACGTCCCGGCCACTGGAGAAGCAGTTTATCCAGTACTTTCTCTACCAGATCATGCGCGGCCTCAAGTACGTGCACTCGGCCGGCGTCGTGCATCGCGACCTCAAGCCCAGCAACATCTTGGTCAACGAGAACTGCGATCTCAAGATTTGCGACTTTGGCCTCGCCCGCATCCAAGACCCCCAGATGACGGGCTACGTGTCCACGCGGTACTACCGCGCCCCCGAAATCATGCTGACCTGGCAAAAGTACGACGTCGAGGTCGACATCTGGAGCGCCGGCTGCATCTTTGCCGAGATGCTCGAGGGCAAGCCGCTGTTCCCGGGCAAGGACCACGTCAACCAGTTTTCCATCATCACCGAGTTGCTGGGTACGCCGCCCGACGACGTCGTCGACAGCATTGCCAGCGAGAACACGCTGCGCTTTGTCAAGTCGCTGCCCAAGCGCGAGCGCCAGCCGCTCAGCAACAAGTTTACCAATGCCGACCCGTCGGCCATTGACCTGCTGGAGCGCATGCTCGTCTTTGACCCCAAGAAGCGCATCACGGCCGCCGAGGCGCTCGAGCACGAGTACCTGGCGCCCTACCACGACCCGACCGACGAGCCCGTGGCCGACGAGAAGTTTGACTGGAGCTTTAACGACGCCGACCTGCCCACGGACACGTGGAAGATTATGATGTACTCGGAGATTCTCGACTACCACAACGTCGAGAGTACCATGGGGGTGCCCAGCACCAGCGCCTTTGACACCAGCGACACGCCTGTGGACGTGAACGGCAGCGCGGAAGTGGGCGTCCAGTACGGAGGATGAGTACGGAGGATGAGTACAGAGTTTGAGCACGGAATACCGATGGCATGGGGCGGGTGACGACGCTGTGGAGTGGGAAGACGAACGGCATGGCAATTGGCATGGATACGGTTTCTTGTTCTTTTATTACCCCCAATATTTGCGTTCTGTCTTGTACTACTGTTTTAATCTTGTCATTATGTTTTATGTTTTTTATTTTATTTTTATGTGTCTTTATGAGTTTCATTCTCGTGTCTTTTTTCTTTGACTTGTTTCTACTCTTTTGCTTTTCGCTTCATTGTTTCTGGCCTTGTCATCTCGTTATCATCATCCATCTCTGTTTGACAGCACAATCCATAACCTACGATATCTTTGTTTGACTGTCCCTTGCTTGTTGTTGAAGAGACATGATCTACGACAACATCTATCAGCCTTAGTCAGCCGAGACATTGGAATGCATACTTCCGTTCCCGTTGCCTTGGCATCTCCGCTCGCTTAGCGATCACCTCCGCAAGGCCGCGTTCAAAAAAAAAGGAAAGCAAATTGGACATGCGAAATGAGAAAAAACAACTCAGTGAAGAAATCTGAAGAGTCATCGTAGAAAAAGTGATGCGAAGCGGGCCAAAGATGTCGAAATAGAGAGCAGGGCTCAGTTAATCACGGTTATTTATATCGTGCATAATTAATAAATAATAAAACTACAAAGACAGCGCAACACCGCCTTTTGGCCTGTACGAGTGCCGGTTGTTCCTGCCATTGTCGTGGGCGTTTCGTTTCTCCAGGCCAAAGTCGCTCTTTCCTCTTTCTCGCTTGCTCTTTCTATATTGTACTCCGTACGAAGTACTCTGTCTTTGCCATTGCTCCTTCCCCCCGTTTGCTGGACCACGTTGCATCGGCATTGACTGGCCAAGCACTTAATTTACAGCGGACCATCACAGGGCGCTGCTCTTGCCGTTTGGACCTCTTGGGGGCCCTTTTTCCACTTCCTTCCTTTCCCTCTTTCCCGCTCCATTGTACGGAGTACGGAGTCGTCTGCATCGCACATCATCGGCGTTGCTTCTTCTCCTTTTACACAATACGAGGGCAGCATTCTTTTTTTACTTTTACTTTTTTCTTTCATTTCCTACTCTCGCTCCATCCTGTTGTTTTTCTGTTGTTTTGGCCGTCCACCCTCCCACACAAAAGTGCTCGCCCCGCTTGTGTCACGTCGTTCTTTTGTTCGTCTCGATCCCACCGCACCGGTCGACCGCCCCCCCCCTCTCAACGTTTTAACGACCACCCGTCCGAAGTTGGCAAACTACCACGTCCCGACTGTCTGCGACTGTTGCTGCGAACCGACCATCGACAACAGCCAGTTCGACGGCCAAACCACCCGCGAGCTCGCATAGAACGCACGCAATGGACACCACGGCACCAACGCCGACGATACGCGTGAGCGACAGCGACGATGATGCTGCTGCTGCTGCTGCTGCACCGGTCAAGCCGGCCGGGCTAGCCACGGCAGTCGAGGCCGTGGATGCGGTGGAAGAGGTGGAAGCGGTGGAGGCACGGGAGGCTGACGAGGACGAGGGCTCGGACTCTGCAGAACAAGAAGAGCCCGAGAAGCCAGCAGCAGAGCCGGTAGAGAAGGCAGAGAAGGCAGAAAAGTCCGAGGAGTCGAAAGACTCAGAGGAGCAAAAGTTGGAGAAGGTAGAGGAGCCAGAGGAGCCAGAGGAGCCAGAGGAGCCAGAGGAGCCAGAGCCAGCGAAGACACCAGAGGAGAAACCAGAAGAGAAGCCGGAGACGAAGCCGGAGACGAAGCCAGAGGAGAAGCCAGAAGAGAAGCCAGAAGCGGAGGAGAAGCCAAAGGTGCCAGAAGCTGAGGAGAAGCCGGAAAAGCCACAGCCAGAGCCAGAGAAGCTGGAGTCACACCCAGAGTTGCCACAGCCAGAGCCAGAGGAGAAACCACCGGTACCAGAAAAGCCAAAGCCCGAAAAGGCCCTCCCGCCAATGCCGCCAATCGACATCGTCGCCGCCTCACCCTCAAAGAAACTCCCTCCAACCCCCGGCACGGCCAGCAGCAGACCACCCATGCCCCGGTCGCCCGCTCAATTTGCCCCCAGCTTCAGCCCTCTGCTCTGCGTTGTCGACTTCCACCATGCGCGTGGCCCCGAGATCGAGAGTTGGTTCGGCGCGGCTCCGGGCGAGGACCCCGCCGTGCAGTATGACTGGCCGCTGCTGCCGTTCATGGCGCTGAGCGACGGCGCCCACGCATCGACCGAGGACTTTTCTTACTTCACGCTGCTGAAGCCAGGCGACCAGGCCACCGAGTCTGAAACGGCCACGTGTGCCACGTCGCTGTTTGGCATCTCTTGCACGCGCCAGATCGACGCCGCGCAGCTGCTCAACCGGCCGTCGGATGTCACGCGCTCAACAGTTCAAAAGGCCTTGGTCGTCGTTGCCGACAGCCCGCAGTTCTTTGGCATGCTGCGCGAGCGGCTCAGCATTGTCACCAAGGCGTGGTTTGACCAGCGCGAGTTTTCTGATGTGGACATTCTGCGGCGCTTCCAGGAGTCGCTGGCGCACGACAAGGCGCGCGGTGCGCTGGGTGGCAGCCAGGTGCGTCGCAGTGGGCATCTGTCGCCGCACCCCAACACGAGTGCCGGCGAGGACGAGGATCGCGACCAGTACCTGGGCATGAGCCTGCGCGAGCTCGTGCACGAGTTCCGGTGGCAGACGCTGGTGCTGCTCAAGTGCTGCCTACTGCAGCCCAAGATGCTGTTCTTTGGGTCGCGGTGTGAGCGGCTGTGCATGATGCAGTTCTCGCTGGTGTCGCTGATCCCCGGGCTGCTGCGGAACCTGCAGGACTGCGCGGCACCGGACCTGAACGGGTATGCGGAGCATCTCAAGAAGCCGACGAGCCTGCGCACGAGCGACCGCAACTCGCTGCTGATGTACATGGGCCTGCCGCTGCAGATCTTTGGCGAGGGCAGCCTGTTTGGGCCGTACACGCCGCTGCAGCAGCTGGACGTGCTGGCGGACGTGGGCACCAAGTCGTACATTGTGGGCAGCACCAACTCGCTGCTCCTGCAGCAGCGGGACCGGTACAGCGACATTTTGATCAACCTGGACGACATGACGATCAACATTACGTCGACTTCCCTGCGCACGGCGCTGCAGCTGTCTGCGGCGGACCGGCGGTGGATTGACTACATTACGCAGGAGGTCAACAACACGTGGGACGAGGCCAACCCCGGGCGGCCCAAGACGATGGGCTATGTGGGCAGCGAGGAGTTTATCCGGCTGCAGTTTGAAGAGTACCTGCTGTCGCTGATCTCGTCGGTCAAGTACCACAACTACATTACGACACCCAACGCGCGCACGGGCCGCGTTCCCGTGGCGCCGCTGCCGCACATTGAGGGCGACCCGGCGGCGGACTACAACATGGAGTTTATCGAGCACTGGGCGCGGACGCAAAACTACCGGCTCTGGAACAACAACACGGACACGCACATTTACGAGTTTGTGGAGCCGCGGCATCCGTGCGCGGGCGGGCTGTCGATGGACGACGTGCAGCGGCGCATTGCGCAGCAGGTGCAGGACCTGCACCTGGACGAGCGGTTTGCGCAGGGCCGCGAGGTGCTGGGCCGCAACCTGGCGGCGGGCCGTGACAAGGCGTCGACCATGTTCAACAAGCTGTATGCGGACATGGAGACGCTGCGGGAGGCGCAGAAGAAGCGGGCGGAAGAGGCGCGGCTGCAGCACGAAAAGCAGCAGCTGGAAAAGCAGCAGCAGGAAAAGCAGCAGAAACAAGAGGGCGGTGGCGGCAGCGGCAGCAACAGCGGCTCGGTGCCCGGATCGAACCGGAGCTCGGTCACGGTCGACTTGGCCCAGGCGGCGGTGTCTGCCGGAGCTGCGGGTGCTGCGGGTGCTGCGGGCAACGGCGACGCGCAGCCAGCGACGGCGGGGGCACGGGCGACGTCGTACATGAGCAGCTGGGCGTCGTGGGCCGGCGAGAAGCGCAAAGCGTCGGGCTGGGGCCGGGCGTCGGGAGCGAGCACGGCATCGACCGAGACGGCAGCGACGACGGCGACGACGGCAACAGCGACGACGACAACGGGCACGGGCAGCAGCTGGAGTCTTTTGGGGCGGCGCGGCGGCGGCGGCAACAACAACAACAACACGCAGAGCAGCACGGCGTCGGACCAGTCGTCGCTGCGCATGTCGGTGTCGTCGTCGATGACGGGGGGCTCGAGCGACACGACGAACGTGGTGTACACCAACCTGCCCATTGGCGCCGAGGATTTCCCGCCGGACATAATCATCCGCAACCTGGACGAGGAGGGGCCGGCGGATCGGCCGTTGAAGCCGGCGACGGTCGAGGCTGCACCGTCTGTGCCTGCTGTGGCCGAGGCCGAAGCCAGCGAGGCCGGCGAGACTACTGAGACCACTGTGGCTACTGAGGCCACTGAGGCCACTGAGGCCACTGAGGCCACTGAGGCCACTGAGGCCACTGAGGCTACTGAGCCTACCAAGGCCACTGAGACCACCGAGGCCAGCGAGACTACTGAGAGCACACCAGCTGCTTCTACAAAGGAGCCAACCGTCACCGAGCAGCCCGAGTCCCCAAAGACGTCTTCCACTGCAGCCGTCCAGGTATGACGTGCTTGTCTGTGACCCAATTTCTTGCCCGAGCAGGCAGACTTGGATATACTGCCTTCCCCTATTAATCACATTGCATGCATCTAGATACATATACCAGGCATAGTCACTTTTGATTTAGAGTTTAGCATCCCAGACTACATATCCTAACCTAATCACAAATATCATCTGCCCGTGATGCAATGCAATGCGCATGCGCAATCAGGGACCGGCATGGAGAGACGCGGCGTCGGGTGTCAGCGTTGCTGGTGCAGCAGCAGCACTGGCGGCGCCGGTCGAACCACCACAGGGATGCCGCCATTGGGTGTGGTGGGGGAGGGTGCGCTGCTGAGCGGCCCAGGCCTGGCGGCAGACGGCGCGCATGCGTTGTTTCGGGGCCATGCGGCCGGTCATGAGCTCAAAGGACTCAATGGCCATTTCGCTGACGACCTCGAGCCCGTCGACGACGACCCAGGTGGGCGAGACGGTGTCGCGGATGGTCTGCATCTGGGCGACGAGCGGCGTGATCAGGGGTTCATAGGCAAGCTGTCGGTCAGTGGCGGCATTTATAGGAGAGAGATCAAAGGGGGAAGACAGAGGAGAGACAGGGGCCTACCTCAACGACGACACCGCCGGTTGGGCTGGTGAGCCACTGGCGCGGCATCGCAAACTCGGCGGCCGGGCTGCCGTCCCGGTTGATGGCGGGCACGCACGACACGACCATGGTGGGCGGCAGAAAGTCAATGGGCCAGGGGTCGGACCGCGACGGCAGCACGTGGCACAGCGTGTGGGTGGTAGCCCCGGCGGCACCGTGCTGGGTCTGGGTCTGGGTCTGGGTCTGGGCCCAGTGGTTAAAGTGCGCGGCGACGTCGTGGGCGTGCTGCGGCGTGCGGTTGTGGATAAAGATGTGGCGGCAGCCCATGCGCACGAGGGCATAGATGGCAGCGCGGGCCATGCCGCCGGCACCGATGACGAGGGCGGTGGACCGCGACGGCTTGACGGCGTTTCGGGGACTGAGGGCACGCTGCAGACAGCGGTGGATGGAGCTCCAGTCGGTGTTGTCGCCGTAAAAGGCAGCACAGACACCGGCGCGGTTGCGGGTCTTGACGTGCTCGACGACGGCACCGGAGTGGTGGTGGCCCCGGAGCGGCAGGACGACGTTGACGGCACCCAAGGCCGCGGCGTGCTTGCTCTCGAGCTGCAGACACGGCCGGATGGCCACCTTGAAGGGGGCAGCGAGCGTCGCACCGCCAAACGTCGTGTTGCCAGGACTGGAGGGCGACAGAAAGAGGCGGCGCAGGCCGTCGAGGGTGGTCTGCTGGCTGGTCTCGAACGTGTGAGACATGCCGCAGAACTGGAAAGCCATGGTGTGGATGGCGGGCGTGATGGAGTAGGCAATGTTGGCGCCGATGGTGAAGAAGCGCAGCGGGTCATACTTGCCCATCTGGAAGAGGGCGGCCGTGGAGTCCTGGATGGAGGCGACGACGGCAATGTGGTCGCGGCGGTTGGGCACGTCGGCGGGCTTGACGGGGATCAGGATGGTGTCCTGGGTGGGCAGCCGGGCGCCGAGCAGCGAGTAGTCGTACGCGACCAAAGGGGGACGAGGCTCGGGGACGGTCTGGGCCACCTTGTCGCGGTAGCGGGCGGGCTCGTCGGCGGGGGCGTCGCCGGTGCAGAAGCGCACGACGCGCACGACGTTGCAGCCGAGGCTCCGGGCCCGCTCATAGTTGCGGACGTGGACGGGGTCGGACCAGGGCGGCACGGCCAGGCCGGGGAAGACAAAGTCGCCGATGATGCTGGTGCGGCCGCGACGGGCCAGCACATGCTCGACCAGGTCGTTGCTGCGCTGCAGGTCGAGGCCGAGGTAGTCGACGTTGAGGCGCAGGCCGAGCTCGAGCAGCTCACGGTCCATGCGGTCACGCTCGTCCTGGGGGCGGCCTCGCTCCTCGCGCGGGTTCTCCTCGACCGAGTAGATGATGGGCATCATGAGCTTGCGGCGGATCAGGGCAACCTGGCGTGCCACGACACCGAACACGTCGGCGGGCCAGCGGTCGATAATCAGCTCGGCACAGTCGCCGCCGGCCTCGAGCTCGTCCCAGTCCATGTGTTCATCGAGCAGGTACGACAGACGCAGACGCAGCGTGTGCGAGTATGCGCGGAACTCGAGCGGCAGTGCATTGAGGGCAAAGGGGCTCTCGGACCACTGCTTGCGCCACGGCGGCTCCTGCAGCAGGTCGAGGAAGCGCGTAAAGTCTTCTTTGGCGTAGAAGAGGCGAGATGTGGATGTGGATGTGGGGGATTGGGGGTGGTTGCAGTCCCAGGGCGTGCTGAGACCGTCAGAAGTGTTTTTGCTGCTGCTGTTGTTGCTGACGCCATTTCCACTGCTACTGCCATCACTGCTGCCACCGCCACCACTGCTGCCCGCAAACGACGGCTGCCCGTCATACAAGTTGTAATACTCCAGGTTGGAGCACTGGCGGTGCACCTGGTCGGCCACCAGCAGCTGGTCGGCCCCGGCCTCGTCCAAGAACGGCACGACGTGCTCGCGCTCGCGGTGCACATACACCACCGGGTGCGACTCGCTGTACACGCGCAGCACGTTGTGGGCATCCTCTGTCAGCGAGCTCATGCCGCACTCGATGATGCACCGCGTGCGGTTGACCTCGAGCATCTGCCGGAACACCTCGGCATTGCGCCGCGCAAACGCCCCGATGCCGTGCCGCCCCAAAAACTGCGCCCGCGAGACACCCACCACCTGCTCAAAGTAGTGGTCGTCCGTCACCAGCCGCCGCCGCATGTGCATGGCCCCGATGAAGCCCAGCGTGCGCTTGCCGGCCCCGCGGCAGCCCACGAGCACGATGGACGCATCGGGCTCAAACAGGCGTCGGTTGGCCGGCGGCACCTGGATGGGCACCTGCGCCGGAGTCGCCATGCGAGGGCAGCCGTCGTTGGCTGTCGTTTTCTCTCACTTTTGACTTGAAGAAGTGAAGAAGCCACTGGTGAAAGGACAGTAAATAAAGCCGACCTCCAAGATGACACTGTTGACGCCGAACAAATATATAAAAAAAGACTAGGGAACCTCAGTCACTCGGATGGATATAGAGACGAGGCTGAAGAGACAAACGACCATATCCAACTGTAAGTGAGGCTGAAAGAGAGGTCAAAATACAAGAGACTCGGGATGGCGAGATCACGAGTCCTCGTATGTCAGTTGCGTTGCGTCGTGGCTGCCTTGTCTTCCGCAGAACGAGACAGACAACGGAAGGTGCGACCAGCTATATCTTGAATAATAATATCGCCATACTCCCTCCGTACGAGTACTCCGTACACTTTTGTAAAATAAAATGGGGACGCCCTTGTGACCACCACGAGGGACTGCCGGCAGGTGCGACTCGCACAAGTAGTGTCGACGTCCCCTTCGGCAGGTGCAGCCCAGCCCACGGGTCCACTAGTCCACTCGCTGCACCGGCTCAACAAAGACCCTAGCTACTTTTGTATTGCCTTGTGCAGGCGCCGAAGGGCGGGGGTGCACGGGCAAGTGGGCAAGTTGCGCTAGTCGCATTGAGTTGCCGCCCCAGCCAATCAGCGGCCGTCCAGCGGAGAAGGGGGACGGGGCGGCGCGTCGCCGACCGAAGCGAGCAGTCAACCGACGACGCGCAGGCAGGTCAGGTAAGCCCGCATCGACGACGACGACGACGACATGGTCACGGCTCTGCGAGTGTTGTGTGATCGGGAATCTCCACAGACATCTTGATAGTACTCATCTTGTTGATCATCTCGTCGACCTCTATCGTCAACATATCTCATCATCTTCATCTTCATCTTCATCTTCATCTTTCATCTTTATCTACATCTACCACAACCCATCTCATCTACAGTCCATCTACATCTCATCCATCTCATCTCACAGCAAGGAATGTCCGCAACAGTAGCTCGTCTCCCACCGCTGTCTCATCAGGACGGCCACCTCCCCGCAGACGCGTCCTAGCCGGGCCTCCCACCCTCCCCTCCCCCCTTGGAGCATGCCGGCAGCCGCCATGAGCCTGCACGACGACTCGCCGGGCCTGGACGAATCCGCCGTTGCCAGCGAGACCGCCCTGGACTCGTCGGCCAACCCGCGCAAGCGGAAGAAGAGTTCAAGAGCGTAAGCCGACCCGGATGTCTGTATCTCCTGTATCTCCGTCACCGCTGACACTATTCAATGATCTATAGATGCGACTACTGCCATGTCAACCATCAGCCATGCGATGTGAGTCTTTTATTATATACAGTCCTGATTACTTTAAACGTTGACTGACCAGCAGAATGCAAAACCACGGTGCGGCTACTGCGAACGCCATGGCAAAACCTGCCTCTACCTGCGCCCGCAAAAGAAACGCGGCCCGGCCCAGGGCTACCGCAGCGCGCTCTACTCGATGCGCGAGAGCGCCGCCGCCTGGGGCGCCGTGCTGCACCTGGTGCCGACCCTGGCGCCTGTCATCGAGGGCTACTTCAAAAAAGAAGAGGGCCGCCGCCTCATCCGCGCCATCAGAGACCCCCAGCAGCAGGACTTTTACATTCAGACCTGGCAGCAGAGCAGCGTCTTCAAGGCCTTTTTTGGCGACGATACCCCGCCGTGTGGTGATGAGACGGTGGCGGATGGTGCTTCGCAGTCGTGCAGCGACGCGCCGACAAGGGCACCTCAGACACAGGCACAGCCGGCACAGCAGACACAGCCATTACAACCAACACAACCAACACAACCAATACAGCCAATACAGCCACAGCCAACACTGACACAGACACAGACACATCAACCACCATCACACCAACATCCTCCACATCAACCTCCACACCAGTCCTCTCACTCCATCTCGCCCGTGCCTCCGTCGTCTGCGAGGCCCTTGCCGGCTACGAGTACAGCTGCAGGCGCACTCGCCACGCAAAGGACCGACCTTGGCCTCCATCCCTTGCAAATGGCCTTTGGTATGCCGCCAGGGACGTCACAGCCACCGCCGTCGCAGCCACCGCCATCGCAGTCTCCCGCACACCCATCACACACACCACACACAGCACCCTATCTCTTTCCGCCACTGCCCCAGGCCCCCTTGTCCTCCCTACCCTACGACCCCAAAGTCGAATCTCTCATGCACGCCCCGTCGCAGGGCGGCTCGTCGATGCAGACGCTCGGCGGAAGCAGCAGCAGCAGCAGCTTGGCCGGCCTCGGCGTGTCCAATGTCTCCCTGTCGGACATTCTCGCCAGGGCAGCAGCACAACCGTAGGTTCTTTCTTTAACTCAGAGTCCAGTACCCCTGCTAACAACCAGATCAAACAACTTTTCCCAAGCACTCGGGTCCCTCGGCTTCGCGCCAGAAGAAACCCTCAGCGACTTTGTGGCCATGAGCTACAACCCCGACATTCTCGACGGCAGCGTCGATGCCGACCCTTTGCTCGGCAGCGACCTCGACCAAAAGGCATATTACGAGCTGCTCATGGGCAGGCGATTCTCGTAGTCGTTTTGTTTTGTCTTGGCCAATTTTGTATTGTGTTCTCTTTGCATCTACGTTTTATATCCACAGCCTCTACGTTCATCTTGCAATATAAAGTCTGGCACGTGACAAGTGACAATATTGTGCCATTTTCTGTTCAAGTGTCTATCATCTACTGGTTTATTCCCATATCCGCCGTATGCCAGCAATATGAACGAGCAAGCTAGCCGGAGATATAATGACCCTCTGACTCGGACGCCGAAATGCTCCAAACGTCAAGGTGAGTCACCAGTCTACTCGTACCTTGAAACCTATATAAAAGCTAGTCACCTTGCATCTCGTGAGAATGTCTACCTGAAATTACCCTTTCCCCCTTCCATATCATTGCACTGCTTCGACCTCTCCCTCAAACATGTCAGTCACGCCACACAAGGAGCTCGTCAGCTCGGGGTCCGAGTTTGAAGCTTTGATCGGCTACTCCCGCGCCGTCGTCTCGGGCGACTGGGTCTTTGTCTCTGGCTGCACGGGGTGTGTTCTTTTTTTGTTTATTTTTGTCTCACCGCCGGTTTTATATTGGCTAACGCAAGACCAGCTACGACTATGCCACCGGCGAGCTCAGAACGGGCGTCGCCGACCAGGCCGACCAGTGCCTGCACAATGTGGCGGCCGCCCTCGCCCAGGTCCAGCCCCACGACGCGCTGTACGAGCAGCCCACCATGGCCGACGTCGTGCGCGTGCGCTACATCCTGCCCGACCGCCGCGACTTCCCCGCGACCTGGCCCGTGCTGCAGCGCTGGCTGGGCGGGCCGCAGGGGGCCCTACCCGCGGCGACCATGATCCAGGCAGGGCTGATGAAGGAGGAGATGCTGATTGAGATTGAAGTGACGGCGCGGCGGCGGCGAAAGGCAGGTGGGGGGAGTGACGCAGTCCCTCCAGAATGATTTTCTGTGGTAGCACAGGATGTCTTGCATCGGGCATTGTGAAACAGTTCCATCAGCCAGTTCCATCAACCATTTCTATCAGCTAATCAACGCCCCGCGAGAGCATAATCAACGTCTAATGATGAATCTAATGCTACAGCGCAAAAAAAAACCTACAAAAAGTAAGCCACCACACCACCGCCCACAAACGCCATGCCCATGGTAATGTAGCTCGACACTGAAAACAGCGCCATGCCACTGATGCCGTGGCCCGACGTGCACCCGCCCGCAATGCGCGAGCCCAGCGCCATAATGGCTCCGCCCAGCGCGGCCTGCGTCGGCGAGATAGACGCCGCGACCGCCGCGCGTGCCGCTGGCGACAAACCCAAAAACGGCACGGCCAGGGCCAGGGCCTTGGCACCAGCCACAATGCCCGCCGAAAAGATGAGGGAGTTGACGGCCGGTGTTTTCGTGGAGCCGTTCGTCGTCGTCGTCGTCGAGTACAACAGCCAGTCAGCAACGTCCTCGTACAGCGTGGACACGCCCAGCATCGTCTTGCGCGTGGCGACAGAGAACAGCTGCGCGCCGCCAATGGCAAGACCACCCAGCACAGGCGCAATCCGGGCGTCGGGGCCCGCGCCAAAGACGGCCACGGTCGCGCCCACAATGGACAGGAGCGTCACCTCGAAGCCGACGAGGGTGGTGCTGCAGGAAATACCAAGCAGGGCCTGGAGGCTGGTCGGCAGCGGCTTTTTCTCGTCGGTCGGCTTTTCGTCTGCCTCTTTTGCTGCTGCCTTTTCTGCCTTTGCTGCGGCCGCCTTCTTGGCGATGCTGGGCCGCAGCAGAGCCGCCCAGACGGTGCCGCCGACAAAGCCGCCTCCCAGGGCATAGAGCCCCGAGTGGATGCCAACAGCAGCCTGCACCAGCACAGTCCCCGGGCACGCGCCGCAGAGGGCCATGCCGGCCCCGAGGGCAAGGCCGCCGACGACGTTGCCGTCATACGGCGCAAACCAGCCGCGGTCGGCGTACTGGCGGGGTGCAAACGACGCATGGCCGCTCTTTTGGGAAGCGGCGGCGACGACGGCACTGGCTGCCGTGGCCGTCAAAAAGGCCTGCAGCATGTGGTAGTTGTCCCACTTGAGCTGGGACAGGATGACGGACGGCAGGTAGACGCCGGAAGCCAGCAGGGCCGCGCCGAAGACGGCACCGGAAGCAACGACTGTGGCCATTGGTGTTTTCTGGTCGACTTGTCGTCGATGCAGACGAAGATGCAGACGAGACGAAGACGAAGGCGATGACGAAGACGAAGAAAAAAGGACACAGACGGACGAAGAAAAGATGGAAGAACAGGAGGCAACTGCCCACCTCGTGTCTACCAGTGGGCAAGAGCAGGCATTGTCGACGCACTCCGTAGTCTCCGTCAACAAGATATATGTAGGAAATGACAAATAAAAAGAGCAAGAGTATAAAATAACAAGAAAAAAGTCGGTGCCGACAAATTCGCTCGGGTACCATAATACACGTACTATGCAGTGCTCCGTGGTCGTTCGGGGACCAAACCCTACCAAAGCGGGATAAGTGGCTCATGGCTTTGCCCAAAAGCGTTAGACCGGTACCTGGACAGGCGAGAAGAAAAAAAAAAGAGAAAAGAAAAAGACGCCATCGACAGAATGTATGAACAATCGATTTTTACCCAACCGGTGTGCATCGCGCCCTTGCGGCCATGGATGAAAACGGTCTGCCGGCCGTGAGTCGTGTCTCGGGCACGGTGAACCGTACTCTGATCGTCGGATCATCGCCAGCTCGGAGGCCTGTCATCATCCCCGAAGGCTGGGACGTCTGGTCACGTGACCTCTATATACTCGTAAGTGTCAAATAAAGTGTCAGTGTCATGACAATAATAGCACAAATGTCTGACTTCGGGAGCACACCGAGGACGTGGCTCCACTGCGACCGTAGACCTTCGGGCACCTCCAGGATCCTTCAGGGTTATCGGACCAAACAATGCGGGAAGGGAAATAGAAAAAAAGAGATCCCCGGTCGTGTCTTGGCCGGGGCCCTGCAGCTCGGCGACCATCAGCGTAGTGGCTGCACAGTGGAAGAACGGGTGATCATTGGAGATACCGTACTTTGTATATCAGTGAAAATGATAGGATGAACACGTAGGGATGGCTTGCTCATTTAATTCGTTATGATATGCCACGTCAATTATTCAAAAATCGTACGAGTACTCGTACTTTCTATGATGGGTTCTTTTCTTTTTCTATGATGGAGAGTTTTTTTTTGTTTTTTGTTTTTAAAAAAACAGCTTCAATAAAGTCATAAAAAACGAGTTATTATCATGAACGAAAACGAAAAGATAGAAGCTTCATTTCAACATAAAACCACGTTGATAGCTGACAAATACTTCATATAATGCCGAGGTCGTTACCCCATATTCGGCGTGCGGGGAATGAATCAACAGTTCACCGTCTCCTACTGCTGTAATACACCGGTTAGAGAGAGCTACTCATTTGATAGTTGCTTCTAATAGCCGTGACGACCAGCTGCGACCTCCTTTTATTAACCACAATCACTCCTTCCCTAGCTCGTTCCTGCCAGCAGAATGCCCGTCTTTCTCAGAGTGGAAAAGACCGAGGGCAAGCCCGGCCAGGTGTACTTTCCGTATGTCGTGGCAATACAGATATAAGCCTATATGCTGACAAACCAGTCTCCGCCTGACCGAGACCCCGAAGCCCGTGCCCGGCCCCGGCGAGCTGCTCGTGCGCATCCGGGCCGCCGCCCTCAACCACCGTGACCACTTTATCCGCCAGAACCTGTACCCCGGTGTGTCCTTTGAGAACCCGCTGCTGTCGGACGGCTACGGCATTGTCGAGGAGGTCGGCCCGGGGTGCAAGCGCAGCAACGACGTCGCCCAGGTCGGTGTCGGCGTCGTGCTGGTGCCCTGCCGCAACTGGATCAGCGACCCGGCCGGGCCCGAGGACGACTCGTTTTCCGTCATTGGTGGCGCCACGGCGGTCACGGCCGGCACGGCGTCCGAGTACCAGGTGGTGCCCGAGGACGACGTCGAGCGGGCCCCGCCGCACCTGTCGCCGGCCGAGGCCGCTGCGTTCCCGCTTGTCGGCTTGACGGCCTGGCGTGCTCTGGTCACCAAGACGGATGTGACAAAGGTCGCAGCAGCAGCAGCAGCAGCAGCAGCAGCACCGCCCAATGTGCTCGTGACGGGCATCGGCGGCGGCGTGGCCATTGCGGCGGCCCAGCTGGCGGTTGCGCACGGGTGCCGCGTGTACGTGACGTCGGGCGACGCGGGCAAGCTGCGGCGGGCCGAGGCGGAGCTGGGCGTGTCCGGCGGCGTGTCGTACCGCGAGGCCGACTGGGACAAGCAGCTGCTGGCGCTGCTTCCCCCCCAACGGCCGTACTTGGACGCCATCATCGACGGGGCCGGCGGTGACATTGTGAAGCGCGGCTGCCGGCTGCTGCGGACGGGCGGCGTGATCTCGGCGTACGGCATGACGGTGGCGCCCAAGATGGACTGGCTGATGTCGGCGGTGATGCGCAACATTGAGCTGCGGGGCTCGACCATGGGCTCGCGCGACGAGTTCCGCGCCATGGTGGCCTTTGTGGGCGACCACCGGATCGTGCCCGTCGTCAGCCGCGTCGTCTACGGGGGGCTGGCCGAGGCAAACCTGCCGGCCATTGAGACGCTGTTTGACGACATCAAAGCTGGGCGGCAGTTTGGCAAGCTGGTGCTGTCGTTTGAGGGGGGGCCGGAGGCAGGCCACGACTCGCCGTCGAAGCTGTGACATGATGAAGGACGACGGGTGGATGGATAACCGAGTAATTGCAGTAGCTAAACTTTTGTCGCAGACGCCTACATGACCAAACAAAGAATGAGTGATACAAAAATATAAATATAAATCAGAAAAAACACCGGCTCCCAGACCATGCTGATGACAAGACAGGCAGATAGACGACAGACAGACAGATACGAGTAGATAGACAGACACACCCACACTCACGCCTCCGCTGTCCTCCGCTTCTTTTTCCGCTTGGCATCGCCGCTCTCCTCTGGCGGCACAAAGTCCTGCTCGCGCTCGCGCTTCTTCTCCTCCTTGCGCTCGCGCGCCTGCTCCTGGCGGTCCGTCTCGACGGCGCGCTTCTTGGCCGCCTTGCTGAGAAAGTACTCGCCCGACTCGATCTGCAGGTCGACCTTGCTCTTCTCGGGCGCCGGCGGAAAGGCCGTGTACGTCTTCTTGGCCTTGTCGGTGACGTTGTGCGGCACGCGGCGCTTGCTGAGCACGCGCTTCTTAAAGTTGGGCAGGAACCGGTCCCAGCTCTCGTTGGCCAGCTGCGGGTCCTTGGCCAGCTCGCGCTTGATCATGAGCTCCTTGATCATGTAGATGGGGTGGATGTTGTTCATGCAGTCCTCGACGACGCGGCGCACTTCCTTCAGGCCCTTGTACGGGCCCATGACCGACACGGTCCCGCCCTGCACCAAGATGTACGTCTCGGTCAGAATCTCCAGCGCCTTGAGCGTCGACCCGTTGGGGCCCAGAATCCGCTGCCGCCGCTTGACAAACCGCTCCTTGTTGCGCGTCAGGTTGCGGATCTTGATAATGTCGGCGGCCACGCCGTCCTCCAGGATGCGCAGCGCCTGGGGCGCCGGCACCGACCGCGACAGCAGGCGGATCAGGTCGCGCGCGTTGAGAATGGCCGCCGGGTCGTAGGTGCGGCGCGTCGTCTTGACGGTCATGGTGCCGGTGACCAAGTCGAGCTCGCAGGCGATGCCGTACTTTTGCAGCGCGCGCGTGATGCCCGGCCACGCCTCGCGCAGGTACACTTCGCGGTACTTGGGGAACAGCACCGCAAACGACGACTCTTCCAGGAAGCTGCCGCCGACATTGTCCTCGGGCTTGAAGGCGTCGACGTTCCACTTGTCAATGTCCTCGGTGTCCCACGGCTTGTCCTTGTCGTGAGACGGCATGGTGGGCGGAAGGGGTGATGCGATAGGAGGTATTCGATGTTGATTCTGTGTACTCGGTTGGAGTGAGAGCTTGGGTTCTGTAAGTTGTGTTGCTGTTTTGTTGTTGATCAGCTGGATGTAGAGACTCGTGATGGATGCAAAAGAAGCAGGCAGAAAAGCACGGCAAAAAAAAAACCGATAACCCGATAAGATAACAGCTAGAATCCACTATGTCTTTTTGGAGACTATCTGGTCGGTCACGTGAAAAGCGCCGATACAGTGCATATAAAGAGTACTCCATATAAATACAGTGCATATAAATACGCACCCCTCGCACTGTATGAAAATCCTATCTGGCAGCGGGATATCGCGCGTGTTATCGATAGAATAAAAGTTATCGCAATGGCAATGCGGTTTTTTTTACTCCACAGTCGTCTTATCGGATGCATGCTAGTTCCTTCCGCGTTCTTCGCGACATCAAACCGCCGAGTAGCCGGTAGCTGTCAGTCGCCCGGTCTGGAAGGCGCGATTTGCAGTCGCATATGTCGGTGTCAGAGCTGGCAGTACGAGTAGTCCGTACTGAGTACTCCGTATGTCCCACGCAACGAGCCAGTTGTCGTGCATTGCATCTCCATTGCTGTCTGTTCTTTCTGCAGCAGGACTAATTTTTTATTTTTTCTTCTTGCGTTCCTCAGCTATTGGTTCATTCTCTCTCTGTCTCTGTCTTTATTTTCTTCTTTTCTTCTGTCCTTCCTTCCCTCTTTTTGTCTTACTTCCTTCCCATTTTCTTCCCTTCTTCTTCCCCCCCTCCTTCCTCCCTTCTTTCCTTCCCTTCCATCCCCTTCTCTCCTTCCTCATCCTCTTCCTCTTCGTCTTCTCTTTCCTTATCGGCGATGGCGCTATCTCAGTCTTCCGCCAACACTAGCGCACCTGTTTCTCCTCTTTGGTGCGCACCCGCCTGCCACGTCGATTAGTAATACATCACCGACACCGATCACGAATCCGATCACGAATCCGATCCGGCTCTGCTTGCCGGTGCATATGACAACATGCCGCCCCAGACGGCTTTTTTGAGCGGCTC